>JAJEJO010001969.1:292850-586163 GCA_020662805.1 Glaucomys volans
AAAAGCAAAGCAAAACAAAACAAAACAAAAAACAAGGAGCAAGAGAAAAATTTTACAGCCGCCTTGGGTGTATGTTTGTTGTAGTTAGAAGGGGCCTCCTTCGCCGGATCTCGCAATCTCGAAACTTCCAACCTTCCAGCAGCTGTAAACCTGGGAGGACGCGGGCAAGCGCCTGCCACCCTCAAGCTTTGGGTTTTGGGTGTTCCGGGCGACCCGCCCCCTCCGGCCCAGAGAAGGCTGCAGTGACGTCACAGCACGTCACACCCCACCTGGGGTCTCTCGCAAACCGGAGCGAGCCGGGACCCTGGGGTTGTGCTCTGCGCTAGCTCCCCAGGCGTTTGGATACCCCGGACGTGCACCCGCTCTGCGCTCCCAGAGCGCCTAGATCCGCCAGAGCCAGGTCTGGGAGTCAGGCCCGCGGCCTCCTTGAGGCCCAGCTGGAAGCCCAAAGTGGGTTGTGTGATGTTAGAAGGCTCCGTGTTTTCTCCTGCCTTCCAAGAAGTTCGATGCTATTCGGTATTCCACCCACCAGGACAATGTGACCGGGCGATGGCCTAGATACCAGCCCAGGCCTGTCCTGTCCCTCCTGAGCTCTCCTCCCCGCAGGTCGTTGACCTTCCGGCCTCCAGTGGCTTCCCCACGTCCCCTCCCCATCCCGCGTGCACCCGGCTGCGGGCGGACGGCACGAACTGACCTGCACCGCGCATCCTCCGCGGGGCCCCGGGGCTGGGGTTGGAGTTGAGGCGACACCGGAGAACCTCGGAGAAGTGGAGGCGCCCCCGCACACCACCGCTCGGCTGCTACCGCGCAAGGCCCGGGGTCGCACAGCATTATTGGAACGAAAACGAAATAAAAGCGGCGTTAAGTGAAATAGCTAACTTTTTTATTAAATAAAACGACTTAAATAAAAGGAACGGAAAAGGAGAGGAGTGAACCCAGGCTAAGCCCAGGGTGCCCCGGCCCCTGGCGCTTCCCCCAACCGCCAGGTCGGCTGCCCCTCCTCCAGCGGCCCCTGCAGGGGAAGCAGGTGGCCGGTTTCTAAAGAAAAAAGCCAAAACTTTTTATTATTTACACGTTTGGGCAAAAGTACAAAGTATAATACAGGCGCCCAGCCCGGGGGTGCGGGCGGGGGGCGGAGAAACGTAAGGCGCTTTCTTTGTCAGGCCCGGGCCTGGGCGGGACGGGGCGCGGGGCGGGGGCTCGGATTGTGCAGCGCGCGGAGCCCGGCCCAGCCCCCCTTCGTGGCGGCCTGTGTGCGGCCGCGCCCTGGGGCCTACTCCAGCTTGGCGGCCCTTCCCCTTTCGGCCCCGATTCCCCCCCAGCCCCGCTGAGGGTCCAGGGCGCCCCGCCAGGTGGGGCGGCGATCCGTGGCGACATGGAACGCTGGAGGCTCACACCAGCGAGGTGACGGCGGGGACCTTGGAACTATCCTCCTCCCAGGGTTGCAGATTCTGCAGAGCAAAGAGCGACGAGTTGTGCAGACAGAGCGGGTCGGGCTGGATGGAGTCGTTGAGGCTCTTTTGGAAGGCGTCGTGTTGCAGCTGCAGCATGAGCCGGCTCGCCTGCTGCCGCTCCGCCTCCCGCTCCTCCGCCGTCTGCCGCCTGCACCAGGGGAGGGAGAGGGACAGTACTGTCAAGCTCCCGGCACTGCGGGGCCACTGGCGGGGCCCAGCCCTCCGGGGAGCGGAGGCCAGCCAGGAACCTCGAGGCACAGAGCCTTTCTGCCTCGGGGCTCGACTGGCGCCGCAGGCCCGCGTGGGATCGTTTGTTTTGTTGGGCACCGCTGGGGCGCCAGGAGGGAACGCTGCCCGACACCCACCTGCACGCTCGGATATTGTGGCTTCGCCAACAATAAAGACCGTTTCTTTCCCGGGATAACAAGGGAAGCGCGTGTGTGTAACGGGCTCGGCCCTGCCGGCAGCAGGGTCACGGGGATCCGCGAATGGACTGGCTGTGCACAGCCAGCGCGGCGTCCCCGGGAGAGTCGGTCTGATTCAGTTCTGCCTGGCCCTGCTGGGAGCCCCTTTCCAGGGCTCCATGGCTTCGCCGTTTACCGGCTGGATCGAAAAAGGGCTTAGATAAAAATGGGGCTGGAGTGGGTACTCGAAGCTGGAGGGGGCCGCCAGCCCTCTGGGATAGTTGGAAATCGGAGAGGGTGGACCAGAATGGAGGAGGGAGGGAGTGTGGGAGGCCCGGGTGTGTGTGTGTGTGTGTGTGCGCGCGCGCGCGTGTGTGTGGCGGGGGCAGGTGAGGGGAACCCGAGTGAGTGCAGGAGATGGAACAAGACACGCTTTGGAGGGGCTCAAAAGAGATGCAGATGGAGGTGGAAGAGAAGCCGCGGCGTGGAAAAGATGGAGAAAGCAACAAGCCAGAAAGGCGGCCGGGAGGAGATGCAATCTGCCAGGGAGTGGGTAGGCACAGCCCTGCGGGAGTCCGTGGCGGGTAGCGCGGTAACGGGGGAGAGCTAGGCTGCGGCGCGGGGCGGGGCAGGTGCAAGGTGGGCCGGGCCGGCCTCTCTCACCGCCACTTGGTCCTCCGGTTTTGGAACCAGGTCTTGACCTGCGCGTCTGTCATTTTGAGGGACTTGGCGAGCGCCGCCCTCTCGGCCGAGGCCAGGTACTTCTGGCGATGGAAGCGCTTTTCCAGCTCGCAGATCTGCACCCGGGAAAAAGACGTCCGAGGCTTCTTGCGCTTGGGCGGCGTCCGGTTCTGGTAGGGGTGGCCGATGCGCCGGGTCACCGTGAAGGGCGTGAGCGCGGCGGCCGCTGCGGAGACACACGAGGCCCCCTGAAGCCCAGCCCGGCTCGCCCACCGTCAGGCCTCACGTAGACCGGTGGAGCCCCGTTGGACAGAGTACTCCGGGGTTTTGCTGGTCCCACGCGTCCCCAGCAGCCCCAGACCAGTCGGGAGACGCCCCCGCCCCCTTCCTCCTTCCCTGGGATGCCGGTTTATTTTCCCGCAACTCTCGGAGTCCCCTCCCCTCCAAGGTGGCCTGGGACCCTGGTCACTGAGGCCTCTGCCGCGTTTGGCCTCTGGAATCGTTTCCGGGAGTGGAGCGCATAGGGCGCGGCGCCTCTGGCCCGGAGAGGGCCGAGGCCTGGCGCCTGTTTACCCGTTCTGCTCACCTGTGAAGCGGTCTTTCACAAAGCGGCGGCTGCTCTCCATCCAGGGGAAATTGAGGCCGCCCAGGCTGGAGACCGTGGGCACGGAGGGCATGGCGGGCAGCGCGCTTGGCAGAGGCGGCGGCACGGCCCCGGGCAGCGGCCTGTGCGCTGGCACCCGGATCACGCCGGCGGGCGCTAGGCTCAGGTTGACACTGTAAGATCCCGCGTCCTCGAACGGCGCGCCGAGGCCCGCAAAGGAGGCGGGCAGAGACGGGTATGTGGCGCCCGGACGGCCCCCGGGGGGCCCTCCCAGGTAGCTGGCGCCGTCGGGGCCCCGCGGGGCGGGTGCGCTGTCCTGGTCCGGGCTGTTGAGGATCTGGTCGATGCCGAAACTGATGGGCTCGTGCGGGTGCGGGGTCTGCGCGCTGGCGGGCGCCTCCATCCTGGGCGGGCGGAAGGGCTGGGCTGGGCTGGGCGGGGAGGCGACTGGATCCCCGTTACCGCGCGGCCATGGAGCGCCCGGCGCCTCTCGTCGCACTGAAACTTTGCCAAGAGTGCGCGGGCCCGACAGGCTCTGTGTCATCTTTCTTGAACCGAACCTGGAGTTTCCGCTGCTAATTCCTCTCCCGCCGCAGCCATTGGCTGCGATCAACAAGCCTCTCTTCTCTCATTGGCTCCTGGCTTTCAATAAAGGCCTAATTCATGGAAATAGGAGCTTAGGGACTGTTCCAAGGTGACATCATTTTAACAAACGAACAATAGGTCAAATTTATTAGCCGGGATAATGGGCGGCGGATATTAGCGCCCGAACCGCAGCCTCCCAAACCCGAAATCTAACGAAGCTGCAATTAGCAGACGCTCCCCGCTCCTCCGGGCCGGGGCGGCTTCCTGGGCACCGCGCGCGGCGGGTAGGGCGCTCTGCTAGCGAAATTCTTTAGCCGAGGGGGTTTTCGTTTCCTTCTAAAATTTTTCATCTGAGCCAAAACCAAACCGAATGAATCTTTTCAGTTACGACGGAGTCGCCACCCCGGAACGATCCTGCGACACCTGCGGAAGCCCCTCGGACACGACCTCCGCGGGAGCAACGAAAGAGGCGCATCCCCGGGCGTCAGCTCCGCGCTCCCCGGGCGCGGGGTGAGGAGAGCACCGCAGCGTTCTCCACGCGACCGAGGACACCGACCCGCGTAGGGAGAATTCGCCCCAGCTGGGGCTTCGGCCGCGGCGTCGCGACCACTTTGGAGACGCTCCCTGGCTCCGGCCAGGCGGACCGAGGCGTGACTTGCAGGTGCCCACGCGTGCGGGACGGGCTGGGCTGGGGACCCGAGAGCAACCAGTGGGGAGCGGAGATCCGGCCGCTCGAAATTCGTTGCAGGATAGATGGGGCAGTGGTCGCGCGTGGCGACCCGTCCGAGGTTCGGCAGGTTTGGGGACCTCGGATTCCCGAGTGGCAAAGGCGGGGGGGGGGGTGGCTCTATTTAGAGCAAATAGTGGGATTCTTCAGGAAATACGACCAGCGAGCCCCTCCCGGCCCAAGCCCAGCCCCGGCGCGGGGCCCACTCCCTGTTCTGCCCTGTTCTGCCGGTGTCCCTGGGGACTCTGCAGCGGGCCAGGGGCACAGTGCACAGAATCGCACGCGGGGCGGTCACCTTCCGCTGCAGCCCGGGGGAGACACACAGAATTGTCTCCTCCCGGCTATTTCTAAAATCGTTAGCCCCGGACGCCGGTCCCGCCCCTCTGGCCCGGCCTCTTCCTAGCGCTCCGGGTCTGCGGACAGTGGTGAGAGCGGGCATGTGCTGTTGGTCAGAGTGTGTTCAAATTTGGGTCGTCACTTTCTGAGTTACCTTGAGCAAGTGACTCGGTCTTTTTATGCTTCCTTTTTTTAAAATGGAAAATAATGCGCGCATTGCCAGATGTTCGTGAGCGGTGAGCAGGTTGTCGAATCCAGAGCACAGGTCCTGGCACCCAGGGTGCACGGGACAGCCGCCACTCTCCTCCCAACTCTCCTCCCAGTGTGATGGTTGATGTATAACTGTTAGGGTCCTTGTTTATTTTGTTCGTAGTTTTCTTTTATTGCAGAGGCTCAGTAATTTGGAGAGAAAGATGTATTTGTCCACTGGTGGGGTCAGTTTCAGAGGCCAAGGGAGGACAGGAGGCTGTAGGTTGGGGATTCCTCCTTTGCGCTCCCCAAAATCCAGGGGTTCAGCATTTGCATGCAGAATGGCCTGGCCTGGGTCTGGAGTTAAGTCACTTGCCCGCTGTGTGACCTTGGGCAAGTTGCCGGCCTTTGCAGAATCTCTGCTTTGGGTGGAGACTGTAGGACCTGGGGACAGTGAGGGCAGGATGCTTGGGGCTTGGCAAGGACTCCTCACCCGCTTCCTGGGACAAGCACCCGCAGGTGGAGTTCATATCACTGTGCTGGCTCTCAGGGGACAGGCCTCCTGCTTCTAGTTCAGGCACTCTGGGGCAGTCTGGGGGTGGTGGGGTCCCTCACTGCCCCTCCTGGAGCCTCCCTTTCCTTATTTGTAAAATGGAAAGGGCGGTGGCTACGCCCAGGGTGACTGTGAGAACTAAATGAGGGACATCTATGGAAGAGGCTGCGGGCTGCTCTGGCGATTACATAATAGCTGTATTAGCAAGCAGGTCCTGGGGACTCTTGCTCTTCACAGCAGCCCCTCAGGAAGGGGCAGTTATGGACCCAGTTTCTGGTTGGGGGGACTGAGACTCAGAGTTTGCCAGGGGCCCACCTGGGGGCTGGAGCTGGCACCTCACCAGTCCACTTCCCTGCTGGTACCAGGCCCTGCTCTTGCCGCTTCCTGATCCTGTTGAGGCGGGATCACAGGTCCTACCCCCAAGAGGCACAGAATTAAGGAGGAGTGGTTGGAGTGGCCAGCACTGCCCTGGGGCCCCTGATTAATCAGTTGACCCCCTCAGCATCTTGCCAGTCAGGGATGCAGCAGCCATCATCTTTGTGCCCATCTAGTAGAGAAGCAGGACCAACCTCTGGGTGAAGTGAGCTGGTGTGGGGAAAGCAGGAACGCAGTGCCTGGCCTGGGTCAGGGCTCTGTCTCAGCTTCCCCAGCTGACTAGGTCCCAGCTTCCCCAGCCCCTTGTCCCTCAGTCATCCAACCACAGGACCTTTGGGCCACTAATCACAAATCTCCTCTCATTTCCATGGCAGACAGAAGCAGCAGTTAGGTGGCTCAGGAAGGCCAATAAGTTGGAGTAGGCCAGTGTTTCTTTTTTTTTTTGCCGGGAGGAGTTACTGGGAATTGAACTCAGGGGTATTTGACCACTGAGCCACATCCTCAGCTCTATTTTGTATTTTATTTAGAGACAAGGTCTTACTGATTTGCTTAGTGTCCCTCTTCTGCTGAGGCTGGCTTTGAACCCACGATCATCCTGTCTCAGCCTCCCGAGCTGCTGGGATTACAGGCGTGGGTCACTACAACTGGCTTAGGCCAGTGGTTCTTGAAGTGAGGTCTGCATCACCTGGGCCTTTGTTAGACAGGCATATTCCTGGATGCCAGCCCAGGCCCAGTGAATCAGAAACTCTGGGGCAGGTCTCAGCAACCTGTGTTTAACAAGTCCTCCAGGTGATTCTGACGCCTGCTCAAGTCTGGAAACCAGCACCCAGAATGTTGTCCATCTAGTCCAAGTTTTCAGATTTATTCTTCTGACAGTTGGAAGTCTCGCGTAATTTGAAACTCTCACGTGAATCTGTACTAACACCCTCTGCTTTTCATTCTGAGTTGCTCATCTGAGCCTTCCCTTGATCACCTTGCTAAAGCTATGACTTTCTTCATTGGTCTTTAAAAAATGCCCTCGATTTCATTATCCTCTATTTTGTGTCATCTCTCATGAGTGTTTTTTTTCAAATTAATTTCTTCTTTCTTTGAAGTGAAAATTTAATTTATGTTGCCATTTTTCTTTCCTTTTAAAAATAAATGCATCAAAAGCTATACATTTTCCTGTGAGCACTGGCTTGACCAAATATGTTTTGATGTGATATGCCAGGCAAGGTGGCGCATGCTGTAATCCCAGAGACTCAGGAGGCTGAGGCAGGAGGATTGTGAGTTCAAAGCCAGCCTCGGCAACTTATTGAGGACCTAAGCCACTTAGTGAGACCCTGTCTCAGAAGAAAAAAAGGGCTGGGGGAGAGGCTGGGAATGCAGCTTGGTGGTAGAGCTCGGCTGGATTTAATTACCAGTACCAAAAAAAAAAAAAAAAAAGACGTTTTGATATGCATTTGGTGTCTCTGATATTGTGATGATTTGCTGCCCCTGTCCCTGCTATCAACTGAACAATGATAAAGACACACTGAGAAAGAGATTGGAAAATCCAATTCCAAGAACTAGGGGAATGGGGGTATGGACTGCTGGGGACGCAGAAGCTTCTAGGCCACAGCACGTCTGCTGCTAGTCCCCTGGGTGAAGCTGCGGGAGGCCTTCCTGGGAGTCCTGTGGGAGAGGGCAGGGCTTCCGGGATAGAGGCAGCATGCCGGGATTTCCAGCTGGTCCATGAGCCCGGATGCAGGAGGCCCGGATTTCTCCAGGTAACTCTGGCGCTGACTCGTGTGTGCACTGGGATTCAGTTGCCCTGTCTATAAAATGGGGCAGAGATTAAATCAGGGCTCAGTGCATTTGGAGGTCTACTCGGAAAGATTGACGAGAAGACACCATGCGGCCCTGGTGGGAGGCCTGTGGCCCTCCAGCTGTCATGAGGACACCTGCCCAAATCCATTCACCCACTAGTCCACTCATCCACTCGTCCACTCACTCTCCAAATATTTATTTATGGGGCGCCTGCTGGGATGTCCTGGACTAGGTCCACCGTGGGGACTCTGTTCCCCTGCTGATGGTGGGGGCGGTGCAGCTGGAGCCCATCGTCACCACTGTGCGCCCCAGCAGGAGGATGTGGGGGACAGCCTTCCTGAGCAGCTCTCAAGGACTCAACGTGTCAGCCGGTTGGAGGGAGGGACAAGCCACCAGGCGCTGGGTGCTGCTTGGAACTCCCAGCGCAAGTCATGAGGCTTTGAGGAGGATTGTCTTAGGGCAGCGAAGGGGTGGGGCCGGGATTTGAACCTAGGACTGTGGGGGGCTCACGGCCCACTTCCCTTTGCCTCACCCCCCATTTCTACTCTGGAGCAGGTGGTAAAGATTCTAAGTCACGGGCCCGTGGGGAGGGGTGGAGGAGCCCAGGAGTGGGGGTGAGGGCTGCCATCTGGGAGTCCGCCTTCTCCCCTGCTGGCTTGGGAGTTCCTTAGGGCAGAAGGGTGTTGGTGGCATTTGCCTCCGTGCCCGGTGTCCTGGGGCTAGGTCCAGGGCCTGGCCCACTGGAGGGCCACCATCAAGGGCCTGTTCAGTCTGTCACACTGCACTGCGCATGGCCAGGGCGGGTGAGGCGGCAGAAGGGGAAGGGTTTGGATGGAGGAACTTGCGTGTGCTCCTTCGGGCTCTTCCCCTGGCCATGCCTGGGCCCTCCTGCAGACCCAGCCAGCCACCTCTCCGCCTTTCCTCCACATCCACTCGCCCCTCGTCCAGCTCCCTCCCTGTGTGGTCCACTGGCTCTCTGGGGGCGGAGGCTGGGTCTCATTCACTGACTTACCTGTCTGGGTGACTGAATGAGTCCAGGATGATTTCCAGGTCCCCGGGGCTGGGTCAGACCCAGCTCTGGCCTCGAGGGGGCCACGCCTGGCAGGGAGGCTGGAATTAGACAGGGCACAGGGCAGGAGGGAGGGACCCCTCTCCCCCACGTGGGGCTGCTGGGGGTGCAGAGGGCACTGGAGTGGTGGTGCATGGGGACTGTCCCCGTGGGCAGGTGCGTGGTCTCCATCCATTTCCTTCCCCCACCCAGGGGCCATTTCTCCTGCCTTGTGCTGCGTGCCTCTCCTTCCTTCCTGACAGATTCCTCTACTAAATTTGACTTCGTTTCAACACTTTTTGTTGGGCAAATTACATTAAGATGGATGTTGCAGGTACCCTTTATGGTTTATTTATTGTGATACTGTTTGTATCTCACGCTTATAAATAACTTATGTTATAGCTTTTGTTTGTGGAAATGTAACTTACATATTTTATTACGCTTTCTGTAAACCTCAAAAAGAATCTTGTCAAGGAAGCGCTCTTATCAGCAATCCAAACTACGGGACGTAAAAACCGACACTAACATTATTTTTTAATATGCCAAGGAGGCAGGTTACTCTGGCTGTAGTTGGAAAGGTTTGCTGTCATTGTAAACTTGCACCTCAATAAAACATTAAGTCTCGGGAACGATTTTATAAAGTTCAGAGAGGAGGATGAATCGGTGGCAGAACCATAGAGGCAACACAAAGGGCCAGGTACTGGGCGGGCCTTCTCTGACAGTGCCTCGTCTCAGCAGGGGGCAGGTCACAGCAGGCTCTGTGTCCACCTCTGCCACCCAATGTCCTGCAAGCCCAGCTGTGAAGGACCTCGCTCAAGGATCAGAGGAGAAGAGAAACATGAGTTTCCGGGTCAGGAGGTCCTGACTTCGAATCCTGGTTTGTCCATTTTCTTTCTAATCATTGTGGTCTTGGGTCAGTTTTGTAGTCTCAGTTTTCTCATCTCTAAAATGGGGTAATGCTGGATATTCTCATTGGGAAACACTAGATGAGAAACATCTGGAAAGGAACCCTGCTCCCCTAGCCCCATGGTGCCCCTAAGTCGTCAGGGCCAGGGAAGGGGGTCCAGTGGGCCAAGAGAGCTCTGTGGTCACTCAGGTCATTATGCAGTGCAGGGACCCTATGCTCCTGTCTCCCATCCTAGAGGGTGCTGGCTGAGGGCACAGCCCAGCAAAACAGAGACGTCGAGAACATGGTCAGGTTCTGAAGTCAGTGTGGGAGGCAGAAATGGGGCCAGGTCGAAACCCTTCACCTGGCTTCTTCTTGGAGCACGGGCCTGACCCGGAGTTCTACCCTGTCCCAGCAGCACATCTGCGTGTGCCCTAGCACCCCACCAGAGGTGGCCGGGTCACTGTAGGACGTGGGTTCCGCAGTAGGCTGGTGGGAGCGAGCACTGTTCTCCCTGCTGCTGAGTGTGAGGCCGTCAGTCACGTTGTACGTTTGGACCGCGGGCACCCTCTGGGGCTTGGGTGTGTCCTTAAGAGCTTGTTTGAATCTTGGGCTAGAATGTCCCTACGGAGGCCACCCACCTGGTCTGTAGGTCTCTGCCCCCACCAAGGCAGAGTCTCCAGGCTTGGGGGGCCCAGCCCCATACCAGCTTCCTGTGGGCTGCAGGATGAAGGTGATCCTCACCCACCACTCCTCTTTCCTCCCTTAGGATCAGAATGGAAAATCAAGATTCCTTCCCAGTTTAGGCAGAAACCTGTGCCTAAAACTGCCTGTGTGGCAAAGGCCAGGCAGGTGTTGTGGCAGAGGGCTCTGAACAGGTCACTCGCGGCCTTTGAGAGTCCCCCCGGGCCTGGCTATGATGTCCTCACAGGGACAGAATGTGGCAAGTGACGGACGGGACCCTTCACACGACTAGGTGGACTCGCAGATGCCGGTGCCCTTGCCGCTCCTCTGTGAAGCGAGATGCCACCCTGGGAGCTGCTGTTGAGGATCTGGCTCCTGCTGGCAGGTGGCACAGCTGAGATGCAGGGCTGACAACCTGAGTGCAGCCCCCAAGAGACCCCGATTCAGGGGACCCAGCCACTGATTCTTGACTTGCAGGAACCATGAGATAATAAAAATAATTTTAAGCCACTAAGTTTTGGAGTAATTTGTTATGTAACTATGGAATTCTGGAAGACAAATGGAAATGGGCCTGAATGTTAAGTGGTTTCACTCACCAGTGGAGGTGGCCAAGGATTCCTTTGAGGAGAGGCAGATCTGGGTTCAGATTCTGCCTCTGTGACTTACGTAACCTACAAACCATCTTTGGGCCTAGTTTCCGGGTCTGCACAGTGGGGCCAATGCCACCCCCGTTAGAGAGCTGTGATGAGGACCAAGGGAGATGCTGTCAGGGCAGGCTGGGCACTCCGGGCTCCCGAGCGCCTCCCCTAGCCTGCACATACGTCTCCAAGCCCAGCGCCAGGCCCAGGCCCTTCTGAAGGCAGCGGTGGGAGTGGCCCTCCAAAGCCAACCCTGGCAGCCTTGCTCGGCTGCTGCGAAACCCCAGGTGACCTCTGGCGGTGTGGCAAAGAGAAGCGAGTGCACACTGTCATTTTCTTGTGAACATTTTAATGCAAACAATATAGTGCTTTTAGATTCGAGACATTTGTAAAGAAAACAGTGCTGTTTGAACAGGATAAGCCTTCGAGGATGCATTTTTGTGGGATGAGTGCAGTTACAAGCCCCCAAGAAACAGGAATTCTTGTCAAACTTCTCTTTATAGAGTTCAGAATCTGCCTTCTCAAGGAAAACTCTGTTTCCTAACGGAATGCAGAGTAAGGCCGGGCCTTACTTATCCACTAAACCCTAGAAGGAATGCCACCAGGAAGAGTTTCCCGATTTCCTCCACAGGGAAGACCAACACTCTGAGACGAACTTGGATGGCTATGCTTTTATATGACGGGCCTGCTGCAACCTCAGCTATCAAGAAGGTTTTGAGAAACAGGGGTCTGAGAAATGAGGTTGCAACAGGAGCCTGTGGATTTGCTGCTCTTCAACAGTGAGGTCAACTTTCATGTCTTATCAGAAATAAAGGGCACAATATTTATTATAAGCCCGAACATGAACAGAGCAGTGAGACACAAAGGCCACCTGACAGTGGCGAGCTCAAACTAACAGCCAGGCTGCAGCACGCGCAGTCTCACCAGGCCTCCTCGCTTCCTGGCTTTGGGCCGAGTCGCAGTCCCAACAGCAGTGTGGGTGTGTGTGCAGGGATGGAAACGGGTTCCTCGCCCTCGGAACCTGGACTCTAGCACCTAGAAGTGTTCTGGGTGACCCAAGAAGGCAGAGCTGCTCTAAATATTATATTTTAGTTACCTTGAGCTTCTCTTAA
Source organism: Glaucomys volans (assembly GCA_020662805.1). Lineage (NCBI taxonomy): Eukaryota > Metazoa > Chordata > Mammalia > Rodentia > Sciuridae > Glaucomys > Glaucomys volans. The sequence continues at coordinate 304,915 of JAJEJO010001969.1, forward strand.
AAACTAAACGAAGCCAGAAGGACAGGGTGCTGGTGGACCAGGACTTCTCCCTGGGCCTACAGACTCCTGAAGAGCACTGGCACGGCCCGGCTCTAGGCTCTAGGCTGAACCATTCCGAGTCACGCCAGTGACAGCAGACGTTTCTAAGTCGTTTAATTGTGTTAGTGTCTCTCAGCTCTATCGGAGGCCGTGGAGGCAGGGCCTGCTCGCTCCCTGGGGAGACTCTGCTCTGCTACCAGGCTCCTTCCAAATGCCCACTGCCCAGAGTCCCCAAGGCGGCTTCTTGCAGACGCAAAGCCAACTACTAATTTCACAGGTTGAAATGGCATTTGTCTCAATCCAGGATCCACGCTGAGGTCTGCATCGCCAACCACCGCCGCCTTGATTGCAGAGCCACCAACGAGGACAACTTAGGCAAAGCTGGTTTATTAGGTTCTTTGGTTATATATCGCTTCTATACCCTTTCAGAGCATTACGAGAACCAAGATAACGCTCTCTGGTAGAAAGACTGAAAACACGTTTTCCCATGTCAGAGCAAGGGCTGAATTTACACTGTGTACTGTTATAAATTCTTGTAATTAGGCCAGACTTATAAAAAGGTAGGGCGTCTGTCATTTGAAAAACACAGTCCCCTGGGCTAGCCAGCATTGCTGTCCTGGTCGAGGCTGCTTGGCACCTGGCAGGACTGGGGTCAGCTCATCATGTCCAGACTGCACAGTTCTGTGTGACCATCGCAGCGCAGGGCCTCTGCCACATCTCTTCGGAAGACGGAGAGGTTCTGGGTGAACCTGCAGAGAGAAGCAGCAGTAAGTCAGAGCCGGCTGAACCTCTGGACCAAGGCCACCGCGGCGTTGAGGACTCTGGCGGGAGCCCCTCCTGAAGGAGGCTCCTGGTGCTGCGGGCTCCGTTCCCTCCTGCCATCTCTGCCCCGCCAGCAGTGCCCACCCATTCTCCTGCCACCACACCCGCTGACCACTGCGCATGCATCTGTGGCTCTTCTATTTAAAACACTTGTTAAAAAGTCCAATTCCACGTAGGGGTAAGGAATCTGAAGAAAGGAATGGAAGTCTAGGTGCCAGAGCTGGACGGAGTTTACAGGTGAACTCACTTCATCACAAATCCTTCCCAAGGCAGGTGAGTATCCCCAGTTTACAGATGGGAAATTGAACGGGGTGGTTGAAAGAGAGGGGGCCCTGGGCTGACTGCTGGGCTCACAGCCTGGCTCCCCCACTTGCAGGCTGGGTGATCCTGGGTGAATACCTGATACCTGCCTTGGTGCCCGATGAGTAGCTACTCAGGGACTGCAGGACTGGGAATTTAGGGAGCCCACTGCGACAATGCCCGTTGGACCTCAACACAGTGGCAGATACAAGGAGAACGGCCCTTGCTGACCACCCTCATGACCCGGGGCTGCCGACGCCATTCCATGGAGCAGTGCAGGAGGGCCACTCCGAGCTCCTGGTCCAGATGAAGCAGCCTCCCCAGAGCCCCCAGCCTTCCCTGCTTCCATTCGCACTCTGGCTTCTAAGCCTGTGCAACCGAAGGCCAAGGGACAGCTCTGCTCGTCCCACCTGACCTGGCCTTGCTACTGAGACCAGGTTGGTGGCCGGAGCGCACTGACAGGCATTCTGATGCCACGTGTGTGGAGGGTGGCGCAGGCAGCCTTCCCCTGAACGCACTTCTTCCTGTGGCATTCCCTGGGGTCCCCGTCCTCCCCCAGAAGGCAACTCTGGGAGCAACGGCGGACCACAACATCCCCAGCGCCGGCACACAGTTGTCTCAGTAAAGCTCAGTGAACTGAATGAATGAATGAATGAATGTGTGCAAAAAGTCTGAGTTAGCCCTCATGCCAGCACCCTTAAAGGACGGGGCAGGGGAGGGATGAACACCTCCTGCAGGTACGTGTCCACGTGCCACCTGCTGCTACTTCCTATCCTGTATTCACCACAGTCGATGGCCATTGGCTCCATTTTACTGCTGAAGAAACTGAGGAGCAGGGGAGTTGCCGGCCTTTGCCACGCGGCCTGCAAGGGGCAGGGATAACTTTTAACTGGGGTCTGCCGCCTGCCCTCAAGGCCTGGGTTGGTTCCAGCACCAGGCAGCCTTTCCTCACCCTCCTGGCAGCCCTGAGCACCCCTCTGACCTTTCCAGACACAGGTGTTCTTCATCTCCCTCCTGTTGGGTTAGGAACAACTTAAAGGCACAACCTGCATTTTATTCCTCCTGCATCGCTTCCTGGTGCCCAGCACTTTGGAAGACAGCAAAGAGCAGTCCTGTGACTGAACGGACCTGAGCTGGCCCAGGATCAGCAGGTAGGCCAACACACAGGCGGTGGTAAGCACAGCCTCATTATTTCCAACACACCTGGGGTGTCTGCCTCCCCAGATGCCCTGCTAGGCATGCTCACCTGTCTCTGTTCTTGATGGACAGGTTCTGTTCCACCCCTTCCATCAGGTTCCTGAAGCACTGGGCAAGGACTTCCTGCTTGGGGGGAGGCTGGCTGTTGATCAGACTGGCTCGCAGTTCACTGAAATGCTGTTGAAGACAGAGAGCGTCAGGGCTCCACCGCAAGCCACGTGGGCGGGTCAGTCCACCCAGAGCCACTCAGGGCCCGCTAAGCTGCGAGTGTTCTTCTACGACTGTATTAAAATCTAAGCCCTTAGAGAACGCCTTGCCTCAGCACAGACACACTTCCAGTGCGGATCGTATTGTCCCTTCTCTAACAATCTCTACCCTCCCGCTGCGGGGCCAGGGATGTGGATCAGTGGCAGAGCGCCTGCCTGGCCCATGAGGCCCTGGGTCAATCCCCTGCACCATACAACAATGAACTCTGCAGTCCTCACTGTTCCACAGGCGCTGCTTAGGCTGAGTCCTTGACCCCTCTGGGGGGACTGACCTGTGGTCTTCCCCAGCTCATCTCCAGGTATCACAGACAGGCTGAAAGGAGGGCCCAGGCTGAGGGGAGGAACTTAACTACAGTTGCCCAGGGAGCACTTGGGTGGGTGACGGAAGGCAGGGCCAAGGGTCCCCCCTCAGGCCTCATCATCTTCCTGGCTTCAGAGGGCTGTGTTCCAAGTCTCTGTCCTTGTGTGTTAATGGGCCTGCTCTGCTGAGGCAGGACTGGAGGGCTCTGCTTAGCTCTGGGAGAGATCACTGGCACCAAGGAAAAAAATCTTCCTCACCTACTCACAAACAACTGCCCAGCCCCTTCTCTGCTGGGCTTGCGGGCTAAGCACAGCTCCTAATCATTGCAAACAGCTTAATTTCAGCACAAAGACTACGTTTTGCCAGTCCTGTGTTTATCTTTCCAAGCCCAAGCAGCATGATATTTAATTTCCATCATACATTAAAACAGCTCACATCAAAAACACACATAATTAATATGTAGTCAGACTAATACTTAAATACTATATATCAGAGGCATCGCACTGAAGCCACAGTGTCTTCCTGAACAAGATCGGGAATGCACAGAACGACTTATTTTTCCCTTTTATAATGATGCAGTGACTCACACCAAATAGAAAATTATTAGTTTTTCATCCCAAACCATGAAATATTGCCTCCATCAGTAAAGTATAATATTGTGATGTCATAAGCTTTTTCTAAACACTGAATTTGCCCTTATTCCCTCTCAATCATTTTAAAAGAACTGCTCTCTTTTATAGAGCTTGGATTTAAATCACAATAACACCGAGGGAAGATGAATGACAGTGCTATTGAATGTGGCTAAAATTGGCTGCTTCAGCACAGGTGAATGATGGGACAGCTCTGCTCTTTTTGATATATTTTCTTCTTCTATTAGTTTCCTTCCAAGGCTGGGATTTTAGTTTGAATTTTAATGTATGCGGCTGCCTCTAATCTCCCGGTCCTTCCCCAGTACTACCTTATTGTACGGACAATTCATTCTCCCCAGCAGTAATGGACTGCTCCTACTGACTGCTGGGAGCAGGTGGGTTCAGGAGGAGCTGGAGAGGCCGGGGCACGGTGCGCTTCAGAACCTGCAGACTGCGCTCCCTGGCAAAAGGTGCCCGCTCTACCAACGAACCTCTGAAGGGCTGCTGCTACCACCACCGAGGGCACTGGGACCCCAGGTATAAAAGGGAGCCAAGGAGGCAAAGGGGCTGATGCTCCGCATTCCCCTGGGGAGGGAAAGGGAAGGGAGGGTGACCCGGAAACACTCTGAGCAAGTCACCCACCTGTGCATGGGGTGTCCCAGCTGGGAGAGCCAGTCTTAAGGCCTCTGGGGAAGGACCTCCTGGGGACAGAGGCCTTCTGAGGAGCTATCAAGGTCCCAGCTCCCTCAGGTGACTCCTGCACTTCCCTGTCACAGCTCACCCCAGGGCCCTTCTGCAGCCGTACTCACCTTCTCATTGAGCAGGATGAGCCCCAGGAGAGGCCTGGATACCGACCACTGGTTCCGACAGTCCTCGAAGACAATGGTGTTCATGAGGACAGACATCATCTAAAAGACAGAGGCCCATAAGGATTGGCCCTGAACTCCCTGAACCCCAGGCCTTCAATGTGCTCACTGTGCTAGAGCCAGGAGGGACTTCCTAACCCCCACTGCCTGTAAGAACTCCTGGCAAAGCCCCACCTGCCAGCAAAAATCTCTACCATTAAGCCTTAATGAGAGCCTTCTGGATGGGCAGAAGGCAGAGGCCGCAGAGCCATGGGGGTTGGTCTCTGCTCTGGACCCTGATACATAGGTGCAGCTCGCCTCTCATTTCACCTTAGAGGTCATGTTGTGGCGGGTGATGTCTTCCCACAGCTCATTGGGACAGAGGAATGGGACACCTTCCACTGACCTAGGAACGTCATGTTTCCGGATGGCTCGGACTGTCGAATGCTGCTCAGGCACTCTTCATTCCAAGCACTTGCTTGCTCACTCATCACCCAGTCTCCTCCTGTGCACATGTGCTCATCCACTCTCTTAAATGCCACGTCTGTGGGACACATGGACATGCGAGAACGGCATCTCCACAGCCTCTGCACCATGTGCCTGGAGCCTCCTGGGAAGACCTCCCAGAGAGGAATAATAGGAAGGAGGGTGTCGGAAAGTGCTGTGGCCTGCGGAGGAGGGAGGGCCACCTCTGCATCCTTGAGAAGTCAGGGGGACTCCAGGGCGGAGGCAGCCTTTAAGGAGTCCATCATCAATGTGTCTGAGCAGAGAGAGATTCAAAGAGCCAGAGGGTGGGAATGAGCACAATGGCTTCTGCAATGGCAGGGGACTCGTGATGGGAGGAGAGGCCAGCTAGGAGTGAGACCGGGTCAGGCTGGAAGACTGTGCTGGCTTCACTCAGCTCTCTTCACTCCCCTGCAGACGTGGAGAACGTGCCCTGTGCAGGTGAGCTGCAGGAGGAGTCTGGGACAGGCAGCTGGGACAGTCCAGGCATCACGTGGAGCTGATGACAGTCCCTGCTTCTCCAACTCCGTCTCCCCGGGGCCCTTCTGTTCCCACAGCTCCAGATCTCTTCTTCCCAAGGGGGCAGGGAAATTGGCCATGAGGTGGCAAAGACAACCACACATACTACCCCAACGTGACTTCCTCTGGAATGCTGGCTTCTGGCCTTGGCACTTCCGACAATCCAGTCCACTCTGTGATCTCCAGCAAGTTCCTGACTCTCTCCCATCTCTGCTTCACCAACTCTAAAGAGGGAGCAGTGATCCTGCACAGGGAAGTTGAAGAGCGGACGAAACGGTGTGATACAAAGTGCCACGAGAGCCAACGGCATGGTCAGCAACCCTGCGGGCGTCTGCAGCCCTAGATGTCTGCAGCACGTGGCACCACCGTCATCGTTGGGCGCTGCATGTGCCATCCAGCCACAGACTGCTGTGTCCACTGTGTCCATTCTCCTGGAGAGAGGCCGGGCCTGAGCCCCACACACTGAACAGCATTCGCAGATCCCATGTCTCCATGCACAAGCTGACAACCACCAAAGTCATCGAGCCACAAATTAAATTGACAAGCAAAACTAACAGATCCATGGAGACAGTCTAAAATATTATGGGCTTCACAATCTGAAGGCAGAATGGATATTTTAATGGAGAAGATTAAAGTTGGAGGCACCAAATTCCTCCAGTAACTGACAAAGCATCCTGAAGTGATGTGCCAATTACTTTATACGGGTCTCCTGTGTATTCATTTGTCTGAATGCATGTATTTATGTCTGTAATAAGAAAGGGGATGTTTGAATAAAATACTTTTCTAAAAATAAAATTGGCTAAAGCGGATGATTTCCCCTTTTTTTACTTTTCTGGCAATATGTAAAGCTGTGCACAATCTGCTTGGATGGCGTTGATGTGGCAGCCTGGCTCCAGAATCATTTTTCTAATAATCCCTGAGTAGGGTTATGGGGGAAAACAGCCCAGCTGACAGGGTGAATTCCCCTGGGATCCAGGTGCTCTCCTCTCCCCACTGGGAAGAACCCTGGGAGCAGGGCAGGGCCCCTCTGAGGTGTGTGCAGTCCCTGTGGGAGACCTCTGTGGCTGAGAACGAGTGGAAGAGGACACGGAATGAGGAGCGCACTGGGCACCTCTGTACCTGCCCACCCACCTGCAGGCCCCTCAGTCCTGGCTACAAGAAGGGCTGTGTGATCCGAGGTGGCATGACCCCCAACCTCTGCAGGGATGGCTGGGATGGCCGCTTCAGATCTGCCCAGCACTGGCAACGTGTCCTGGGGCCTACGTCCAAAAGCACACAGCTATCCAGTGCTGTTATCCTGGGCAGCCATTTTGCCAAAACGGGGGCAGTCAGTGAGGGAAGGGGGCTCTGTGACTTGGTCTGCTCAAGACGGTCACCCCGCACACTGCCTGGGGAGGCTCCTCATCCTCCTTCCTTCTTCTCATGAGCTCTGGCAGGAGCTTGCAGGAAACCTCTCCACAAACAGAGGCCAACATGGAGAGGCACTCAGTCAGAATCCGGCCTACATCTGTCTCTGGCATTTAGCACATGGCACTGGGCAAGTCTCTGGGCTTTTATATCCTCACATACAAAACGAGGACTCCAACACGGTCTTTGAAGGTTTGTTGTGAGCACCAACTTCCTTTATGGCTAGTCAGCATTTTTCAGTGAGCTTGCTACACAGTAGGTGTTCAAGATGATGCTCCCTTCCTGCAACTGGTGACCCCTCCTGGCTTCGCCAGTGGGATGATCTGTGGCCGCTGTCTTGGCTAGGTGTGGATCCACAAGACTGTTCTCCTCACAATGAGCGGACTTCACTGTGAGCGGCAGGAAGCAGTCCAGAAAGCACCCCTGTTTGGTTGGCCTAGGCATTAGTGTGGCTTTGGAACGACAGCGACTCTGTTCTGAAAACTTATAATCTTCTAAATAAAACAAAGCAATATTATGCGCAGGCCTGCTCATCCCCAGGTCCTCTGCTGCTCCACCCTAGCAGGAGATGGAGAGCAGAGCAGAAGCCACTGGGTGGACTTCCCTGTCACACTTTGTCCACAGCTAGTGACAGAATGCTCCCCCTTCTCCCGTGTGCTGTTCAAGACAATAAGTGAAGCTGTGCTTGAGCAAGCAGAGCAGCTGGGCCTTCCTGCCCCGGCAGGGACTTTCCTCAGGAAGGCGAGGCTCGAGGGGTCTAGAGAAGGGCGGCTGTGGAGATGTGAGCAGAGGAGGGGAGCAGAAGATGAGAATAGAGAGGGCCGCCCTGGATGCATGCTGGGGGATGGCAGCACGGCGGGGCAGCGACCAGTGGCTGGGACATGGGGCTTCCCCACGTGTCCCTTGTGCCGAGTCTGGCACCTGGCACAGATCAGAGGCTGAAGGATAGCTACTAAATGAAATGGTGAAGACATAAAGGAACAAATGAAAGAATGCAAGGATGAATGCCGAATCAAGCTAAAGCCTGAAGCGCTAAAGGCTGACATGGCGCTGAATGGAAGATGGAGACGCTCTGGCCTCCATTGGGATTGGAACTTGAAACAGTGAAATATCTAAACCAATACGCTGCTCATTTCCAAGACGCTTGCTTTTGTGTGCAGTGCCCGAGAACTCTTCTAAGCCACACTGTCTCGGAGCAAGCAGCTCCCAGAGAGAGCTTTCAGGTTACCAAAAGTACAGTGACACCATCTCCTCTAAGGACAAGAACTTCCATCAGAGTCAGCTGTGCCTGAAGAGTTTTTCACCGTCTACTGACAATAAAAGCTGTCATCTGTGGATGCAGGGCGCAGGGTGCTGCTGGGCAGGAGCACATGCTGTCTCTGGTCCTTGACTAACCCTGGGGGGAAGGTGCTTCACAGAGCAAGGGTCTGAGGCTCCTGCAGGAGCACGCAGCTTGCTCAAGGAGCTGCAGCTACCAGGATGCGGGTCCCTCATGCTAGTTTGCTGCCTGCCACCCTCAGGCTAGAGACCAGTGGTGACTGAGGCCCACTGACTTCTGGGGGCACTGATGGTGTGGGATGAAGGCTCCCTCCGGACGTGTTGCCAGGTGGACCTCCTCTGTGCAGCCACTGTGCCGCCTGCAGACAAGCCAGGCAGCTGCTGCCATTCCTGCGATGAGAATCCAGGGCTGTGGTTGCTGGAGAGTCCTCAGCAGACCCTCCTGCCTCCCACCTAAAGCTTTTACAAATTTGGTTAACATGTTTTCAGACTCTCCAGGTGAAGAGCAGCAGACTTAATTAATAGATGGTCTCTGGAAAATGGTTTACTGAACATCTTTATAAAAATGATTTCCCACCAATAGTCCCACGTACGCAGCAATTTAACACCATAGAAAACATTGGTTTGGTCCCATCCCTTCTTTCTTTGCCCCTGTTTTTGTAAATGGAAATGTTTACTTAGTACCTTTAAATGTTGGATATTTGTAAATTGCTTTTAATTTTATAGGAGCTCAAAATCCAGACTGCCTGAGCCTCAGAGAAGACTATGGACTTGAACTTTGAGCAATCTTGGAACTATTGAAACTATATGGACTCTTGAAAATGGACTAAATATATTTTGCATTGTCAGATGAGTGTGAGCTTTTTGGGGCCAGGGGCGGAATGTTATGGTTTAGATGTGAGGTGTCCCTCAAAGCTCAAGTGAGACGATGCAGGGAGGTTCAGAGGAGATATGACTGGGTTGTAAGAGTCCTAACCCAATCAGTGAATTAATCCCTGGTGGGATTAATTGAAGTGGTAGGTGTGGCTGGAGGGGGTGGGAATTGGGGCGAGGCTATGGGGTATATATTTGTATCTGGAGCATGGAGGCTCTCTCTGTGCTTCCTGATGATGTGAGCTGCTTCCCTCTGCCATGCTCCTCCTCCATGATGTGAAGCCTCGCCTCCAGCCCTGAGGAATGGAGCCAGCCTTCTATGGACTAAGACCTCCGAAACTGTGAGACCTCAAATAAACCTTTCCTCCTTTACAGTTGTGCTGGTCGGGTCATTTCGTCACAGCAGTGAAATAGCTGACTAAAACAAGCTAATTTTTTTGGAGTTACATATTCCCTATAAAACGAACACTTCCCATTAATTTTTAAGATGAATGATGTGACTAAAATATTCCGTGAAGTTGGAAAAAACAGGTGAAAAAATTACAACTCCTCCCTCTGCCTCCCATCTGTACTGGAAAGAGGAAATGCGCCTGAGGAGGCGAGGTCAGCTCTGCTCCCGCAGGGAGCAGGGTCTCAGTGTGTGCCGGACACTCCAGCTCTCCCCAGTGCAGCCCAGGCGCGGGGCCTGGAGGTGCACGATGTCTTAGTAGTACTGAAAACTTCCTGCCTGTTGATCAGAGAAATGGAAAATGGCCAGAGTACTCAGCCTTGTTCAAAGGGCTGAGAAGGAGGCTCTGGTTTAGAAAGAGGAAAGAGACACTAAAAAACAGACCAAAAAGGTGAAAGATCAAATTAAAATCCTTTCTGTGGCTAGACCCTGAGTGAGTGGGAGGTGGATCAGACTGGAGGTCAGGCCTCAACAAAGGAGGTACGTGTTGCAGGCCGGGCGCTTCCATCCGGAATCCCTTGGAGTGCACAGTCTGTGCCTCCGGCCAGGCTACATTGCCCTTGTCCTTGTTTTGAGGTAATGAAGTGGTGGCGTTTTACAGGGCAGCCAATAAGAAATGAATCGACTCTCAGAGCTGCTCTCTAGAACCCTCTGGCACACCACACAGTACAACACACGGCCAGCACAGCTGAAGAAGTGAACTGTCCCCATCTCCACGCACCGTGCCCACAGCCTGTGCCAAGGCTGGAGGTCTGGGACTGGGACAGCCTGACGCCACCGCAGGGGAACAGCTTCCAGGGTTCAGTGCTGTGCAAGTCAGGGACTTTCTCCCTTCACCAAGTGCCGTTCTGAGGCCACGTGCACAGCTGATACTGAAATGTGATCCCGCTCAAATGAGATACTAGCCCCCTTTGGGGAAAAGGAATCAATTGTTCTCTTCGTCTGCTGCCTACCTGGGTGACTTAGCGGATGTTATGGAAATTGAATGTTACGGACCAATGTGCGTATATTTAGTTATGTTGTCCTGCCTGGATTAACTGAGCCCCACCGTCTACGTTACATTACATCTAAAAACACCTGTACATACTGTGCACACTGCTTTTGCAGCCTCATGGTAGACATATTTAGCATTTCAAATGAAAAACAAAAAACAAGCAAGATGAAGTGAGCCTCTCTTTTTAACAAGACTGCCACCAGTAGTCCATCCGTTCTCCCCTGGAGTCATCTGCTGGCCCTGCCTGCACGGCCCCTGCAGTGTCAGCCTTGCTCAAACGTGAAATGCCAAGAGCTTCTCCTCCTGGCGCCCCTGCCTGGTACTCAGGGGCTTGGGCCTGCCCGCGCTGCCTGCTCCACGCTGACATGGGCTGCGCCCCCACCTCCTCCTCACTCAGTGATGAATTGCCTGGGATGTCTAAAACCTCTTCCACCCAGTGTAAAACCCAAGGAAAACACCACCCAGTTTTGCTGTTCTTTCAGTTTTCTCCATTACCAACTTTACCCTAAGTTCTCCCAACATTCATTTTAATCATGGTTTATTGGGGAAAGAATTACCTGCCAGTCTCCCAGCTTGTAAGAAAGAAGATAAACTTAGAATGAAACTTCAGGATTAATTAATTGAGAGTGCTGTGTGTAATGTGTCTATTCCGAATGTTACAACACACATCACAATGAAAACAGTTTTATTTTCCAGGGTTGAAATAAATTATAATAAATAATTCATTTCAGTGGCAGAGATGTACTGGAGAGCAAAGCAACAAAATTGACTACACTACACTGTGAGCCTCATTCCTGAATCTTCATTATCCATTTGAAACTTTTTACGAGTAGTAAATCATATTTCAAGTGGCTGCAGATCTCATAAAGCAGCTTGCTGCATTAAAATAAAACCAGAAAACCCAGGCTGCGATGCCACAGGGTCTGCCACTCAGCGCTCTTTGGGAAACTCTCCCTCCTACTTTGCCAGCATCAAAAAGAACACTTTTCAGTTTGATGTCAAAATTAAGCACTGTTTGTCACAAACGTCATCCCCACTTCCTTTAGGCAGGATGGGTGAGAACATCTGTGTGTTGTGGAATAGCTTTCCACTCCAAAACTGTTCTCCCCTAATTTTTATTCAAGTGATATGGTGCTGCCTAACCAATTGAGAGAGTCACATTCTAGAACCTTCACCAGCCTCAGAGGGTGTCTGAACTAGCAAATCCGTGCAAGCTGGAGAGAGACCAGTCGAGGCACCAGTGCTATGTCTAAAAGGACCAGCCTGTGCCCAGAACAGGTGATAGTCGAGTCTTAAAAAGGTAACATAAACCAGGCGTGGTGGTGCATGCCTGTTATCCCAGACTTGGGAGGCTGAGCAGGAGGATCACAAGTTTGAGGTCAGCCTCAACAACTTAGTGGGACCCAGTCTCAAAATAACTAGTAAAAAAGGGTTGGGGAGAGATACAGCTTAGTGTTAGAGAGCCCCTAGGTTTAATCTCCAGTCCAAAAAAACAGAGCATATAGCCTTACACAGGAAGGAGGATATATTAGGAAGAGGAAATCAGATGAGAAAGGCCCAGGAGAATGGGCATGTTTAAGGAGTGAGTAACCCCAACAGGAGGCTTCGGAGCAGCAGAGAATAGTGAGGGTGAAGGGAGAAGACTGGCCAGGTCCAGGCTGCACAAGGCATTGTAGCCACGAGTCTGGGAAGGAACATCCAGAGCAGCCTTCAAAGAACTGTTACGGAAGGAGATGATGAGGCCAGTCATTTAGAAAATCAGGCACTGAGGTTCAGGAGACGGTGTTTCAGGTAAGCCCGAGCCAGTAAGGAGTCAGGTGCCACAGTCACAGGTCAGTGGAGGAATGGCGGGGGCCTGGAGGCCACCACAGCAGACCTCTGCGATCCTTGAGGGTGCACCTGTCCTCCCCTCAGTTCATGAATTCCTTCTAAGGAAGACAATGATGCTGCAGCTGTAGACAGGCCTTAATCAAGAGTGTTCACTGAGGGCCGCCAGGCCAGGTGGCCTCAGAGATGCTGCCCACGTGGGGGGTGTGCTGCTCAGGAGTCCACCAGGCAAGAGGTCCACCCTGGGCATGGGGCAATGGAGCGCAGCCTCGCCGTGCACACGCAGGACAGCGCCGCCACACCCACAGATGCCAGGAAGCTCGGACAGGCCATTCAGGCCTAAGGCTGTACCATGGTTCCAGCGAGTCTCACATTTCACCCCATGCGGGGTGCCGCCTGCGCCAAGGACGCCTCCCTGACGTTGGAGGCCAAGGTCCCACTGCCTCTCACCGTCACTTCATTCGCTCTGATTTCCTGAAGCAATGTGGTTAAATGGACCTAAAAATATTCATAAGCACCAGTGGAGGGCTGTTACTTATATTCAAAGTGCTTTTGTGGAGAGAAAAGTATTTTTGTCGACAATTCACGGGGCCCCTCAAAAGCACCTTCCATTAAAGTGTTTCCATTTAAACCACAGGGAGGGCACACTGCCATCCAGGCCAAGGGCTCCTATGTAGGCTTGTGTAAATGGCGACAGGAAGTGCAGGCAAGAGGTGGGAGACGATTCCAAGAAGCCACTGAAGATCTTTTCCCTTAGTAAGTATGATACAGAGTGAGAGTGCTGGGAACAGACCCTCACTCCTGACCACAGGCCTGCCCAGCTCGGCATCAGACCTGGCGACATGCAGGCGAAGGGGCCGCCACGCCAGCCCTCAGAGCCTCAGTACAGGAACGATGGGGACACGTTCTAAGTGCCACAGAGACCAGCCCAGGAGCCTCGAGGCCAGCGGAGTCTGCCTCATCCTGTGAGGGAAGGGCCGGTAGGAAGGCTTCTCAGAGAGGGAGATGTGATCTGCTGTGGAGAACAAGCAAAGTCTGACAGGTGGTCAGGTGGGAAGGAGGGCAGGTGAGTGCAAAGGTCTGGCGACCTGTGGGAAGGCCCCAGGGAGGCTGCGGTATGGGTGGCCGGCGCCTGTGAAGGGCCCAGTAATCTGTGCAGAGAACTGGGTTTTACCTCGTAGGAAATGAGGTCACTGGACTGAGCGAGTCTTTCTGGCAGTGACGCAGTACTGAGCTTCGGTCTGTCCATCCTCCATGGGGTCCGAGCCTTGGGAGCTCTGGACCATCCAATGGCTCCCAGAAGCAGCAGGTCACCTGCCTGGCTCCTGCTCCTGCCTTGCTGGCTCCGTGACAGGACGTGGCTTCCCTGGGCCTGCAGCGCACACCTGCAGGGCCCTGTCAGGAAGCTGTTTATGGCGTTCAGCCTCCACTGTCCTTTCTTAATCTTCTCCCATTATGCCAACACGCCACCGTGCCATGCTAAGTAATTCCCTTTCCTCCTCGGCATGTCCATCTTGCAAGTATTTATAGACTTATCAAGGGCCCCATTTAGTTGTCACTTAGGCGAGCTATACATATTTAGCTTCTCTAATCTGGCCCCATAAGCCAGCCCTTCCATTCTCCTAAATCACTTGAGGCACTCTCCTCCAGATTTCTGTCAATTTGTTTCCGGCCTCTGTCTAGTGCAGGGGGAGGGCTCACTGCCCCTGTGGGACGAGTCCTTCAGTCATGTAGGTGGGCTGGGCCTCTGAGGACCATGAATCCCTCTTGTTATCCAAAAGGTCACTTCACCTGTGTCATCTCAAGGCAACCCTGTCAACTGCAGGATCTTCTCAGGCACTGGAGGCAGGCTGTGGCATGTGTTGAGAGTACCCGCGGGTGCCAAGAACTCCCTTTCTTCATTCCCCACACTTTTTAGCTGCTCACAGAATCGCTGCCCTCCCCCGTGTCTGGCACCCTGGTGCAGAGGTGACAGAGGTGGCCCTGGGTTTCAGGCAGCTCATGGACCCTATGAACCTCCTGCCCCCTGCCCTCTCCCTGCCACCCACTGACTGGCCTCCTGGCAGATTGCAGGGTCGCAGAAAAACCAGCCCGAAAGCACTTATCTCTAATGACGCTCTGGGTGCCCTGAGTGCACTTCTGTTCCATCTAGGAGGAGACACCATTGTAAGTGCCGGCTCAGCAGGGTGGGGCGCAGGCCCAGGCTCTCCTCCTGGGGACTCGCCACGGGGCCTAAGAGATTCTTCCTCAGGCCTGGCACTTTCCATCCTTGGCAGTTTACTGGACCTTCTTCTTTCGCAGGACCTTCATCAGGTACCTATGGACTGTACCGCTTTCCTTCTCCACAGCACCACTGTTCCAGGCTAGGGTGGCCAAGGGAGCGGTGGGGTTGGGGAGAGAGCAGGACCGGGAGTCCCAGCGGCAGGCCTGGGGAATCTGGGTAGGAGCTCACAGGAGCGGACAGCTCAGGGTCTGACTGGGTCCGCTCTAGTGAGCTGTGGCCTCTGGTGGCTGCCATGGTGTGGTCCTCAGGAGGTAAAGTACCAAGTCCAGGGACACAGAAGTGGCCTGACTGGAATTCAAGTCAGGTGTGCAACCTCAGTAGCTCAAGAGTGCTGTTTCTCCTCACCTAGTGTGACATAGAAAATTAACAAGCAAAAGTTCTGGGGTGCAAAGCACAAGGCGGTTTAACTCCTGAGGTTCAGGGAACCACATTCTACTGTTCTTTGCGTCGTATCACACCAAGAGGTCCAAACTGCACACCCAGATCTCACAGTCCCTCAATGGCTACTGCAGGCTTGACTTTCTAAGAGCTAAGAGAAATGAACGTGAAGGTTGGATTTTCATCCTGGCATAAAAATATACTTTGGGAGTCACATGGTTTGGTCTGCAGAACCAGTAATAACTGCAAAATGAACAAATGCCATCACAAAGCCAATTCTTACATTATATTGTACCATTCTTTCAAATAACCCAGAGATTTCTCTTAGCATTCACAGTAGCAGTCAGCAACATGAAGGCAGGAGAAATCTGTCATTTATTGCTCGGCTGTCTCCCTCGATGGGGCGAAGGGGTCAGAAAACATGCTAGGAAGCATGGTAGGTGGCCCCAGGAACCCCTGGTGTGGTGGGAACTGTGAGCCTAGAGACTGCTTGTCACTGTGAGGAGGTCCTGAGGCCAGCTACGGATGGGGCAAGGCTCATCCAGCTTCCGGTTTTGGCTGTTTGGAGTCTAAGACTGCAGCAGGGGATGACGTGTACCACGGCGGGAGGGCCCAGGCTTCTCCTTTCTAACAACCTCTCTGAGAACTGCCTGGTGCCCCCAGCAGCCCAAGGAGTGCCACCAGCCACACCTTCACATCACCTCCCAACACTGCTACCCTGGGACCTTTGTGGAGACAAACCACACTACCAGGCACCACTATTTACTGGCTGTGCAGCTGTGGGGAAGCTGTTCCCCCTCTTGAATCTGCACCCTTCTCCCAGACACTACAGATGGACTTACAGTCCTGAGCTCAAAAAACCCATGGTGACCTTATCTATCCATCAGGGTTGTCAGAGACTTGGAAGAGATATTAGACACGAAGACCTAGGAATGGGAAAAGCCACCAGGTTTCTTTCCTTCTTGCATGTGAGGTGAAGCCTGAAGTATGTGGGAGGAGGAACTGAGACACAAGTCACTCTGGGGTCAGGACTAAAGCCCACACTGTACACACCACAGGCCATGGTGTGATTTGAGAATGCTTTTCACAGAAATAACCTCAGCAAGGGCTGAACACATGGGTGGGGCCATAGCAGCAGCCACAGCTTCCAAAATCAAGTCATCTTGTGAAGAAGACTCGGGCTGTGACTCTCCTGGAGAGAACACTTTCCACAGTATAGGTAGAAAAGTGGGCATTTTCCTCTCAAGGAAAAAGGAAAAGAGGTAAAGCAAAAAAGAAAAGCTACCTGCTTCTCATTTCACTAGTAAAGCCTCCTTCTATGTGTGACTGAGTATCTTCTCTGTGGTGGGCGAACCTCTGCTCCCTGGTCCAGTCTGTTCTCACAACTCCCCCCAGAATCGCAGCTGAGAGGATGGAGATCATCTCAAAACACTCAGATTTATATAAGGGTGGCCTCTGAAGCCACGGCCAGGCAGTGCAGCCAGGCCTCTCAAGGGCTCGGAAGCACAGATGTGGTGGCTGGTCTCTTTCTGGGGCCGCAGGGCTCTTGTTTGAAGTCCTCTCAGCATGTCCGGTTCTTTCTTCTCCCTTTGCAGACTCTGCCCTACGGCTCTTGAGTCTTCATCTGAAGTGAGGACTACGGCTGACGAGCACCTAAGCGCAGCTGCTACAGCTAGGGAGAAAACACGGAGGCGGCGGCTCAGGGCAGAGTGCTTGTCCAGCAGGCGAGGCCCTGGGTGCCACCCCCTGTACCAAAGGGTGGGAGCAGTGTAGGGGGACGCTGGTCACTGAGCAGCGTGGGTCAACCAGTCCTCAAAGAATGATTTGTGGATGGGAGAACATTCTGTGCTTCCTCTGCCACTCCTGCTCCTGAGCCATTTAGTAGAATGGCAGAGTGGCTAGACAGAACAGGTTCTGCTGCTTGCCAGCTGTGGGCACTGAGTTATCTGACTTCTTAGAGCCTTGATCATAATATTTTGATCATAAAATAAATAAAAATCCTGAGTTGAGCTTAACTAAAAGTGTGTGTACGTGCACACACACACACACACACACACACACGCAGAGTGTTGCCAGCACACGATAGTTGTCTCCACTCCTTTCTCGTCATCATCAGGTACCACATTTCTGCCAGGACCCAAGGCGGCAGCAGGGCGGTGGTGAAGGCTGCATCTTGAGGAAGGCGCTGTGAGGGCCGCCTGCTTTGGGGGAGCAGTGTGAGGAAATGCTCCTGACCTGATCTTTTCTGGGCAAACAAGCCCGAGCCAGCGTCTGTGGGATGCCCCAAAGACTTAGGGTCCTGCTGGGGAGTCCTGGGGAGCTGGCTGGGAGGCAGGGAGATGATCTTTAGGGCCTCCTTCATCTGGCCTCTACCTCCTTTCTGGAGGTAGGAAGACTGTACTTACGTCAGAACCTGGAGTACAACTGAGATCCCAGATAACCTGTGAAACGTGGGTGAATGCTGCTGCCTGGGCTGTATCAGCACAAAAGTGCTGACGTCCTCTCCAGGGCGCTCTGAGAATTCTTAAAACACAACCAAGAAACACCACCATGACGGCAGCAGAACCATCAGAACCCTGAAGGCCCTGAGAGTGAGCAGACAGCACTCTCCCTCTGAACAGCTTGCTAAACCTTCGCAGAGGTGGCGTCCACATTTCACCCATGGAAAACCGCCACAGCAATGTTTTGTGCAGAGGTTGTAAAAAAGGACACATTTCCTGGATTCTTCTGAGTCTCACTTTATGATGACAGCCAGTTATGCCAACACTGTTAAAGGAGAGGGGAGGACCATCTTGCTTGCCTTGGCCACACTGGGGACAGGCTGCTGGCTGGCTCTGCTCAGCCCTGCTCTTCCGCTTAGGAAACGTTCTCTCTCTGCTTTACGTGAGTGAGCGCGAAGGAAAAGGTAGGGCCACGGTCACTGTGTACAACTCCCTGGCCATTCCGAGGACATGTGCTGCAGACTGAGAGCCAAACTGACTGTGCTAAGCTGTAGATAAAGGGACAATGACAGACTGCAGTCACTTTAATTCATACCGAAAACATTTGGAGCCCCTGGGAATGCCAAACCTAGCCACTGGCACCCAATGGCTTCATGCTAACTCCAAACTACATCGTATTTTTTAGTTGAAAGACAAAGGCCAATGGATATGTGACTTATTTATTCTGAGTTCTTCTTGATGAAGAGCTGTTTTTTTTTTTTTTAAAGGGCCTTGGAAAACATTATAATTCCCCTATTCTATAAACACACAAATATAATTGTAAAATGACATCATTCTGTTTTCATTTAATTACCCCTGAAATGCTTTCTATTTAATATTCATTACTCAAAAGCTAATTTAAAAGAGAAAGAGATGCGACTTATTCAAAAAGATGTACTGTCATTCACAGCAATAGTTATCTAATATACAGAAGTTAATAAAGCAGATTAATCTACAAGTCCCTTTAAGCCATTCTTGAGTTTTGGACAACTGCCTCTTTGACCTTTCACCCTCATGCTGTGCACCAGTAGCAGGTGCCAGCTGTACAGAAATTATGGCTGCCGCCTTTGGACGCAAAATCTTTTCTTACTTTGCTTCTGACCAGCAGCTGACCCTGTAGGAGTGATTGTTTCTGGTGGCGGCCTAAAGGCTACATAAACCAGTAGCAGATAAACAAAAGGCTACATACACCAGCTGCCTTGCCTAAGGGTACCATCCTGGGCTGACACCTCCACTCCTTCTCCAGCGTCCCAAATTGCTCCTTGTTTGTTCTAAACATGCATTTCATCCTTGTTGTGTGAGGGGCCAGGGTAGGAGAAAACCCCCCAAAACAACAAAAAACCCCTCCCTTCCCTCGAACTTGACTTTTGAGTATTCCATGTCAAACTGTGCCATTATAATGCTAATCTAGGCCTGATTTAGCAACTTTAATAAGAGGCTAAACCCTCTTGTAATTAGATAATAAAATTTTATTATGTATTTTAATATTAAAAGTCTTAAAATCAAACTCTTCAAATCATACAGTGGTACAAAAACTAAGGTACTTAAATATCATGGCCCCACAAAATGGGAACCTGAGAAAGCACATCATGGTTCATTTCTCACTCTCAGAAATGTAAACATGGAATTCCTATGTGGTGGCGGTGAGAGCGCCACACTCTTAATTACGTGCAGGGAAGAATGAATCTGTTCAAGGATGAAGCACACTGTACCATTTCCAGCAACAGCACGAGATGGCTTTGACAGTTATTTCTTGGATACAAATTACACAAGTATAAAAACAATCCCCATAATGATTAAATGCAGTTATGTACATAGGAGAATACCAGTGCAAATGGTAACATATTTAAATGGTTTTCCTTCATTAAAAAAATTATATATGATATTAAACCATCAATCACTGCTGAGGCACAGGAGTTTAAATGTATTGTCACTGGCTGAAATAAATGACTTGGAGACTGGATTCTGGCTCACTCAATATGGTGTCTCTGCGTTGCCTAGCCACCCAACTCTCTGCTGGCTGGGGCTACATCTGGTGGATCCCACCCCTTTCAATTAAGAAGGCAAGTCATGCCACCAATGGATTACATCCTTACGCTGCACTTGGAGGTAGGAAAACACACGTCCTCGTGGGGTGGGAGGGCCCTCTCTGTTCTATCAACGATTTGCAAGAAATCTGAAGTACTTTTTTCTTTCTTCACATGTCTACAATAAAATTTTCTTGTGGAATCTCCTCAGGGCTAATCCATAGGGTATTATGACACAATCTTTCCTTAGCACTACCACTTGGCTTACTGTAGCAGCAGTCCAAGAACATGCTAAAATTGAACCTCTGAACATTATTTTTGGGGGTTTGCTTTGCAGACATTCACTGATGGTCACAGGTGTCAGGCTCTGTTGGGGCTGAGACAAGTATCAAGATGAAGGTGATTTTATTTTTATTTTTACAAAGGTGATTTTTGAGGGAAAAAACACTAAAAATGTGTCACTATGGTTATTAATTTGATGATTCATAAATCAAGAATAGGTTTTTAACTGTTTTTTTTTCTGTTTAAAAATACCATTTTTTGTTATAGTTGAAATAATCATCCAACAAATATTTCTATAATAAAATGAAATCAAGATGGTAAAGATATGTTTAATAAAAAAGGATCTGGCTGGGTGGCAGTGGCACATGCCTGTAATACCAGTGGCTTGGGAGGCTGAGGCAGGAAGATCGTGAGTTCAAAGCCAGCCTCAGCAAAAGTGAGGTGCTAAGCAACTCAGTGAGACTCTGTCTCTAAATACAATACAAACTCGGGCTGGGGATGTGGCTCAGTGGTCGAGTGCCCCTGAGTTTAATCCCAATACCTGCCCCACTCTGAAAAGAAGGTTTGGGAGTAGAATAACCCTTCTAAAAATGAAAAATTTTATAATATCACAATTAAAATGCCATTTTAATTTTAAAAAACAAGTATTTTTCTAATTTTAAAACTAACCCATTAGGCTGGGACTGTAACTCAGTGGCAGAGTGCTTGCCTGGCACATGTGAGGCACTGGGTTCGATCCTCAGCACATTAAAAAAAAAACCAAAACATAAAATAAAGGTATGCTATCCATCTATAAGTACAAAACAATTAAAAAAAAACTTAACTTGTCTTTGGGGATAGTACACACAAATTTTTCATTCTTAGAGGTTTACTTCCTTTCGGACTTTTATTGCTAGTTGTTACCTAGATACTTTTGTTCAGCCATGGTCCTCCTAGATATTCTGATTTTGTCATCAGTAATGAGTTTGTATACACATTCTCTTTCTCTCTCACACACACATATCCAAACTGAATTTTACTTTTACCTCAAACAAATCTGGTTATTTAAACAACAAATCCCAAAAAGTTTGACAAGTGTTAAATGAGTTTCATTAAATCCCTTCAGTATGCAAAGACACAACCCAAATGAAACCAAAATAAGTACATTCTTTTTAAACAACAATCCAGAAAAGTTTGCTTGAAAAATTATCTAAAGGTCAGTTGGAAACACCATCACTGTGGAAGTGCCACAAGGGCTGTCCCTGAGAAACAGGGACACGCAGGGACGGCCTGCCAACTCTTTCTTTGTTCTTTGTCTTGTTTTAAAATTTTAATCATCAGTGGCCAATATTTAAAAATCTGAATTTCTGACTTCTCTTCAGGACAGAAATTTCACTGTCTGGGGAGAGTGGACTTCCATTCTCAGTGACAATCAGCCGGAGCTGTGTGGTGGCTGCATGCTGTGGACAGGCATGAGCACCAGAGGGTTCTCCCTGTCCACCTCATTCAGCCTGACTGCTGGCTGCACAGGTGCCTTAGTGGGGCTCAAAGGAATCCAGGCTCAGACTGGGGAAACCACCAGTAGGACTACTGATACTGGCCAGCAGAAGTTTCCTTTAAAAAGGAGACTCCATCACGAAGAGGCGAAGGTGGCACTCTACACGGGCACCGCTGCAGGGCGGGCACAAGTGCAAAGTTCCCGCCTCACTCACACGGCCACTGCTGCCGCCCAGAGCAGACACCATGAAGCAGACCTCAAGGCCTCAGAGAAAAGCGACCGATACTACCAGACTCAGGGCTCCTCAAGGACACGTCCTCCTCAGCTTTATGCCCGGGGCGCCTGTCTACAGAACGAGAGAGAGGGAGCACCGCAGCCTTGCCTTAGTGATGGTGGAGTCACTGGCTCTTTCTGCACCAGCTGGCGAAGTCCCTTCCCTCTACTTTGCCCGCTGCCTCCACAGGTCACCGCCCATCTGTTCTGTCCCGGCTGCAGGACGAAGTTGGGGTATAGGATGACTACTCTAAACCACTTTACCTTAGGGATGGCCCCTGAGGGACCTACCGGGTGCTCAGCCTGTCCCGTAACTGTGCAAAACTGCACCTGGGCCATGAGCTCTGCAGATTGAGGTCCAGGCTAAGACCGTGTCCTCCACAGGGTCTGTGACCCTGGGGCAGTTACTCAGTCTTCTGCCTCAGTTTCTGCACCTGTGAAATGGTGATGACAAGGCTGCACCTCACAGGGACGCTGTGACGAGGTCAGGAGTTTCACTGAATCCCTTCAGTAAGCAAAGACATACCTCAATGTGCTTCGATTCTGAAAATACTGTTTCTCCCAGAAGCTCACAGTGTGTGTCCACCATGTGTGGACAAGACCGGGATCACAGCAGTGCATTTGGAAAATAGCTGCCAGGAAGGGCTCCTCAGTCCAGTGTCTAATGACAGGCCCCCGGCTGCCTTCAAATGCTGATCAAATCGTGAACATTCTTTCAGCTTGTTTTCGAGATCAATCTACTTGACATATTTTTGTTAATAAAACTACAAATTAGCTCATCCCAGACTGAGCTAATTAGTTACACAGAAGGCACACTCTGTTTAAGGATCACGAGAAATGGTTTCCATAACATTAGAGAATCTGGCTAATTATTTTTGAAAGAGGGTAAGAGATGTGACCACGTTTCACCTGCTTAGGTGTTTTCTACTGTGAGGATCTTGCTGAGGTCCTCAGGCCAAAGTCTCAACGTCAGTTAAAGATGCGACTGCACTTTCTCCTACTTACTGTTATGGAATGGCATCTTAAGTATGAAAGATGTCTCGTATAGTATGTCAAAATGTTGAGCAATATCGTTTCAATCTAAATGCAGAAATGAAAAAAGAGCAGATGATTTCCCTTTTGCTGTAATTCACTTTGGGATGCATGTCATGAAAAGCACTAGGCAAAAGCAATTTTCATTGATTGACTGACTGATTGAGGAAAAGGGTGAATGTTCTTTCAGTTACGTCCCTACTGAAGTACTATTCTTACAGCTCCTGACAGCTCTTCACAATTTGTAGTAAATGCCATGTTAGCAAAAATAAATAAATAAAAAATGAAATAAAAGAGAGGGAGAGAAAGGAAATCACAATTAGAACTTCTTTGGGTCTTTAGTCAGCTGGCTTGAACTAAATAGATAAATAGAAGAGGGCAACAAATTCAAATCTAACAGCTCTAGTCCTCTGCACAAAGGATCTGGGTGTTGGATACTCTTAATTATGAAAAGGATCTTGAGTTAATTGCATAATCTAATCAGTAATACTGACAATCACATCATGCTCGTTCTACTTATGTGGAAGCTGCTACTATTTCGAGAGCAACTAGTTTTAAATGGAATTCTGATTTAGACATGAATTCTGCATCAGCATCCTATTCTTATTTCAAATAGAATCAGCCCCATCTCTGAAATGCTCCTTTAATTCTATAAAACATGCTCCTTCATTCACCTGATTTGGGTGAATCTGTGATATAACTCAGGATGTAACTAAGTGGATGCTGATCTATTGGTTAGAATGCACACACCCTCACCAGCTATGAAATATTTCATGTAAGAATATCATCTTCCAAATGACTGTAGCAGATCAGTGCTGATTCACCACCCTTCAGGGGTGGTCAGTGACTGCTGGTCTGGTGGTAAGGTTCTAGTTTATTCACCTACTGGCACAACAGCACTGGGGAATCACACCCCCATCTGTGTAAACTGGACACTGCTCTGGGTCAGAGCAGTGCTGGTGAGGTAAGAGTCCTTACTTGATACAGATTCACCCACAGCAAATCTTCAAGTGGACTAAACATTAATCCTTGCCAAGTTAGATTTGGTTGCAAACTATGGAAGACGGCTTATTTGAAGAACATCTAGAGAAGATCTGAAGCCACATCAATTTGTAATAAACACATTTCCAGGTGAGAGGCACTTAACATGCTCCTCCCAGGCTGTGGCACGCAAATGGGGAGGCCTGGGGTATGCTGAGACCCTCAGCAGGACCTGGTGTGACGCTGCAAGCGGAAGGAGCTGTACCTGCTGCAGTCGGAACCGGAACTGACACTCTGCATGCAGCTATGCTTCCAGCAGAACAGGTCCAGGATGGAGGAGAGCAGTTCGAAGTAGTAAATAATTGCAGTATCATTACATCAGTTTAGTTTAAAGAGCTGACAAACCTCCTCTAAACTCCAAGCACAATTAGTCATTAGGGTCTAGTTTTTCAGCACTGTTAAGCAATTTGTAACCCATTCCTTTTAATAGGGTTAGGCATTACTTAACCACACAGATGCCTTGAAAACTGAAACCTCAAGATATGAAGCAACAGCCTTGTTCATTACCTTCTGTGATAGGCAAATCATCTATAAAAACAGCTTTTAATGGGCAACCGATGAATAATCAATGGCTCACTTTTCATCTGAGTGTGAGAATGAGAATAATCTAATACAAAGTCCCTCCGGTAAGAGGCCGAATCTTGGGCCCTGCTGCTCTTCAGGGCTGATTTATAAGGTTTTGGAAAGCTGATGTAAACAGATGATCAATGGGACCCATCCTGCTCCTAATAACCCCCAACTGGCTCACTCCCTCTTTTCCAGGTCCATCCCTCAGGCTATGAGCTCTGTCCAGCTAATTCTTCCCACTGCCCCTGCCTGCTGCTTTTACTCTGGCCATCCGTTCAGGCCAGCCGACTCGCAAGTAATTTTATACGCAGCAGAGAGCGGGTGGATTGATTTTTCACTCAGCACTCAGTTCCCATCTGAATAATTATCAATTTTACTGCCTCATAAAGGGAAGAGTCAAAATTTCAAATCAATTCAAAAGAGCTTTTGAGACGACAGAAACTGTGCATAAGAATAGAGGTCAAAGTTGTCAGTGACCCGACGAGATGATGTCAGATATCACTATACCCAACAGTTGACATCAGGGCACTCAAGATGATACAACCTAGTGCTAATGCAAATCATATTTATGCTGACTACCAGAGACCAGGCATTAATATTTAAAACGCTATCTGAAAGCCTACATTCCAAATAAATAGAATGGATTCCACTGTTAATAAAGATATATCACTACTTAGTCATCTGCTGCAAAGTGAAGGATTACCAAGTGTCATTAACACACAGAAATGACTTAAGCCAGCGGACGCAGGGGAACCCAGGAAGACCCTTGGCTCCTGGCAAAAGCACTCGCTCAGAGCCTCCTAACTTTGCTCGAATTTTCTACCAACTTAAAAGTGTCTGCCAAAATTTATGGGACAACACTGGGACTTATGGCTGAATGCTGGCAGGACTTGGTGGTGGACTCGGTCCTTGCCACAGTTGGGTGGGGGCTCAGTCTGCTTTCTGGCTGCTCCACCAGTGCTTATCTTCCTCAGCGAGGATGTGCTCTGAGTCAGCGGTTCTCAAACTTCTCCACACAACTCACACGAGGGCTGAGACACTCCATACCCCACTAGAGGCCACTGCCTCTGGCTGAGGATGGAGACGTCTGGGGGCAGAGAGGAGCACCAAATCTTGACAGAGATGGCATTCCAGGGGCATGGGGACATCTGAGAATCAACAGTGGGAGGAGTGAGGACCCGGGCCTTTGCACTCAGCAATCTCGGGTCAAGCTCCACTCCCGTGCAACCTTGCTGCACCTCACCCTGCTCGTCTGTCAAGTGGGGTGGTGGCACCCACATTCCAGGACTGTTGTGGGTTAAATGGGAAGCTCCCTCAGAGAGCCTTCCCTGCTGTGTCGCTGTCATAACTTTGTCAACGGTATCACCAAAATGCTGGTGATTCTGTCCTTCACGACAGGAAACTTTTTAAGGAGAGAAATCAGGTCTTCCATGTCTGAATGGTTCCTGCCCCTTGGGTGTAGCAAGTCCTCAACACACATGAGCAGACATCACCAGCCTGCCAGGGAATGGCCATCACCTGGGCCACAGCTAATTCTCAGAACACCAATTATGCTCCCCTCCCCCTCCTCGGACAGGAGCTGGTTAAATGAAATGTCCCCACAGACAAAGTTCGCACAACTTCATTTCAATGTCAGCAAAAATGATAACCAGGAAGGAGGCTTCTTCCACGCCATCTCAGGCTATTTTCACCATTTTTTACTTACAGTGACATTTTCTGTGGATTGCAGTGACTCGTTTGCTCACTAATGACACAGTAGCAAGACACTGTTGAAGTATTTACATTTGCAAATCAAAGACTATTATGGTTATAATTTGGTAAAAGAAAACAATATAAAATATTATGTTCCAAACTTGGTGCAGTAGCGTAGTGACGGCAGAGCCATAAACAATGGCTTCATTCTCTGAAACCACGCCTGGCTTGTGGCTTCTGTGACCTCAGGAATAGTGTTGACTCTGACCCAGGTTAGTCAAGAGAAAAGAGATTTGAAAATAAAGAAACTGTGGTTTTATCACTTACTAAACGTTCCTGGGAATATGACCTAATCTATCTGATCTGTGATTCCTCATCTTAAGTTGGGAACAACACTAACTACAATCTGATGAGTGGACAGTTCCGTTCCTAGCTAGCTGCCTGGCAGACTAGGAGCCCAGCAAAGGGAAGTGTCCTCACAAGACATACCAGAGCCTGAACAGGGCAACTAACCAACATTGTCAGAGGCTCCAAAAAAGAAATCGGAGATCACTGTTTCTAGTTCCAGTTTTGCCCATTTTCCTCAGATCTCTGGAAGAACTATCCTTTTTTGAATTCTAGCCTCACTGAGGTGAGATGAAAGACATCTGGATTTCTTGAGTGTGGGTAAGTCTGAGGCCACTTCCACTTGCAAGGAAAATGCTCACAGAATAACTGCTAAAGACTCTTGGCAAGAACAGTTGTTCTCGTAACTTTCCTGTGTTCATATATAAATACACCAGAGTGAAACCCCACATTGGGCACAACCACAAGAATAGGATCCTAATTAGAATCAGTTACACTCCATGCATGTATAAGACGTCAAATATACTCTACTGCCATGTGTGTCTAAAAAGAACAAAT
The DNA here is from genome assembly GCA_020662805.1 of Glaucomys volans. NCBI lineage: Eukaryota > Metazoa > Chordata > Mammalia > Rodentia > Sciuridae > Glaucomys > Glaucomys volans. The sequence continues at coordinate 331,600 of JAJEJO010001969.1, forward strand.
TAAAAAAAAAAAAAAAAGAACAGTTCTAGGATGTTCAAGACAAGGTTGGCTTCTGTTTCCTAGGTTAGGTTACCTGCTGCAGGACGTCTGGGTTTTGCTGCATAAAGTGTAACAGTCTCTGACCAGCCTGGGAAGCATCTCTGCATCGAAGTGGCTTCTTGCCCTCTTTTGCTATGTGCTTGAAGAGGTAGGTGACGATGTGGTCCAAACTGGTACAGCAGCTGGAGGAGACAACTGTATCTGGACAAATGACAAAAAGAAATTCATTTGCATTAGGGACGTGTTTGCAGCACTGGATTCTACTGCTTCTGTTAAAAACGAATCACCATCTGGTTTCAAGACACTTCCACCAAACTCCAAGTTCCTGGAGGGCAGTGTCTTGCTTTTTTCCTTAAGCCAAGTGCCGATCACAGGGTTTGGCATGGAGACACCACAGTAAGCAAATGATTCCTAGTCGGCACAGGACAGAGTTCTCTGGGACTTAACAGCATCTGTTCAATTCAAGTGACTGTTTATTAAGCATCTATAGTGCAAAGAGCTCTGAGCTTCAGGGGAAACCCACCCAGGGGTCAAATAGCTTACACTTTGGCACACAAGTCACTGTAGCACAATGCTATAGAGAAATGGGTAACAGTGCTGTGGGGACTTGGAGTGAGATCACATTCAGATGGGAATTCAGGAGAGTCTGGTGAAGAGGGCAGCCTCCAACCCAGGTGCGCAAAAATTATTCCAGTTGGACATAAGGAAGGACATTTTTCAGGTAGAGAGATCGGCATGAGGCAAGATATTGTGGTGGAAAGGCGTGGGTTTCGGAGCCAGAGTCTCTGGTTTCAAATCCCATTGTTTCCCATCACCTGCTGTGTTCGAACTTGGAAAGCACCATTTAACTTTTCTCACTGTTTGTAAACTACCTTGTCAGTTGAATGAGAAAAAAATGAGAAGCTCATTGGTAAAAAAAAAAACAGTATTTATTGAGAGCTAACTGTGTCAGTAACTATGTTCAGTGACTTACATGGACTATTATTTTCAATCCTCACAACAGCACCATGATAATTACTCGTTACCCCTATTTACAGGTGAGGACAGTGAGGCTTAGAGAGATAAAGTGACTTGTCCAATGACACCCAGTTGGAACACTGTGCAGCCATGGTATGAAAATAAGCCAGGAGGAGATGGACTCTGGACCCAGATTCTTAACCACTCTGTTAAAACTAGGTATTAAGCAAAAATGTATGTAAGCATCCCAAACCTTACAGCACAGCAAGCACTCAGGAACTTGCATGTCCTGCTGGTCTGCCCAATAGAGAAGGATGTGCTCAGGCAGCAGGACCTTGGCTTGAGTGAGAGGACCCGACCTGCAGGGGAGTCAGAGGGGAGGCTGACTCTGCAGGCTGGGGTCTTACTCCTTGGCATGCAAAAAGGGGGCCAAGATAGAGACACTTAATTTGAAAATCAAGGGAGGTGCCATTGAAGACCTGAATAAGCCGCCAATACAGTAGAGCAGTCATACACCGAGTGTCTCTTTCATACACTAAAACTGTTGTCTCATTTGATTTTTTAAAAAAATGGACATGTTTTTATATTGACTTTGAATTTAGTAATTAAAATTTTTGGTTGTAACGACTTTTAAAAAAAATTTTGTTCTTATTAGTTGTACATGACCATAGAATGCATTTGTACATTTTGATAAATCATACATAAATGGAGTGTAATTTCTCATTTTTCTGATTGTACATATTGAAGTATCACATCGGTCATGCAGTCATACACGTACATGAGGTAATAATGTCTCTTTCACTCTACTATCCTTCTTACCCCCGTGCCCCTTCCCATATATATGATGGAATATTAGCTTTAAAGAAGAATCTCTTTGATTTTAATACCTATTTTGTAATTATGTATTGTTTACATTTTTAAAATGAGAAAACAAAGGGCTGGTTATATAACATAGTGGCAGAGAGTTTGCCTAGCATGTACAGAGCCCTGGGTTTGATCCCAGCATTGTAGAGAGGTGGAACACACCTCTCTACAGAGACACACACCATTACAACTCAGGAGTGAAGTAGTTTATCCAAACTCCATGATTTCAACTCAGCATGACACTGCCCATATTTTTAGGCTAACAATGACATCCTGACACACCCCTGGGAGTTTGTGATTAGTAAAAGAAACAATTAAAAATGGTGATAGCCTGTGGCACGCACCTGTAATCCCAGTGGCTCAGGAAGCTGAGGAAGGAGGATTGCAAGTTCAAGGCCAGCCTCGGCAACTTACCAATGTGCTAAGCAACTCAGTGAGACCCTGTCTCTAAATAAAATACAAAACAGGGCTGGGGATGTGGCTCAGTAGACCAAGAAAATAGAGCTAGGGGGAGGTGGATTATTAACTCTGCAAGGGAAGAGCTTCTTATTCATGTCCAAGATTCTGATTCATGCGTATGTCCAGAATACATTAAAAGTTGAAATATTAGCTGAATTATTTAAAGAATGGGAAGCTAAAGCTATCCTGAAAAGGTTTTCTAGAGAAGATCTTGAGTTGTATTTAGTAATAATAGCTAAGACTGACACAACATCATAGCTTAAAAACTCATATCATTTCAGAGACAGGTCACAGAAAATAAAGAAGGAGGTTTTAGGCAAGTTCTGAAACACAGATGGGACAACAGGAACTGATGCAGGATTGGGGGACCAGAGATGAACGAAAGCCTAAAAGACAGGACTGGACAACAGTTTTGGAAAATGAGCTATGAGGCTTTTAAGAAAGAAGTTTCTTTCCCCACTACTAAGGCTATGGCATTTGACTGATCAATTAATTGGCAAACTGATAGTCTATCTCTTCCTGCTAACTAGGTTACTTTGTGGGAAAGGGAGCTTGCTTTCATAACCGTGGGAGACAGCACAGGCCGAGGAGTCCGACAGAGCTGCTGAGTGGGGTTGCTTTACTTTTCCCTTCATATTTCTACATTTGAAGCCCCAACCATGATGTAAACATATACCTTAATATCTACAAAGGCAAGGAGGAAACAGATATGTCTCCCCTCACCAGTGAAGAGCAATATGCTATCAATCAAACACAAATTTTAAAGACTTCCATAGATGTGGTGACCACGTTCCATGCAGGTTGCATTAAAGGGTTCCAATCCCCTGAGTCAGCTGTGAGAAAGCCAGGTAAACACGTCAGGGGCAAAGGCCGGAGTGCGCGTCCTTGCAAGGAGAGCTTCCATTACGGCTGATTTATGGCTGGGGGCTTTGAAAAAGAGAAATGATACTTCCAGGTGGAGTGAAAAGTATGGAATCCCAAGGACCAAGGGCATTTGGCCAAAGCAGAATGAACAGTGCTGAGGACTCTGGTTCTCATTGGCTTCATTAGCAGCAGCCAAGCTATTGTGAGAGATCAAACACTGAGACTCTCCTGAAACGAAGGCCAGGGGATGTCGCGAGTTTTCAAATTTTGCCCTAGTTCTTGGTGTTTAGAAATCTTTCAAAAGGATTATAGCCAACATTTGGACAATTTTGGAAGTAATTTTTAGCCCATTATGTACATAGTACTTTCTGGCAACTTGTTTGGCACTGAGAAGCCAAGCACTCCTTTCCCCTGCAGTGGCCTCTGCGGGAAGCACATGCATCATTGATAGTCTCCGGCTTACCAAGACCCAGCACCAGAGCAGTTCTGGAAAGTTAACTATGCAGCAAAGAGTGCTAACTCAGGGTCAGGAAGAACGATAATGGGCTGAGCTGCCTTGGCTTCAGCTCAAAACTCACCACCGCAAAGGAGGACGAAGGTCTTGGCAAAATATGGTCTGAAAGGCAATTTCCAAGACAAAAGGCATTTTTGGGAGGTGTAGGTCTAAATCTATATTTTTTAGATGTCTGACTTCACTGAGCTTCAACTGCACAGTCTGCAAAAAATGCTTACATACTGTCTACTGTGCACAGGTCGTGAAACATTAACGATGTAGCATGTTTTATAAAGCCGGGCCCAGTGCTCAGCACCAGATGAGTGTTTCCTTCTCCACTTCCTGTTTATTTCCCTGGCTGTTCAGCCCCTTGGACACCAAGCCTGGTAGGCTACCAGGGTAGCTCTCTTCTCTCCTTAGCATGTTTGGGATGGGAAAAACTAGTGGACAGCATCTTGAAGTTCTACAGACTCCCTGAATATTTTGCTCCCCATAGTATATTCATACCATGCATTTAAGAATGTGTTGGAAATTACAAGATGCCCACTTTTATTCTTCACACACACTTTATTAGGAATGAACTTCAGGGGGAAAGCCTGGAAGCCTCCAGCTGGCTCAGTTCTTGCTCACTCACCTCTCCCAGCCAAGCGCTCTATCCCCAGTTTGCCCAGCACCCTTCCCTTGCGGAGCTTCCCCGCCATCCTTTGCTTCTGCTGGGACTGCATTCCTATGGCAGGGCCTCCACCATCCTGATTCATTTGGCACGCATCGTGACTAGGCATTGTGACTTGGTGGCATGTGTCCTTCATTTTCTGTTACTCCCCATCAGAACACACGCCTCCACGTGAGCAGGGACCACATCTGTCTGGTGCCCTTCAGTGCCCAGGTCTGGAACAGTACTTGGTTCATGGTATGTGCACAACTAACAATTACTGAAAAAATGAGTGGAGATTCATTACTAAGGACAGCTTCTGGTAAGCCCTGGTCTTTACGTATGCCAGCATGCATGGCGCATAGGGAGGATGGTTGATTAAAAAGAGCCTGAAGTTAAAAATGCTAACAAATGCTGATTAACTAAATTTTAAAAAGTCACGTTCAGGATATTAGGCAAGTCACTAATTTATCACTGATGGAACTTTTCTGTTCTCCCCTTCCATTCTTTTTCCCCATTGAAGCTATAGAACTAAAACCCACTTTATAACCCAAATAAAGCCAATAAATGCCTCTTGGCCACTGTATCACTGTTGGAAAAGAAAAATCCAAGTGGCTACTTTGAACATTCTTTTGTCTTTCTGGAAGAGGGCAGGATTCACTTGCCAGAGTCACTTAATCTCTATAACATCAATTTGCAACAGTGTAAGAGGTTGAAGATAAAATTATTAATTAAAGGAAAACCTTTTCTATCAGGTACCCAGCTGTCAAAGTTGCACCTTCATCAGGTAGATCCAGTAAGGAGGTGAGGGAAGAAGGGGAAAGAGTCTTAGACTAGCACTAACCCATTATATATCTTAGGTGAACTGCTTCACCCCTCTAAGCCATAGCCTGCTCATCTGTATACAGTGAGAATATTACCTAATTAATCAATCAATCAATATTTAGGAACACTTACTGCATGCCAGGAACTGAGAATAAAGCAGTGATCAGACATGTCTGTCCTTCAGAAGCTTACGATCAGGTGTAAAACAAGGACAACCAGCGTCCCTAGAGTACTGCCCCTGTGGTGTGGGTGGTTCTGAGAATGCAGAGGTGGACACGGGAGGCTACGGCAGATCGGCACATGCTGTGCCTCCACCACATACTTAATGAGTGAAGAACTGGACTTAAATCCAAGATCAACCTTCCTGCTGCAATTCTACTTTGTCGAGAGTCCTTTGGTCTCATTAGAATGCAATTTCAGGCATGATCAAGGTCACACTTTGAGAATAACACAGTTGCTTCCAACTAATTCAAAATCTTTAGTATTACTATGATGTGATATAAAAAAGACTGTCAAGATAAACTGTAATAACAAAAGACAAGACTTCTTGCCCATGAAGAATTAGCTGCTATGAGAATTTGCCCTCTTGCTGTAAACAAGAAAACAGGACAAAAAATATGAAACAACGATTTTCAATTATTGCACAACAAGCAGTATAGGACTATTAAACCAGAGAGGAGGGAAATAAATGAGGTGATACTGACAAGTGCGGAAGCTCACTGCCCAAAGCAGCTTCTAGGCTGCAGGCCAGGAAGAGAAATGCCAGCAAAGTCAGGGATCTCCTGAGCTGAAGAGAGAGGCTGGAATCCGGGGAGCTGAGGCAGCTGGAACTTGCAGGCTAGCAGAGTGTGGGGTCTGTAGAAGAGGAGAGTTCTGGAGTTCCAGGGAACTGAGTCCTTCCAGTGTGCCTGAACAGTGCCCTGTGCAAATGTGAGCAGAACTCCCCATGGCTGAACAGCAGTGAGCCGAACAGTGCCTGAAGGTTATGAAGAGCTGGAATAAATCACGCCACAGGGAGCAATGAAGTGTCCTTAGAGGGGACACACCTCAGTAGAGGGGCTCAGTGACTCCAAAATAAAGACTGTTATTTGATCTCAAATTGATCTAAAAGATACTCAACTGATAGAACAAAATTCAAAAATCTTGGGAAAAAATATAAAAATTCAACACTAAACAGCACAAAATTCACAATGTCTGGCATCGAATAAAAAATTGCAAGGCACAGAAAATGAAAAAATATGAGCCATAAAGAAGAAAAAAATAAATTGATAGAAAGAGATCCAGAAATGACTTTAGTAGATAAGGACTTTTAAAAAGTGGTTATAAATCTTATGAATATGACCAAGGTTAAAGGAAAACATGAATTTGATGAGAAGAAAATAGAAAATATAAAAAAGTCCTGAACCCAGGCATGGTGACACCTGCCTGTAGTCCTATCCACTAAGTGGCCAAACCCACGAGTTCAAGGCCAGCCTGGACAAAAAGTGAGACCACCCATCTCTTAAAAATAAATAGAACAAAATTGAATGTCTAGAGAATAAAACTATGACGTCTAAGACGAAAGAAATATTGGATTAATGCAGATTAGTTAATGCAGAAACAAAGATTGCTGTATTGTGATACAACCCTAAAAACTACTCAAAATCAAGTACAGAGAGGCAAAAAGCAAACAGAACAAACAGACAAACCCCCCAAACCAGACAGTGCGTCTCTGACCTGTGGGCCAAGAGCAAGAGGCCACAGCACATGTGGAACTGGACCAGAACTAACGGAAAGGGAGAGGCAGACCAAGATTCTTCAAGAGTAAACAGGGATGATATCAACTGAAGATGTAGATTTTAAAAACCTGGGCCACTGCTGAAAAATAAAGAGGCAACCACAGGGGATGTAAGAGGGACCCTTGAAAAATGCTCAATTAATCTAAACACAAATAATGCAGGAAAAAGGAGAAAACACAGGCAGAGAGGATAAAGAAAAAACAAAGCCAGTTACACTGACTGGCTGAAATACTAATTAGAAGGCAGCGACATTTAGATTTGATATGAAAGTCTGACTCAACTATATGCCGTGTGTTGGAAAATGTCCTTGTCTTATCCCCAGAAACTGAATGTTAGGTTAACCAGTGGAGAATTAAGATTGCAGATGGAACTAAGTTTGCCAATCAGTTGACCTTAAAACTGGAAGATTATCCTGGATTTACTAGGTGAGCCCACTCTAAACCTTAAAACTGAGAAGGAGAGGCAGAAGAGGTCAGTCAGAGGAGATGCATGTGACTCGGAAGGTGAGGCAGGAGGATTCCAAGTTACAGGTCAGCCTTGGCACTAAGCAAGACCCTATCGCAACAAACCAAACAACCAACCAACAAACCAACAGGGCTGAGGTGTGGGGTGTGTAGCTCAGTGGTAAAATACTCCTGGTTCAATCCCCAGTACCCAAAGCCATAAAACCAACAAGTAACAAAACCGCCCCCCGCTTCTTAAAAAGGATGGAAAAGGAGACAAGGCTAAGGAAAAGAAAGCTAGAGGAGTCATCAGAAACTTCAGAGAAGAGCCGATTTCCAGAGACAAAGAGGATAACGTTGTAATGACAAGGGTAAATTCATCAAAGGAATATGGTAATTCTAAATATTTATGCACCTAATAACAGAGCTATTTGAACAGAAATATTTGATACAAAACCTGACAGAACTGAAAGGAGGCAGGACAAATCCAAAACTATAGTTGGAGACCTGAGCATTTCTCTTTGGTTCAGGCATAGAAAAAACAGCACCAACCAACCAGTCAGCCAGCCAGCCAGCCAGGAAGAATAGAGATGGTGTGAACATCGCCTTCAACCAGGGCTGCACAGAGCACTCCCCAGCAACGGTACGCATTCACCTAAGTCTCCGCGAAGCACTCATCACAGTGCAGATCAGAGAGGTCTTAATAAACGATTTTTATACCTTTTAAAAATTTATTAAAAATTCAAAGTTATTGTGTATTCGATGACACAATGGAGTAAAACTAGAATCAATCACAGAAAAGTATCAGGATCATCTCCAACTATTGGAAATTAAACAATATGCTTCTAAGTAACAATCCACTGCTTAAAGAGAAAAATCAGCACAGGGCATTTAGAAAACATTTTTGAACCAAATATAAACAGAGGCAAAATACCCCTAAATATGTGAGATACAGCTATAGTAGTGCTCAGATTAAAGCATTAAAAGTGCATATTAAAAAGGAAGAAAGATCTAATACCAATGATTTAAGCTTCTACCTGAAGAAAAAAAACTAGAAAAGGCAAAAATCAACTGGAGAAAGGAAATGATCATACTTGAAATCAGTGAAAAAGAAAACAAACAAATAACAGAAAAAAATCAATATAAACTGAAAATAATTCTTTGCAATAAAACTGATAAACTATAGCTGGAATGATCAAGGAAGAAAAATATGATAGTATCAATAGATACTGAAAAAGCACCTGATAAAATTCAACACTCATTCATGATAATCTCAGAAAACTACAAATAGAAGGAATTTCTTTCAAAGGATAAAAGGCACCTATGAGAAACCTAACATTATACTGAATGATATGAAACAGAGTACCTGCTGCAGGAACTGGAGATAAGAAAAAAGGGTGCTTGCTATACACTTCTATTCAATACTGTATTGCAGATTCTAGCCAATGTGATAAGACAGGAAAAAAATGGCACATAGATTAGAAAGGATGAGGTAAAAACCTCTTCATCTGCCAATAAATCTGTGTAGAAAACCTTAAGAAATCTACAAAAAGCTGTCAGAACAAGTGAGTTTAGCAAGGGCTGCAGGATATAAAGTCAATATACTAAAAAAAAAAAAGAAAAAAGAAAAAACAATTTTGATTCTATATCAAAGAAAAATAGGAGGCTGGAGTTGTGGCTCAGTGATAGAGCACTTGCCTGCATGTATGAGGTCCTGGGTTCAATATGCAGTACCACATATAAATAAATAAAGCAAAAGATCCATTAACAACTGAAAAAATGTTAAAAAAAGAAAAACAGGCAACTTAAAATGCCACTGATAATAGCATAAAAATCATAAAATATTTAGTTATAAATACAACAAAATATGTATAAGACTCAAATTCAAAGCTACAAAAATGCTGTTGAGAAAAGTTAAAGACCTAAATGAATAGAGATACAATTTTTAAGAACTGAACACTAAATAGTATTAATATGTCAATTATATCCAAATAGAGCTACAGATTAAATGCAACCCCAAAATTTTTTTCTTTAGAATAATTTTTTGCTTTTATTATTACATTATAGTTGTACATAATGATTGAGTTTGTTTTGACATAATCATATATACATGGAATTTAATTTACTCCATTTGGTCCCTGGTTCCCTTGTTTTTCCTCCCCTCCTCCCTCTTCCTATTCCTCTTCTTCTACTCTACTGCTCTTTTATTTATTTTTAATTGGTGACATATGTATGTGTGTGTGTGTGTATGAAGTTGAAAGTCACTGTGATATATTTATAATGTATGTAGTATAATTTTGTCAAATTAATCCCATATTTCCTCCCCTTTCCCATTTCTCCTCCCTCACAATCTCCTCCTTCTACTACACTGACCTTCCCTCTATCTTTATGATATTCAACTCCCTCTTCCCTCTCTTATTTTGCTCTAGCTTCCACATATGAAAGAAAACATTTGATCCTTGATTTTCTGAGACTGGCTTTTTTCACTTAGTATGATGTTCTCCACTTCTATCCATTTACTGGCAAATGCCATAATTTCATTCTTCTTTATGGCTGAGTAAAACTCCATTGTGTACACATACCACAATTTCTTTATTCATTAGTCTATTGATAGGCATCTGGGCTGGTTCCATATCTTAGCTATTTTGAGTTATGTTGCTATAAACATTGATGTGACTGTATCACTACAGTGCCCTGATTTTAGTTCTTTTGGATAAATACAGAGAATAATATCCAGAATATATAAAGAACTCAAAAAGCTTAACACCAAACCAAACAAATGCAAAAAAAAAAAAAAAAAAAAATCAAGAAATAGGCAAAAAAATTAAGCACATATTTCTTAAAAGAAACACAAATGGTCAATAATACATGAAAAAAATGTTCAACATTCCTAGCAATTAGGGAAATGCAAATCATAACTATACTGATGCTTCATCTTAATCCAGTCAGAATGGCAATTATAAAGAATACAAACTGGCGAGGATGTGGGGAAAAAGGTACAGTCATACATTGTTGGTGGGACTGCAAATCAGTTCAACCACTCTTCCTCAAAAAGCTAGGAATAGAACCGCCATATGACCCAGCTCTCCCACTCCTCGGCATTTATCCAAAAGAACCAAAATCAGCATACTCTTATTTTAAACATGAGAAATGAAGAAGTTGATTCTAAAATTCTATAAAAAGGCAAAGGACCCAGAATAGTGAAACTTATTTTTAAAAGAAAAAAAACAACACTAAAAGGCTATAACACAGTATTTTAAGACCCCCGAGAAAATTACGACATATACTATTGGCACAAGATAACCATACAGGTAAGGATATTCATCAACAAAAGGGGCTAGAAAAGTTGGCTATCCACTTGTTAAAAAAAACATCTGAGCTTTTCCTGCATACCACTTGTAAAAATTAAATTGAAATGCATCACAGACTTCAACATTGGAGGAAAACCCATTGCACTTCTAGAAGAAAAAGCTTCATGGCCTTGGCTAAGCAAAGATTTTTAGAACTGTCATTACCACAACAAAAGGTAACTTGGACTTCCTCAAAACTACACATCTTGCTCTTCAGAAGAAGCTGTTAGGAAAACACAAAGACAAGTCACAGGCTGAAAAATATCTGCAGAACTTGTATTTGATGAGGGATCTGTATTCAGGCTATACAACCACTATTATTACTCAGTAACAAAATAAACAACCCCTTTAAAAAAATAAGTAAAAACTTTGAACAAGCACCTCCCCAAGAGGACACATGAAAGGCCAAGAAGCACGACAATACGCATAAATCTTTATTCATTAGTGGAATACAGATTAAATCCACAATGAGAATCCATTTCACATATGCTATGTGGTGAGATTAAAAACAGCAGTGGAAGGTGTCTGTGAGGGCGAGGAGTGAATGGACCCCTCCTACACCGCTAGAACCAAATGGTACAGTCACCTTGGGTAATAGTTTCTTCAGATTTTAAACATATACTAGCATGAAACCCAGACATTCTACTCTAAGTATCTACACAAGGGAATAATTATGTATGATTGATCTATTTATCATCTAACTGCCTTCCTACCTGCCTACCTACTTACTGATCTACCTATCTACTTACCTATCTCAATCACATAAGAACTTGAGCATGAATGTTCACAGTGGTGATATGCAAAATAGTCAAACACTAAAACAACTCCAACACCTACCAGGTGGTGAATGGACAAACACTGAGGCAGTCCACAGGAGGGAATAATACACGGCAGCAGAAAGAAACTGAGCTGGCTGTGGTGGCCCATGCTTGTAATCTCAGTGATTTGGGAGGCTGAGGCAGGAGGACAGCAAGTTTGAGGCCAGCCTGGGCAACTCAGTGAGGAGACGTTGTCTCAAAATAAAATACAAAGGGCTGGTAGAGCCCTGGTACCAAAAACCAAACAAATGAATGAAAAACCAAACAAAAACACAATAAAACAAAACAAAAACCACAAGACAAACAACAAATCCCTCCAGCTGGTTTGCAAAATAATATGGATGACTCTCAAAGGCATCATGCTAAAAGCAGACACAAATAACTTCATATTATGAGTCCACTTACAAGGAATTCTGGAAAAGGTGAAGACAAAGATGGGTAGGGAGAAGGAACTGATCTGAGGGGACATAAAGGATGGATGAGAGCCTTCTACACATTGGATGTGGGGGCTGATTTGTCAGGACTGATCATACTGTTCACTTAAAATCAGTGATTTTTATTGCATATATATTATACTTCAATAAAGTTGATTATAAAATAAACAACAAACTATATATCAAAATGTATTTTTCCTGCAAATAAGAGTTCTAAAACAATCTTTCAGTTTGAGTTCAGAATACCTCCTCCTGCTCTGGGGGATGAGAGTCTCAATGAGCACACAGATTAAGAGACTGTAAGCAGGTTTTCCTAGGGAAACAGTGTTTTCCACGATCCTTACCGAGGGTATTGAGTCCTTCTGAGACAGAAGTGAGGACATACAGGAGCACAGGAGGCTCTAGGTTGGTGACGAAGCACATGTGGTCCTGGGTGAGACACTCCAGGAGGGGATAGTAAGACTGGCTCAGCTTCCGATATTGCTACAACACAGAGAGACCCATGTCAAGCCACAGGGAAGAAAACGTCATGTACAGTACACTGGAAATGGCCACTTATAACATCGGAAATGGAAAACTTATTTTTAAATACAAGGTCAATAAATATATAAAACAAACAGCATAATGATTCCCAATTCAGCATTTAAAGGGGTTCTAACAGGACTCCCTCGATCTCTAGAAACATTAATTTGAAGCTGTAACACAGAATGTCATTTCAATTTTAGTTTATATGGCTACACCTAAATGCAAGTAAACATTCAGAAGACTGAATTATTTTTCTGAACTGGAATATTGTAACAATGAATAGTGCTAAACAGTGGCTAGGGAACTTTTATTATTTTTTGTTTTTTAAGCACAAAGAAACTTGCTGTTATAATAGGACCTGGCATCATAGTCTGATAAATTTAAACAATGCCAACCATCTGACTAAATTGTTATTTGTTAAATGGCTTAGTATTTACCATATGCATAAGAAACATACCTGGAAAATCTCAAATGCAATCCAAATTGATGTCAAAGAGATATGCCACTCATAGGAAAGATAAAGCAGAACAGCATTTCCTAAAGTGAGATGAAGACTACCTCTAAGAATCACTTGGGGTGCTTGTTAAAAATGCAGCGTTCTGATCCCCACTCCAGACTCACTAAGTGAAAGGCTGAGGTGAGGCCCTGAAATGTGCATTTTTAACACACATACTAAGTAGAATCTTACATACCCTCAAGTTTGAAAATTACTGAATTGCAGGTTTGCTTGACTATAAAAGAAAAAAAGAGAGAAAAATTTTTGGAGTGACACCATTTTTCTTGGGGGACCTCAACGATAGTGAAGAGTCCCCTCAAGGAGGTGGCTGGAACACATGGCCAATTTGACCTGAGTGTCTCCAGGTCAAATTGTAGCTTCTGTCCTCCAGACATAGCCTTCAGTGAGCATTCCATGCCACTGGGAGGTGCCTGGTGACTTTGGCTTGAGATGTGACCCCACGGAGGCCAGCTCTGGATGGTGGGGGACTCCATGCAGCCCGGGAGTATTTCTCACAGATGCTGACTAGCACAGACCCTCAGATCATACTCATAACCCTGGGGTGGGAGCAGGTGGGAAGGTCTGAGTGAATCCAAGGATGAATTATTTGGCTGTGTTACCCAAGAAATCACTGCACCCACTCTGGGCATGCTATGGTTTCTGGGTAATCTGACAGATGTTAAAAAAAGGTCTGCTAATGAGAGCCAAGCGAAGGAAACCGGATTGGAATTTCCAAGAAGCACCCCTGCGGTGTTCTGATGGATTCAGAGTTCAGAGACCACTGACACACATCAGAGAAGCTAGAGCAGGGAAGGGCTCTGGAGTTCACCTGGTCAGTCCACTCTTTTTGGAGAAAAAGAGGGGAGAGCGGTTCAAGGTAGGTGACTAGTGTGTACAGGTCTACCCATCAGATTGCTAACCTGTGGTTCTGCACTCTGTCCACCCCACCAGAATTTTAACAGGAAAAAAAGCCAAACCACAGGACAAGCCAGAGGAGAAGGGAAGGACAGGAAGACCTCACAGCAATCCTGTCTGTTGTAGGAACATAGGCGTTTTGGAATTAAGAAACTGGTTGTAAACAATCAGCTGAATCTGATCATTATGTTTTGCTACAGTAAAACCCAGAGCACTCTGGATGACCAACCTGGCAGAAGGTGTAGCTGCAGCTTTGACCCTGCAGTCAATTCTGTAAGCATAATCACTGGGGCTGTCTAATGCGTAAGTGAGACCAAGCACGCTGTCCTAAAGGGTAAAGTGTTCTGGGGCAGCCCTAGCTCCCCAGCCCTCATCCCTCGGTTGGAGGCCTGTGGTGTAATTGCACACTTCACAAAGACACCCACTTTACATGATTGCTTACTAGCAAGTCACTGTGGGACACCGACAGCAGCATTTTGACAAAGGCCTGGAGTACATTGTCAAAATGGTTGTCCCCATACAATTTGAAGACGCCAAAGCTGACATAATTTCCACATAAGGCAGATTTGAGAGCTGAATAGCAGATGGAGATGCCCTTGAGTTTCATTGGATAAATCTGATCTTTTGAGAGGCTCCCAAGGGACAGGATCTGATTACCTGTTTTAGGGTAAAAGCAGAAAGAGACGTAAGTAGATGTAATTCAAAGCAGCTACAGGCACACTATTTAACATTTTCACTTTGTGAATGTTCACTTTCCTTTAGCATTGTTCCAAAAATGGAACCCTCCGCTGAAATGAAAAATCTAAATGCATGAGGCCATTTACCTGAGAAGTAAAAGGGTCCAAGGATAATCAATCCAGGCATGGGGAAGTCTGATATTTTTATCTGAATGGTGATTACATGGAAATACAGAGATATGTAAAAATTTATTGTTATAGTCTTAAGATTAATGAACTTTTGTACTCTAATACAGATGTTACCCTTTCAATAATAAGCTTTTCAAAAGTAGGATAAAATAATGCACTAAGAGAAAAAGATAATCTGATTAAGATGCAAAGTACTCTAAATTTTGGGTGAACTTCCAACCCTTTTATATGAACTTGATATTGAATTACTTCACTTTTAGGAGTCTCACAGGTTTGGTTTATGAATTAAATGAAATAAGACAAATATTTTTGGCATAGTGCATAAACATTACTTCCTTTTTCTCCTTAGATGTTTTTTCAGGAGACCTCAAGAGATGATTGTTTTTAAAACTATCTCAATTCTATGTTGACCATCCAAAGATAAAGAAGTGTTTGTACAATCCCTTAAAATTTTTCTATTGTAGTCACTAGCATTTACATCCCTCTCTCTATATGTATCTATGTCTATATCTATATCTATGTCTATATATATTTTGTTTTTGTTTTTGGTGTCAGGGACTGAACCCAAGGGTGCTTAGCCACTGAGTCACATCCCCAGCCTTTTAATACTTTATTTTGAGACATGGTCTCAACTAGGCTTACAGCCTCACTAAGTTGCTGAGGCTGGCTTTAAACCTATGATCCTCCTGCCTCAGCTTCCCGAGCTGCTGGGATTACAGATGTGCACCACCATGTCCAGCAAGTTTCTTTCTGAAATGTGTGCTACTAAGGCATGTTACTAGGCAAAATCTAAGAATGCTTTTTAAAAAAATATATAGTCATACTGCTTCTTAGCTCTGCTTTCTCCTATTCATTTGGTTCATAAAGTTTAGAGGCATTGTGGCTTATCCTGTGTCAACCTGGCTAAACAAGCATAAAACCCATTTCCCTGTATGGCTGTGGGTGAAAGGGCCAAAGGAGAACTTTCTGTAAGATCTGGAAAGTAGCTGCACCATGTTTCTTCAAGCTGTGACTAGAAGTGGTGACAACTAGGATGTGGAAATGCCTATGGGTCCAGTTTGTCCTGGGACTACCAGCCCTGCTGACCAATGACCCCACACCCACCAATCCACACACTTGGCAGCAAATTTATGGAAGCAGCTCTGCAGAGGCAACAGACTTCCACTGACTGACAAATTTACTAGTGCATTGTAGTTACACAGAACAGTGGGGTTCACTTTGACAGATTCATAACTGCATGCAACATTTCAATCCCAAGTACAACCTTTTCCTTCCTTCAGTCTTTTCCTTCCTTCCTCCCTCCCTCCCCGAGTCCTTCCTCTGCTCCAAGGCTATTTGTTTATTTGTTTATAATCGGTATGTTATAGTTAGGCATGTAACTGGAACGCACTGTGATATGGTCATACATGCACACAGCACGTTTTGTCAAGTTCATTCTGCAGTTCTTCTCCTTTCCCTCCTCTTTTCCCTCCCCCTTGGTCCTAAACTTCTCTACAGCTCTCCCTTCTATTTTTGTGAGATCCCCCTTTTATTCCTTTCTTCTCTTTAGGTTCCACATATGAGATAAAACATTTGACCCTTGACTTTCTGAGTCTGGCTTATTTCACTTAGCATGATGCTCTCCAGTTCCATCCACTTACCAGCAAATGACATGATCTTAGTCTTCTTTATGACTGAGTCGAACTCCATCATATTTACACACACATCCCGCATTTCTTTGTCCATTAGTCTATCAATAAGCACCTAGGTTGGTTCCATAACTTGGTGATTGTGGACTGTGTTGCTATAAACATTGGTATGATGTATCTCTACAATATGTTGATTTTAGATCTTTTGGAAAAATACCAAAGAGTAGGACAGTTGGGTCATATGGTGGTTCCATTCTTAGTCTTTTGAGGAATCCCCATACTACTTTCCAGAGTGGTTGTACTAATTTGTAGTTCCCCTAACAATGTATGAATGTAACTTTCTCATATCCTTACCAGGATTATCATTATTTGTATTCTTGATGATTATAATTATAAATGGGGTGAAATGAAATCTGTGCAGTTTTAATTAGTATCTCTGTTAAGGATGCTGAACTTTTTTTTTCCCATATATTTGCTGGTTATTTGTATTTCTTCTTTTGAGAAATGTCTCTTTAGATCTTTTGCTCATTTACTGAGTTGATTGTTAGTTTTTTTGGTGTTAATTTTTTGTTCTTTATGTATTCTGGTTATTAATCCCCTGTTGGAAAAGAAGCTGGCAGAGATTTTTCTCCCATTCATTAAGCTCTCTCTTCATGCTTGTGCTTCTTTTGCTCTGCAGAAGTTTTAATTTGATGCCCTCCCACTCACCGATCCTTGCTTTTATACCATGATATCTGTCCCTCCTCGTTCCCCACCCCCTTCATGGTCCTAATCCAGCAGCTGGATGTTCCTAGATCTCCCTGTAGGTGCGCACATCTCTATCCATGCCATTATTTCAGAAGAGCTGATGAGTTAAGCTTTCCCCTGAACCGTCAACTCTCCCCATTGAATCCATTTCCTCATCTTCACCCAAGATTGTAAAAGGTATAATTCCTAAAATACATTCTCTATTTCATATAGTTCTTGTTCCCTGCCTGATGTATCAGTCACATTACTGTGAAGAGAAGTAACAGGGTATCCAAGTGCCTCTCTAGTAGCGAACACTGTCTTCCCTGCTGCACACCTGGGAAGTCCCACCTTTCCCTCCGGGCACTTCCTGGGATCTGCACTGCACTGTGGACCACTGGGGGATGGTGGCGTGGGCAGCCATGGAAGCTGGTGATAGTTGCTTCTTTAGCATTACTGTCAAAGCACTGAAGGAAATGATGTCTTCCTGAATGAAATAAAACACTTTTGAAGGTTAGAACCACAAGGAAAATCTCTGTTTCCTAGTGACTAAATTGGCTTAATTGGGGATGGAAAAAAGCCCTATCCTTAGTTTTACATCCTTAACACTTACAGTGGACAAGATGGATGCTGAGGCTGTGTTGAAAGTCAGGAAAGGAATGGTGTGAACTAGATGGCTGAGACCACCAAAGGCAAATAATGGAGGACAGTCACAAGTAATACAAACTGCTGTTGTCACTGTACATGCTGAGGCAGCCCAAGAGAACTTATTAAATATAAAGGAAAACAACTGAGAAGTAAGAAGGGGACTCCTCCTCTAGATCATCTGGCTTACTAGAAATATTTTCCTCATTATTAGCTTCTATTTACTGCTGTTTCTCCTTCTTAACCTCTACTCTGCTCTTCATGGAGAGGCTTTTCATTGTTGTTAGCTTCTAGAACTCAAGAGTACCCCTTCTAGATGAGTCTCAAGACCTGCATTCAGAAAGGGATGTATACCAAAAGATGCAAAGTCTCTTCTGCTCACTTGAATCAATTTCCAGGTCTACTTCTGTGAGCCTTTTTCCCCTAAGTACCTACCTCTTCCCTGGGTGACTGACTGCAGACATCCTCTTTAGAAGAGAGTCCCTATATCCGAAGAGGAATGGTCTCAGCTGAAGAACTATATAACAAGATAAGGTTTTAACGAAAGATAAATGCACAGTACCCAAGGTTGCGATGAACTGCGTGGGCTTCTGAGTCGCTCTTTCCTGCTGTCTGGGTATCTGAGCAGATTATCACCCTCTGTAAGTCACTGTTTCTTTACGTATAAAATGAGGACAATAACTCCTTGAACTCCCAGGGCTCTCTCGTGGAGTAAAGGGGGCAACACAGGTGAAGTGCTTACTCATGGGAGCTGGCACAGCGCCCAGTAACATCCGTCATGACAATGTGCGGTACAGGGGCTCATGCTTCCCCCAGTCTAGGGGCCTGTGTTTACACTTGGAGACATAGAACAATGTCTTCCCACTAATCCCTCCATTCACATCACCCAGTGGTCAAATCTATATTGTCACCATCTTCTTTGTGTTCCTCCAATGGAGAATGAGCAGTAGGTGGGATGTTTGCCCCACATCCCACCAGTTCTGTGCCTCAGAAGAGTACTCAGAAAGATGATGCAAGGACATGAGGCACCCCAGGAGCATCTCGTACAGGAGGAACCGACAGGATGAACACGGTTGCTTCTTGGCAACCCCTTGCAGCGATTTACCTGTTCTTTTTCCCTTTCAATCTCTAAAATTTTAAAGTGGATGTGATATTTAGTGATCAGCTCCCAGGCTGAATGTCTCCCTTCACCATCAGGGTAGTGAAGGTGAGAATCTTCAGCTGCTGACATTTCTTCAGGTCACTCAGCCTACCCTTGACTCTGCGAACCTGCCAAGGCCCAGCCACAAGGAGCCTGGGATAGAACTGGGGCTGTGAGGTTTAGAAAGGAACAGGATATTTCCCTCTCAGATTGCAAAAAAACTGAAACAAGGTAGTGTTGAAAGGATGTGGAAAATTAAGCAAATAGGAATATGCACTTAGTGATCGTTCTAGAAGGTGCTGATAATATTAATTAAAATATGAAAAAATGCACAAATCTGCTTCTGGGAATACATTCTGGTTCTCAACATTCACTGCTGTCTTTCCTTCTGCTAGCATCTGCTCTCACATCCACTGCCTTCTGCAAAAGCCAGTGCCCCAAGTTCAACCAAGTTCCAAAGGCAAAGGCAACCATTGCCCCTTTTTCTCTGGTGCCACCATTGTTTACTATTCGATCATTCTCAACAGAATACAAGTCATGCTACTATTTACTCCATTCAAAAAAGCAACACAAACCTCCTCTAACTCTGCTAGATATCGTTGCCTTTTGTAAAAAATTCCTCAAAGAACTGTCAGTATTCACTGTCCTCATTTCTGCTCCTCTCAATCCTTCATGCCCACTCCACCAAACATGCTCATTTCAAGGTTCCTAATGACCTCCTGCAGCTGAATGCTGCCCCTTCCACTTCTTCTTTTGTGATTCTGGGGACTGAACCTGGGGCCTTGCAAATGCTACTGAGCTGCAGCTGACTGTCTTCTTGATTCACTGGCAGCTGACACAGGTGACCTCTGCACCCTCCCAGGCGCACGCTCTCTTGAGGGTCTTACCTCAGCACTCCTCCTGTGCAGCTTAGTCCTCTTCTCCTTTATCTCCCAAACTCAAACCTGTCTTCTACATTTGTGTTCACACTCTCCTCCCTGTTTCTTTAGTCATCTCACCTAGTTCTGCAGCTTTAAATATTATCTAACGGATGGATAACTTCCATATTAGTTTCTCTCTCCTGGTCCGACTTTCCAAACTCTAGACTTACACATCCAAGTTCATATTCAACACCCGTACTTGGATGTCTAATTAACACTTCAAGCGCAACACGACCAAACTGGAACCTCCGGTCCCCACCCCCACCTCAGTTGACACCAACTCCATCTTTCTAGTTGTTTATGCCAAATTCCCTTGACTACATTTTCCCTCATATTGTGTCCAACCCATTGAGAAATCTGATTTGCTTTAACTTCAGAATACACCCAGAATCTGATTCTTCTCACCACCCTGACGGCTACCACCTTGGTCAAAGCCAATACCAGCTTTACCAATATCACTGCAATACTGTCTCATCTGCTTCCCATGTTGGGTCTTTAATCCCCTATATGGTCCATCCTAACACAGCAGCCAGAGTGATCTTTCAAGTCAGATCACGCCAATCCTTTGCCCCGAATGTTCTAAAGGCCCTTGATTTTCCTTGCAGTTAAAATCCAAGCCCTGGCCTGTGTGACGTGGCTCCTCTCACTCTTCCATTAATTCACCTTGCTCCAGCTGCTGACCTGCTTGCTCTCAGATGAGCTTCTGCCTCGATATCCTAAAAGGTGATATCACCTCATCCTGGAATGTTCTCTGGAGACACCTTCACAAACTGGAAGTCTGCTTGCATGGCATCATCTGGACCACTCTGATGGTGCAGCATGTTCCTAGTACCTGGCACTTTAAAAGTTTTTTTGAAGGAGCAGTGGAGCAGCACAGCAAAACTGAGAGAAAGGCAGCGGTTTTCCACACACCCCTGCTCCCACATGCGTCTTCTCCCTTGACGCTGACACCATCAAGTGGCACATTGTTATGCAGATGAACCTACCTGGACACACCACTGCACATGCAGTCCAAGGCACATCGTTCACTCCTGGTCTTGCACATCCTCAGATTTGGGCAACCACAATGACATGTATCTACCATTACAGTTTCTCGGTTCTAAAAATCCTCTGCTCTGCCTATTCACTGATTCCTTCCCCACCTACTGATCTTTGTATTATCTTAATAGTTTCTCTTTCTTAGTCCAGAAGGTCACAGAGTTGGAGTCATAGTTAGGTAGTCTTTTCACATGGATGTCTTTCACTTAGCAATAGGCATTCAAGGGTTCATGGATTGACAGCTCCCTTTTCCCCTCCAGCTTCTTCACCGGTGCATTGCAGTTGAACATAATGGTGGGATCTGCTGTTACACATTATACATGCTCATGATATTACAATATAATGTGGCCAATGCCCCCCACCCCTAGGACCTCCCCCTCCCTCCCACCCTGGTCCCTTTCCTCTGTTCTGCTGATCTCCCTTTGATTTTCATGTGATTCCCCTGCCAGCTTCCTTTGCCTTTTCCCTCTCTAGCTTCCACAAGAGAGAAAACATGTGACCCTTGACCTTCTGAGTTTGGATCATTCAGAATAGCAAGTACTTTATGATATCACTTATGAAAAAAACGTGCATATGCAGACATTAAAATATGGAAGGAGATGCACACTGTACTAAACTGTTAACATTACTGGGTTTTTCTCCCCTCGAGCGCATGCTGTTACTGATTTTTTGCAGTGCTGGGCAGAACATCATGCACTCTAGGTAGCACTCTACCACTGAGCTGTAATTCCAGTCTCTAAGTGTGCTATTTTATAATTAGAAAAAAAAGCACAAAAAAAAAATTGTATTTGAGAAGAAAAAAGATGGGAAAGAAAATGATGGATACAAAAAAATATGACAGAAAAAGATGTAGCAGTGTAAGTGGACCCAGGCTCCTGGTGCTGAGGTGACTTCCTTCCCTGACTACACTATGGCCTAAAGGCTGATGACACGCAAGATGGACGTAACTGCTCTCAGGACTTTCACAGTAATGTTGTCTAAGAATTTAATGACAAATTCAGTAACTAACAAAGTATCTTTCATTTCCTTTTTTGAATAAAATATTTTTCACAGGTTATTTTATAAACACATTAGTGGAGAAAAATATTAAAAAAGCTATTAATTTGCAATGAAACTGTAAATTTTTCTGTGTTTTCTTTCAATAAGTTTTATATTACCTACAGCACAGGTACAATTTGAATTCTGTGTTTATACAGCATTTTATATATGTATGTATTTCCTATGAGCTAGGTAATCTTAAAGCATAATTTTAATGGCGGCATGTTAGTCCACTGAATTGACGTATCCTTCTTAAGCATTTTATATTTGAAACATTGTTTTCCATAATTATGAGTAATGTTCCATCAAAGATTTTTATGTAGTTAGCTATCCTGTGTCTTTGGATTATTTCCTTAGAAGAAAAATAAAAATATGGTCTTACAGAGAGTATGAACTTTTCTTTTTGGCAGTACTGGGAATTGAACTCAGGGGTGCTATACAACTGAGCTACATCCCCAGCTCTCTTTTATTTTGAGACAGGGTCTCAGTAAGTTGCTGAGGCCGACCTCAAACTTGTGATCCTCCTGCCTCAGTCTCCTGAGTCACTGAGATTATAGGCATGTGCCACCTGGCAGAGTAGACTCATTTTTATGGCTCTTTTCTATGGAGCCACACCAAGTAACAGAAAGAAAACAGAGAAAAATGAAGTATTTCCTAATATTTAAAGCTCATGGAGTTTCCTATCTAACCATGACATATATGTGTGTATATGTATGTTTTTGTTAATGAATGTAAATCTAACTAGAGCCATGATCGTTAGCAGGAAACCTCCAATAAACCCTGCTTCTGTGGGTGATCTAAGTTCTCAGTCAGCCACGACCACCTGAACGATGTTACATACAGACGACAGGCTGAGGTGCTGGGCGAGTCCTGTCCCAGACGAGTATTAACAAAAAGAAACTTACTGTTTAAAGATGGCAAGGACCATACACACACTTAGTATTTGTGAAAAAGAGCAACTGTGGTTCTTCAAATTCTCAAAGCTGATGTACCTTTTCTCTTTGTGTGACAGCAGGAATTCTGTAATATTATACCATCAAGTAGGAGAGAATCATGTTGACAGGCAAGGGACAGTAGTGACACTCCCACACTGAATGCTACTTCCGATGACTTATTCTGTCCCTTCCTCTTCTATCTGTGTCAGACAAGCACCTACCATGCCCACTATTAAAGTGGTTTCACAAAAATATAAACATATCACACAGGTTTGTTTAGAACCATTCTGTATTTTCCTTAAGGAAAATATATCCTTACCGATAGCTGAAAGAAATATACACTGAAAACCACAAAACACTGATAAAAGCAACTGAAGAAAACAAATAAATGAAAATATATCCTGTGGCCAAATGTTGGAAGAATACTCTGAGAATGTCCACACCATCCAATGCAATATGCGGATTCACTGTGATCCCTGCCAAAATCCCAACGACATTCTTCACTGAAATAGAAAAACGAGTCTGACAATTCACGTGAAGCCACGAACGCCCTGAATGGCCAGATCGAGGGGAGAAGGACAAGGCTGAGCATCTCACGTCCTGGTTCAGAGCCGAGCACAGCACTGTGGCCAGCAAAGCCACGCAGCACTGGCAGAAAGCAGGCACACAGACGAGGAGAAGGAAGAGTCCAGAAATAAATCCGAACACATGGTCAGCTAAGTTTTGATAAGGGCACCAAATGACACAATGGGCAAAGGCCAATCTCTTTAATTAAGGTATCAGGAAAACTGACCTTCCAACACGCCAGAAATTGAACCGGGCCTCCATCTTCTACAATACACAAAACCAAGTCAAAGTGGATAAAAGACCTAAATATAAGATAGGAAACTGCAGAAATCCTAGGAGACTGCACAAGGGAGAAGCTCCTCAACACTGGCCTGGGCAATGGTTTCATTTTCAATCACACCAAAAATTCAGGCCACAAAAGCCAAAGTAAATGGGACTTTCTTAAACTAAAAGCAAAGGAAACAAACAAAATGAAATGTGTTCAGCAGAATGAGACAAGTATTTGCCAACTATTCATCTGATAAAGAGGCAACACACAAAATTTATACAGAACATGTACAACTTGAATATGGACAAACAACACGACTAAAAAATGGGCAAGTGACCAGAATGGACATCCTTCAAAAAACACATGCAAATGGTCACCAGGCATATGGAAAGGGCTCACCATGGCTCCTCATTAGAGAAAGACAAGTCAAACCCAGAGGCACCTCAAGCTCCAGGATGGCTGTCCTCAAAGTCCTAAGAGCTGGGTGTGGAGCCACACACCTGTGATCCCAGCCACGTGGGGGTTGGGGTAGGAGGATGGAAAGCTTAAGGCTGGCCTGAGCAACTCAGTGAGACCCTCTTTTTAAAAAAGAAAAAAAAAATCATAAGACACCATATACCGGCACTGATGCAGAGACAAGGAGACTCCCGCACACTGGTGAGAGCATCTGTGGGCACAGCCATTGCAGAAAACAGTATGGTGGTTTCTAAAGAAATCGGAAACAACCACCACATGGGCCATCAATCCCTCTTCTGAGCATATACCTAGAGCAAAGAGAACCACTGGTTCCTAAAGATGTCTGCATTCCCGTGTTCACTGAAGCATTCTTCACAATAGCCACATAAAGAAACAACCTTGCTGTCTACTGATGGGTGAATAGATAAAAAAACAGTGGTACATATATTATATACAGTGGAATATTATTCAGCCCTAAAAAGAACAAGATATTGCATTTTGCCACAATTTGGATAAGTCTGGAGAACATTCCACTAAGTGAAATAGGCAGATACAGAAAGAAAAATATTGTATGATTTCATTTATATGTGAAACCAGAAAAAATTTTTTCATATACAGAAAGAGAAAACAATGGTTACCAGGGGTAGCAGAGGAGGGGAAGAAATGGGGGTTATAGGTCAAGTTCACAGAGAGGCAGGTAAGTGAGATGACCAAGTCTAGCCATTTAATGTACATGAGGATATATGATAAAGGTACACTGTTTCTGGGTCTGTGCTGAAGAGTGGATTTTCAGCCCTCTCATCACACACAGAAGGGTAAGTCACTATAGAAACCTCTGAACTATCTGTATCCCACAATACCACGTTGTACACCTTAAATACACATATATTTAAGAAAGAATGAAACTGTAATTCCTTATTTTGATCCAGGTTTTACTTGATATTTGTTCGGTTTATTGCCTAAAACTCTCTAGTATTTGCTTTGGTCTCTAGCAATTTTGAAACCCCTGAAGTTTCCTAATCTGCTACGCTATTTTATATTTATGTGCTTTGTAAAAGCTCTCCTTTGTTTAAATGCCCTTTTCAAACTTCTGGGCCCTACTGCTTCAAGAAATACCGGCTCCTCTGACCCTCAGTCTGAATCAGCAATCTCTTCTGGGCTCCCACAGCACTCTGAATACTTTTCAAGCACAACACTGAGCAGAACGCACCATAATTCTTCATTTCCTGTCTGAATCCCCTGCTAGACTCGAGTTCCTCAAGGGAGGAACTGCTTTCTCTGTGTGGCGTGTTTATTTCTTTTCCCTTGTAACACTCACAGTACCAAGCATAGTAATTGCTCAATAAATACGAGCTGTGTGGATGAGGGAGTCCATTAGCATTTTTTGCCTAAATATGAAAAGGTTTACTTTCACTGAGGAGTAGAAGGGGATTCTCAAACACCAGCCAGTGTTTGCTGGAATGTGTTTCTCAAGGCCTTGCTTCCATAAGCTTTCTGACCGTGGTTTTGGGGTTCTGTTGAGTTCAGTAGTCCACGCTACCTTGTTCAGAGCTCCTGGCTCATCTGCTTCCAAGAACTAATCAAACTCCCTGATGGCATTTTACTGAGTCTCTGGTTATTTTAAGCCCAAAGTAGCCCTTCCCTATGTTGGAGTCATTTAAATATAGATGCCCAGCCACGATCCCCTGTTCTCACAGTGCTTCTAATGGTACCTGTCCTACATTTTCATTATCTTTACTTTTTTTTCTTAAAAGGTGATACCTTTTACAAACAAGTCTTGTGCAACTCTGAATGTGGGTGGTTCTGGCCAAAGTGGTAGCAGAGTCCCTTCCTCTGCTCCTTTCTGAAAAGCCCTCGTGGCACTGACAGACCCCAGGGCTCTGCAAAACCTGCTGTGCGAACCACTGGTCTGTCATTGGGTCCCCAGGAGCAACAGCGGCTCACAAGCCAACTGTGCGCAGGAAGCGACACCTCACCTGCAGCTGGGCCCGGACTGCTTGGAAGATGCAAATTCTCAAGTTGAGCGAATAATCTCTCGTGTTCTGCCCATTTTTAAAGTCCAGCTTTCAGCACTGAGCTTTCCGACCTCAGGCACCTGGGAGGGGAAGGAGCGGCTGGCTCGGACAGCTACGGAATGCCTGCCACTCCTCCCTTGGTGCACTCTCTGACCAACAGATGTCACTAAAGACACCAGCACCCAGAGGCGCAGGCAGAGAAGAGACAAATGGAAACTGAGCATAAAAAACATCCAGTTCTTAAAACTGAGAAGTAGGTTTCCAAAGTAATAAAATTTATTACACTGCATGCAACATTTTAACCAAAAATTTAAGAAAGAAATTTCTTTTATTAAGTTGCTCAGGCTGAACGGATCACAGCACTAAGTTTTGAAATACACGTTCTTGAAGCAATTTAAAACTCATTAGAAATAATAGGCCTGGGCTAGTAGAAAATGTGGTAAAATTTAATCCTCATCCAAATGTTACCTGGGCTGTACAAACAGGAAATTGTTTTGTGCTACTGTGGCTAACCTCATTGCTGACCCTGAGCTGTAACAGCAAGAGCAGCTGAGAGCTGAGGCAAAATTAAAAACTTACATCAAAGTATATCATGACAGAATGTAGATAAATAAAACAGCATATCAGAAGTATTATTTTCCTGCCAGTCTCAAAGAACATTAAGGTAGAGGTGTTCCACACAACAGAGAACAAATCAGGAGCGTCAGGCAAGGAGTCCTTCTCCCTCTGCACCGCCTGGATCACTGACCACCCAAATCCTGCCCAGGAGGGGTGAGCAGGGAGGACAGGGACAGAAAGGGTCACAGTGTTCTGGCCTGTTTCCTCCATGGGTCTCCCTGCCTTCACCCTGGCTTACCACAGAAATAAGTAACGCTGCTCTGTGAGTCCTCCCAGTCACGCCTTCCCTCAGCCTCAGACTCCTGAGGGCCACCCTTCTCCCTCCAGAGAGGTAAAAGCTCAGGTGACAAAGCATCACACAAGGCCAGAGACCCCTCAGCCCGGCTGCAGGGAGTCGGCCTGGGGGCGGTTGGAGCCTGGAGGTCCTCTGCCAGGCCACTTCAAGTGCCCGTTAGTCCCTGCGACACAGCTGAAGGACACTCCCCTGACCCTCTGACTTCCCTGAAGTTCTGGGATCAGTGTTCCCAAACCTTCAAGAGCAGTGCTTCCCCATAAACACCCAAGGCACAACCTTCCTGTGGAACTCGCAGGAGGCAGGAAAGAGGCAGAATGAAACTGCTACTCACCTCCCTGCCAGCCACGTCCTGTCTGGCTGGCTTCCTAACCCCCTGGGCGTATGGTAATCATGGTGGCTAACTGGCCAACGTGTTCCATACATCATCTAACAGAGTCCTGCCACTGTCCTGTGAGGTATGCATATTTTCCCCATCTAAGCAAGGGAAGCCAGCAACTCAGCCAAGGTCATATCACTAGTGAGCTGCAGATGATGCCCCCACCCTGAGGATTCAACAGGGACGTATGAAAAGTGACCTCCTACAGGAAGACCAGGCCCATGGCGGCTGGTGCAAACAGGGAGCCACCACCACCAGTGGTCTGAGTAGAGAAGTAGAGCTGGGCTGGGCTTTCATCTTTCTTCAGGTAAAAGAACACCTTACGGGCTCCTCAAGTATGCTCCGTGGGTCTGTCTCTCCGGTCCACCTTGCTTCTCTCCCGCTGCCGCCCCCTCTCCCCTGCCCTCCCCACTCCTCCCACACCTCTCCATCTCCGCTGCAGCAGCTGGTCTTTGGAAGACAACTGGGTGGGACAGGGAGCTTCTGAAGCCCACAGAGCTTCCCTGTGTCACTTGCTGGACATCCGTGCTGTCCAAGAGAGCTGGTGGCACTGGGAGAGAACAAGTCACTGCGCTTCTTAGCCCTACTGTGATGGTGAACAAGCCCGAAGGGAGAAAGTACCTTCATGGAAGAAATGAGGCGGGAAAGGGGCAGGAAGGAGCGCTGTGACCAACAACAGCAGCCTGACGTGGGTCCAAGTCAAGCCCTCGATGACTTCCAATGCATGTTTCATAATGGGGGTTATTACTTCCTTTAACAAAATAAGGACACTGTCACTCAGGGCTCATCACAGGCAGTGTGGTCCAGGCAGGAGGCACCTGGATGATGAAGGCCCGGAGGCCACGAGGCCCTGTCCAAAGAAGGCAAGAGAATGGCTGGGACGAAGGAGAGGCACCCCCGTGAGCACCCACTCCACACTTCCCAGGCCTCCACCCAGAGAAGCCCAGAGAAGCCCCTACTCCTGCGCAGGCACTGGGTCAGGAGTCTTTATTATGCCTGACTGTATACACGAGAAAATTAGGCAAAAAGGTGTTGTGTCATCACTGAAGTCATGCAGCTGATAAGCACCAGGACTAGGACTGGAACTCAGGCCTTCCAATCTTCAAAAACCGTGCTTTTAAAAATATGCCACGCTGTTCCTGGAACCACACATGTTAGTATGATAAGATATGGACAGGACACAAAACTCAACTCAAAGTGGATCAAGGACCTAGGCATTAGACCAGAGGCCCTGCATCCACTAGAAGAAAGGGAGGCCCAACTCCCCATTGTGTCAGCTTAGGAACCGACTTCCTCAACAAGACCCCTAAAGTGCAAGAAGTAAAATCAAGAATAAATGGGATGGATTCAAACTAAAAAGCCTCTTCACAGCAAAGGAAACAGTCAAAAACATAAAGAGCGAGCCTACAAAGTAGGAGAAAATCTCTGCCACCTGCACCTCAGGTAGAGCATTAATCTCCAGGATATATAAAGAACTCAAAAAACTTAATGCCAAAAAACCAAATCAATAAATGGGCAAAGGAACTGAACAGGCACTTCACAGAAGAAATACAAATGGTCAACACATACATGGAAAAATGTTCAACATCTCTAGCAATTAGAGAAATGCAAATTTAAACTACACTGAGATTCCATCTCATTCCAGTCAGAATAGCAATTTTCAATATAAGTAATGATAAATGTTAGCGAGGATGTGGGGAAAAGGTTCACTTGTATATTGCTAGTGGGAATGCAAATTGGTGCAAACACTCTGGAAAGCTCTATGGAGATTCCTCAGAAAACCTGGATGGAACCACCATTTGATCCAGTTATCCCACTCCTCGGTATATACACAAAGGATTTAAAATCAGCAAACTTCAGTGAAACAGCCACATCGATGTTTATAACAGCTCAATTCACAATAGCTAAGCTATGGAAGCAACCTAGGTGCCCTTCAACAGATGAATGGATAGAGAAAATGTCGTATATACACACAGTGGAATATTACTTAGCCACAAAGAAGAATGAAATTATGGCATTTGCTGGCAAATGGATGGACACGAAGACTACCATGTTAAATGAAATATAAGCCAATCCTCAAAACACCAAAGGCTGAATGTTCTCTCTGATATGTGGATGCTAACACACAAAAAGGGAGGGGAGGGAAGAACAGAAGTTCATTGGATTAGACGAAGCAGAATGAAGGGAAGGGAGGGGGAAAGGGGACAGGAAAGACAGTGGGATGAACTGGACGTAACCTTCCTGTGCTCATACATGGACACACACCAGTGTAACTCCACATCATGTACACCCACAAGAAAGGGAAGCTATATTTTGCATACGTATAACATGTCAAAATACATTCTACTGTCATGTGTATCTAAAAAAGGATAATAAACAAAAGACATGGACAAGAATCAGTTACACGCTGTATTTAGAACACAATTAAAAGGGGTCTGTTTGCCTCCAGGAGGCAAAGTGTCTGTTTTGTATGATTTTAATGTGTCTATTTTCAAATAGATAAAAAAGTTGTGGCAATGTTGTTGCTGGTTCAAATGAAAACAAGAGTGAATTTATTGTCTTCAATAGGTGGTTTCTAGTTTCCACACACTTATAAACTCAAGTTCTACAAATCAAACGTGCAGCTAAAATAGCATTTGTTAGCAGAGGCGTACATGTTTACAGATATGAGCCACAGAACGTGTTTCTAACTTAAATAAAAATAATTTAAAACACCTATTTTTCTGTATTTTTAAACAATAGGCTTTAACTTCTCAAAAAATGCTATGTTTTGAATGGTTGTTCTTACACACATGTGTAGAAACCATGAGCCCAAATAAAGCTTTCCTCATTAAAAATAAATAAATAAAAAAAATAAAGGGGCTTTAAAAATTTTTGTGAAATCTGTTTCTAGGTACTCAAAAGGAAATACAGGAATCAGGAGCAATTTTCTTTCTTTTTTTCTGTCTTTTTTGGCAGCACTAGGAGTAGAACCCAGGGACATTACTATACCAGTGAGCTACATCCCCAGACCTCTTTATTTTATATTTTGAGACAGGGTCCCACTGAGTTACTAGGGCTGGCCTTGAACTTGCAATCCTCCTGCCTCAGCCTCTCAAGTCATTGGATTTCAGGAGTGTGCCACTGTTCCCCGTTGAGAATCACAGGCAATTTCTGAGTTAAAATGTGCTTGAGAGTTAGGAAAGTGAGATCAGGCAGGCAAGATGAAGACAATGAAGAAAAAGAGAACACGAAGACACATCATAGCCTGCCCAGAGAGCTGGCGTCAGCCAGCGTGCGCCAAACTACAGAGGATCCTTGCCACCCTGTGCCCATCCCCTGTACAGATTCTAGAGTGCAGAGAATTCCATGGATGAAGCCGTCAGAACTGGTAAGTATTAGGCTGTAAGGTTGTTCAAAGGCCCAAAATGATAACTAAATTCCAAAATTTTGAGACCCTGATCTAATAGGGCAACCTTCACTGGAGAGCTCTGCTTCTAGTAGGGTGGTGTGCCAAAGCTCCCTGTCATAAAACATTAGTGCTCTTTACAAGGACATTTCCCCCAAATTCAGGAACACACTGGTCTAAGCATTCCTTGACCCAAGACAGCAAACTCCCTGATGCAAGTTTGAGCATGTTCAAATATGCTACGACTTTTTAATATTGTATCTAGCATATTCCCTTTGCCTATTGACATTGCACGTTCATCCAAATGAGAATCATCAAGCTGGCCAGGCGGGCCGCTGACTTCCTCCATGCCAGCACGACGGCCCCCTGGCTTCCTGCACTCCCTTTAGCCACTGCACAAATTCATACAGATATGAAGGTTTGAAGGAACAAAATAACCAACATCTTTCTTTTCTCCAAAGAGATAAAGTTATATTGCAAGACAAATATGGAAAAGGATACTCACCATAAGTGCAAATCATTTTACTAGCTTCTCTGAAGAGAAGAATTCCATTAGGAGAAGATACATCAAAATTCAAACGCTGGGACCTAGGAAATAGAGCAAGAAATTAAACTACATGTGCAGATAAAGAAACAAAATATAGGTTGAAAATGTCCAGCATTTTCATTTATTGGAAGCAGCAGCAGTACAATTATCTCTTATGCTGCCATTCCAATCAACAACTGTTGATAAAATATGTATGCTAATTTTCTCACCACAAAGATACTAGAACAATTAAGAAGGGTTATTTTCTTTTATTTGCTGATTTAAAGAGTTTATAAACATGGTATCCTGACACTATGCTATGCCACAGATTTCTTATTCTCTTCCTTTCATGCAAAGTGGCTGGTGCATAATAAAAAACCCCATGTGCTCAGGTGTAAGTTTATACAGAAACTTGGGCAGAGTTGCATCTATACATCTGACATCTACGGTGTCTGGTACGTATTTTAAAAGCAAATTCTAAGTGACAGGAAATGCCCAAACTCATAATGAATCATGTTGCCCTTCGAGCACATTTCAAACACATCAAATGACATCACACATGACTGTTTCCAGTGCCCATGGATTAAGAGAAGAGAAACAATTGCCAGAAGTTCTCTGAGAACGATTCCACTTCCCTGGTTCCTGACAGGCGTGGAACAGGGTACAGAACTGACAGGCAGTCCTGACACAGGTCCACTTTTAGAACACTTGTCTTTAGTTAGCTCTGACTTGCCTCGTTGGTGTGCTTTCAAGATATGATGATTTAAAAAAGACAATTGGCAACAAACCAAAAACCCAAAAGCAGCATATTGCTGAAGTCCTGTTGCCACAAATAGAACTGTTGTTTCCCTGTGTTTCCAAAATAGTATCGTGTACAATGGTAATGTCTGAAAAATATTATGATGAAGGTTTGATAATTGTATGCAAACATGTACAATTCCTGATTAGAGAAAATAAATGCACATATGTATATACAGATATATACACATGTGCATTACATTGCAATATATGTGTATTTACATTACATTCTACAGAAACACAAGATAACATTTTCACTAGGTAATTCTTAGAGCATTTGTGGTAGATATGACTTATCTGCCTATGGCAAACATAAAATGCTATATACAATACGACATGCAATGGTTTTTTTCCTGTTGTATTAAATGCTACATCATAACATACAGTATCAATAATCTGATTAAAAAATTGACATTTAATGGAAAAATTTCTAATATAAAATACAAAGTCAATCTTGTTTTAGTATTTAAAGCACCCACAAGAATGGTTTTTAAGAAACTAACAGTTTTCAAAAGAAAAATACTCACATTTCTTTGCCAGGTCTTCCACCTCGTTTTAGAGGAAAGGTTTTAATCACCGTGGTGAATGATTCGGCAACAGAGAGAAAATTAGCGCTGCCCCAGCCCCTCCCTCCCTGCCTGGTATCTCCTTTCCATGGCGCTGTTTACAAAGCGGCACTGCCGGAGCAGGATGGCTAAGTGACAGGTAATTTGGGGCTAAGCGATATCCACAATGACATATTTTAAAGAGGTAAACACAATTAGCTTGTTGCAGTTTTTCTCTTTTAGCTACATTTTGTTAATATTTATATGCACAGTTTGTGAATCTCTGCTGGTCTATGCAAATTATAAGGGCACCCAGGCAATTTCTGAGAAGTGTCACAGTTGCTATTTCAACGAGAAATAAATCATCCAAACACATCCTGGCACCAAGGAAGAGGCATGGTGTCCAAGTGGAAGTGGGACAATCCCCAGAGCTCCCAAGGCAATAGCCACATGCCCACGACCTGCTCCGGGACCCGGGTTCTCATACACAAAGTGGAGACCCCCTGAACTTCTTTCCTGCTCTAAAATTCTATAGGTTTACAGTAAAGCAGTGACACAGCTGAAAGAATGTCCTTCCCTCCATTTTGTGAATGGGTGTTTTAAATCATGGTGCTCGAGTCTTCTAAGTGATTCCGTTTCCCTAAGTCTCCCCATAAGCCAAGGTCACTGCACCTCCCCGTCCCTCTTCTCCAGCCTCATACACACCTGAGTGCACTACACCGTCGTCTCCCCCCTTCCTCATCTCCCTCCTCTCTCTTCAGCCCTTGCTCTCTACTCCATGGCTGTATCCACCCGTTGTCCCCATCATCTTCAGTTCTGCCCCTGGGTCTGATGGGGACGGCCTCCCACCTCCAGTTATGCTGCCCACCTGTTTTGCATCAGTTCAGCCATAAGCTTCAAGATAGGAGTCGTGCAGGCTGGCTCCGCATACCACTGCTCAACAGCCCTCTGGAGAACTGGAAGATACGCCGGGTACCTTTAATAAAGTCTGTTAAGGAATTTGAGGGTCCAAAAAACCTGTTCCTGAAAATTGATGCCACTTCAAAGTAAAACAAGGAAATCCACATTTGTTCCATGTTTAGTCTACAGTGGCAATAATCTTGTGAATGAGTCTTTCCAACCTCTACGCATATATTTTTGGTGGCTGCAAAATATTTGCATTTGTTGGTAACATATCCCATTGATTGTGCTGTTTTGGTATTGTTCATAAATGGAAGATATGCTTTTAAAATATCTTGTAAGGAATATATGCAACAAGCACTGTTTTAAGAGTCACCAGAGACACCAAAGAACAAAACATTAGAGAAATTCTTGCCCTCATAGAATTTATATTCTAATAGTACAGAAAACAAAATAAATGTACGATGTGTTAAAAAAAAAAAAAGGACTGTGAAGGAAAATGAAGTGGGGAATGCAGATGAACAGACAGTGAGTGTGCAGGGGTGAGGTTTCAGTTGGATGAGAACGATACAAGTACACTGAATGAGCTGGACCATGAGCTTGACTTTGGCTCTTGTCAGATAACTTACTTTTCTATGAACCGAGAGCTGAGATTTTTGATAGATGAGGTGCTCTGTGCTGTGTACTGTGCTAGGGGCCAGGGACCCGGAGTTAGGGAGGACAGTGGCTCCCTGGGGATTCACGCTTTGCAGGTGGCACAGGCACAGGAATGCACGGAGTACTAAACTTCTGAGACAGAGCCAGAGGAGCACAGGTGAGAAAATACTCCGTCAAGAGCTCACCCGAGGGAGCATTAGTGGGAAACATCCAGAAGGCCCACCAGGAAACTGCAGAGATCCAAATATCAGAGCCGCGCACAGCAGAGGCACACAGGTCCTTCACGCAGCCCTAACGGCATTAGGACCATGGCATTTTTCAGAGCACACTGCATTCACAATGGACGAAGCCAGGGGACAGGAGGGGATGCTCTTTTTTTTCTGTGTGGAATGAGAGTGGTGACAATTCTAATATGCTTCTGACAGAGGTGACTGCCACAGAGAAAATGAGTGATTACTGGAAAGCAGAGCAGAGGTCTACCAAGCAGAGAGGTTGAAAGGGCTTCCAGCGAGAGCAGCAGGCTCAGACTCCAGGTGAGGCTGGGAACCCACTCCAGGAGCTTAATTTTCCAGCAGCCTTGTGAGAGCCACACATATATGACAGGAGGAAGAGGGCGGGAGCCCTCAGGTAGAGAAGCATGGACCTGATTTCACCTAGATCTCAACGAATTTTGAAGGTCCGCGTCAAATAAGTGAAAAACAATGGCATACAGCAATGCCTTATTGGACACCAAGTCTAAAAATGTGAAAAGTATCAGAGTATCCTCTACAATATCCACCCATCCATGCGTGCATTAGTTAGCAGAGAAAGCATCAGAATGCACTAGAAGGCAACACCAGAGTTCTCGCTAACCACCAGGGGATAAGGGTTTGAGGATGTGATTCCTCACAGAAACAGCCTGCCAGCTCGGTTCATCTGAAGGTTCTCCACAAAGATGCAAACACTGGGACCTTGTTCATGAAGGCAACTGTGCTGCTGGGAGCCCCTCCTACCCGTTGGGCAAATACCTGTCCACCCTATGAAGCTCGGCACAACCTGCACTCTCCCAGGAAGCCTCCCTATTTGGCCAAAACCAATAATTTCTTCCTTGCCTGTGTTTTCTGGCCCTTTGCAGGTGTCTTTTTGTGTTTGTGTGTTGGGGGGGGGGAGGGTGGAATTGGGGATTGAACCCAGAAGTGCTTTACCATGGACAACATCCCCAGCCCTTCTTATTTTTTATTTTAAGAAGGTTTCACTAAGTTGCTCAGGGACTTACTAAATTGCTGAGGCTGGCTTCAAATTTACAATCCTCCTGCCTTAGCCTCTAGAGCTGATGGGATTACAGGTGAGCATCACCGTGCCTGACTTGTGGCATGCATCTTTATCTTAACACACTGATGCCTACTTGTTCATTTGTTTTTGTGTCTACTAGACCGGGGGCTTCTAAAGAGCATCATTCACCCTTGTGCCTGGCATAAAACACATACTCAAAACATGCCTGATCCACAGTGAATTTTCAGGCTTACTTTCTTCCCTGTTTCTATCTGTCCAACATGATATTGTTAATTACTTTCTTCTTGACTTATCCTTCTGCTGGGTGTTGTCCCAGCTACTTGGGGAGGCTGAGGCAGGAGGATCGCTTGACACAAGCAGTTCGAGACCAGCCTGGGAAATGATATAAAAAAGAAAAGAAATATATTTCTGAGCTTTATTTGTTAGGTACCAAGGATTGAACCCAGGGACATTTAACCAACGAGCCACATTTTTTTTTTTTGAGACAGGGTCTGGCTGAGTTGCTTAAGGCCTAACTAAATTGCTGAGACTAGTTTTGAACTTGCACTTCTTCTGCCTCAGCCTCCCAAGCTACTGGGGTTTCAGGTGTGCACCACCACACCTGGCTATAGCTCTGATTTTGTGGGTCAATCAAAACCTATCCCTATGGAATAAGGATCTACGTTGTATAACTTGGTATTCAAGGGTCCCAGACAATCTGTGCTTCCAAGCATGAAGTAAGTATCATCTACAATAAACATCTTACCTATTGCTTCCTTTCTAAATCTGGGATTAGGTTAACTGAAAATCCATCTCTTTCCATTTCCCTGTGGGTCAGCCCTACTTATTTGGTAAGATTCAGGGCCAAGTCTCCATGTTTACAAAGCGATTCCTGACCCCCAGCTAGACACCATCAATTTCCTATTAGCATTTTGTTATGTCATTTACCACTTTCTATGTTAGCACAAGTCATTTATGTAGGTGGCTGAGTCTGCTGAACTAAAGCTCATTTGGGGGTAGGCCTTGTGTCTAAGTAATCTATACCTGCCATGAGGCCTAGTACACTGGACGAAGAAATAAGAAAGCCCAATTTGTTAACCAAGTGAACCGAGGGGATTCCCTTGTCTCATTCTGTTATTAGGAAAGGAAGTGAGGACAGTGGTGGAGTATGTACTTTGTGACAGACACTGTACCAAGACCTTTACATCATCACAACACTGCTCACTACAGAGCTACAACATGGCTACTACCAGCCCTGTTCTATGGAGGTGAAAACTGATACGGAGACATCAGGTAATTCACCCAAGAGCCACAGGTTTTTAGGGATCTAAGCCACAGGACTGGGATCTAAGACTGTCTTATCCTGAGGTCTGTGCTCTTCTGCATGTCACCGTGTCTCGCTGACTTTGTATGACAAGCTTATGCACATTAATCAATAGCACCGATGGCCTGACCAGAAGCAGTGAGTTCAAAGAGCAGGACAATTAAGACAGCGTCAGGAAACAACGTCAATATGCATTCCTTTCTTTTTTCCCTCCACTTTCCCTCTGGATTTTTGATACTTCAGTCTAAGGACAGTCTGGGAGAAGTTTACACACAGTGATTAAATGCACTGCAAGGGAAGGAGTTTCCTTATTGTTGCACTTACTATGAGGCAAAGAAGCATAACAACGATTCTCTTCAGTTCTCTAGTTGTGGAAACGATTTATCAAGATGGTTGCTGTGCACTTTGAGGCAATTTAGTTTTGGAAGGACAGAGTGATAAGCAATGTAGTTTGTGTAGCAGTTAATGCAGTCAGTGTTTGTAGAAATGTTTTTGAATTAAATAGCTAACCACTAAAATAGCATTTTATCAAATAATTGCCATAAATAAAATGCATTTTGACTTTAAGATGACACATACTCTTATAGGAATGTTTCTTCTGCATGCTAAGGATTGTATAACAAATTAAAGAATACACGTTCATGCGGATAAAAGGCAAATAAACTTTCCCCAGCAGTAATGTGGGAATCATCACTGACGGTTTGACATATCAATATTTCAGGAAGAATAAATGACTTTCATATCCATGGCTTTTTTTATCATATACTTATTCATTTTTGCATTACTGAATACTTTGGAAAGAATCTGTACTTTATCACCTGAAACTGCTTAAAGTATTTCAAAATATTTTAATAAAGCTTTTTGAATTATCAAATAATGTAACTTTTAAACAAATTTTACTATTATTATAAATATTTGCTCTTCATCCCTTGCCCAAAGGAAAACTATAAATCTTGTCTCAACTGAATGAACACCATTTATCATATTCATTTCGTTGTCAATACAATTATGAAAAGCCTTTGGCCTTTTCCCAAGGAAGCTGATTTGCTACAGAAACTCAATTATTATAAGCAAGGCCAGTACCAAACCACTGCATTTGGCAATCTAACACAGCTTCCTGCATGACTGACACTTCGCCCTCCACCCCGACCCTAATAACTTCAGCATCTATGGTCAAATGGAGGAGACAATGGTTTCTAGCACAAAATGAAACAGTAAGTCCCAAGACTTTCCATTTGCTGTTTTCTGCCATCTGCTGGACAAAAGTTTCATTTCAGATAGGTGCCAGAAAGAAGGAGCTAAGTAAAGAAATGGAAAACAGATTTTATCCTTTGGTGCTCTGAGGGGAAAGTTCTTGACCCTGATTGTTAGTTAAAACTGCTGAAGATAAGACGTGAAGTGCTCATCGCAGGGGAGCCTAGAGCTAGGGTTGAGTTTCAAGAGCACTCCAGTGCCCAGACTGGACTTTTATCATTTTCCAAATAAATGCAAGTTTTGAGATTGGGAGCTGCCATTTCTGTTTAGAGGAACAGAAGGGGCATAAGGTTATTGCAGCTTGCTCTTTAAAGTTAGAAGAATTATGCCTTTCCATGTTAAAATTTACAATCTCTGGGGCTGGAGTTGTGGTTTAGTGATAGAGCACTTGCCTGGCATGTGTGAGGCCCTGGGTTCGATTCTCAGCACTGTGTATAAATAAATAAATAAATAAATACAATGAAGGTAAAAAATTAAAAAAATTTACAATCTCTGTACATGTACATTACATGCTTACATAAACAACACATTAGATTCTCCAGAGACATGGAAAAATCTTACCTCTAAACCTTCCCTGGGCACAAATCTGAGTAGGTTTTAATGAACTAAAAATACAAGGTGGCACTAAAATTAATGTTTAAAATATCTGATAACGTACAGAGTCCCACTGAACATGCCCATCTCCCCTGATAGTTATGCTTTTGGCTTTAACTGTGACATGGCAGTTGAAGAGCACCTTTAAGTTTCTTTCACAATTTATGAAGGGAAGAAAGGGTAAGAAACGTCTGACTAAAGCAAGTCGAAGAGTGACTTGAAAAACTGGTTAGCTTTAAGCTAGAATTTTTTCTCATGAAGTCTGAAGATGGCAAGTATAAAAGGAAGGAAACCGACACTCATACTTACACGACTTGTATAAGTTGTCTCTTCCTATTAGGATCAAAGATGATTCATACACCACTATTAAAATGTTGATAACTACTTATGACACTAGTGAGTATGTGCCAGACATTACAGAAAAGGCACTACATATTTTAATGGGCACAGTAAGCCATGACATTGGATAATCTCCTTTTTTGATGATGAAACCAGGTCTGGAGAGAAACGACTCAGCCAGGTTCACACAGTCCAGGAGGGGCTGGATTTCCAGCCTCATCCATCTTGTACCAAAGCCTGTGCTCTGCTCTCTTGCACATCATGGGTACTTCTGTGGGAGATTTCTTCCCTGTCTATGCTGAACCCTGGCCATGGCTAATTCAGATTTTATCCCAAATGACAAATCCTGACCACTGACTACTTCTTTCCACACCCATTAATATTTTCATCAAGATGGAGAACTGTGGCGTGATGTTAAGCCCTCTCAGCCCTGCTCCTTGAGATGGAGTAGCCAGAGATTCAAATCTGCTCAAAAGTGACAAACGGCAGGATCCACCGATCCTAAGTACAGATGCCAGTCAGATTTTCCGTGCACCCCCAACATAAACAATCATTTGGGGGAAGTGATTTTTAAGTTGTCAATATTTAATGGCACCAAAAAATTGACCTCTCTGAGCTGGGTCTCTGAACGCTGTGCTCAGTTATCTGCACGCTGCCACTGTGCTGTAATTTTTAGCTGATTACACATTAGTTCATTTAGCTTTGTTTCCTCTTCCCTACTGTGCCATACTATTAAACGAAAGCGAGGGGCCTGGCATCCCTCTGTGCACAGAGCTGGTATTGTCACAGTGTAATAAGGATACATCCAGTCAAACAGCATGGTGTAGCTGGTCTTTGTGTTCAGTGCAAAGGCAATCCCTCGAAGATCTCGTGCCAGCCCGATCAACATACGCTGTCAGTGGGAAAGAGACACAGTAATTGATTTTCACGTTAGCGCAGAGCAGATGGAGTAATAATCAGGCAATAATGACCACATATCTGATTTTGATTCATTAGCTAAAATGTCTCGTTCAGATCCCTTTCTATAGAAAACCATAGACTCTTTAAACAAACAGACAATCTGCTGACCAACTCTGCTTTGCTTCTTATAAACTGAGCTACGTCATAATTCTAGAAGCTTAAGCACATTTAGATTCCTAACATATTTTGCTTCTGAATACTGCCAAATTGGGGGGGCGGATGACTAGGGTTGATAATTTCATGAAACAGATATGCTCAGGGTCTAGACATTATTTAATAATAGCAAATCATAACACTGGCTTGCATAAAATCATTCCCACTGTACAACTCAGAATCTATCCTGGAAACATACTGATATTTAAAGATTCCTAAGAAATACTTTTAACAACTTAGGACAAAATAAAACTGACTAGGTGACCTACTGATACTAGACAAGCCCAGAAGGGCAGTCACAGTCTTCAAGTAAGGAAGGAGAGTCTTACGGTCAATGCTAAGAGACTTGAATTTGAATTCCAGGTTCGCTTAACTCTTAAAGGCAATTTATCTGTCTCAGTTTTCTCATCTATCAGAGGGGTGAACAATGCCTCTCTCACAGAGGCACTCTGAGGAATAAACTTGAAAAATGCCTACGCAAGAGCATGAAACATAGAGAATGGTTCTTGGTATTTAGTTTTATAGGGGGAGAAAAAAAAGAAAAAAAGTAAAGTGAGAAAGAAGAACAAAAATTCCTTGTCTTGAATAAAAGAGATCTGAC
The DNA here is from genome assembly GCA_020662805.1 of Glaucomys volans. Taxonomy (NCBI): domain Eukaryota; kingdom Metazoa; phylum Chordata; class Mammalia; order Rodentia; family Sciuridae; genus Glaucomys; species Glaucomys volans. The sequence continues at coordinate 372,334 of JAJEJO010001969.1, forward strand.
TTGTACTCTGGACTCTTAATTAAGCTGTCCTTAGGATGATGCTTGGGAAGAGAAAGAAAACCCATGAACAGATGCTAGAATGTCAGAACAAAGAGCACAAATAAACATAACTGCAGAACAAGGGGGTGGGATAATTGAGATATGCAACCGTGACTTCTGAAGATACTGTTTCAGAAAAACACTGCCAGCAATGGCCTCTGAACTTTTCTTTTTAGCAGATTTCTCTTTTTCCCTCATACCCTGGTAACAACAAGACCCATCTTCAGGAAGGAGTTTAAATTATCATTAAGAAGGTGGTGGATCCTGACTGTCATCTGAACGGCTGAAGCCCATTTCAAGGGAGCAAGTGACAGTTTGACTGTCACAAGTCTCTGGAATCTCCTCACATCCCCCTTTTTCCCTAAGAGCTGACTCAATATACCTGGATGCTGTTCATAAGAATATGCATTTATCACTGTCTAACGGTGTATGGAAGGCCACGTTCTGGGGGCTGAACACACCGTTTCTTTAAGGGAATGACCTGCTGCTTTCTCATCTCCTGTCCTGCTTTTCCGTAACTGGCTGGCCTTGGGTAGTCGCCGCGAACGACCTGCTGCTGCTTTTAAGCACTCTGCCTGGGACACAGCCTTTCTGCACCACCTGAAACTGTTCTGCTCTTCTGTCTCAGCTTTGCGCATTTCTGACAGCCTCCAGATCAAATCGCATCTTCTAAGAAGCCTTCTTGGAACAGTTCTGTTGAGGCTGCGGTCCGTGCAGTCCAGGGACTCTCTGTGGCCCTCCGCCACCCATCAAGGTGGCCTTTTTGCTGTTTTTACCACGCCCACTTACACGTTACAGGCTGCACTTCAAAAATCTGCTGCTTACATACAGGAGACCCACCACTCAACTCTAAATAAGTTAGCAAGAATCATGAATCCTGCTTTCTTTATACCTAAGTAAAAAGAGCTTTTAATAAAATATCTTAAATTATTATTTTACAAAACAGTTAATTTTTATGATATTTTTCTTTGTTAAAGATACCAAGTTAACAGAAGTCTTCTAATTAACTCAAATCCACAGTTTTATAAAATGTTACTATAGAGCAGAGGAAGCATAAAATAACTACTTGTAAGTTTTAAGTAGATTTAACTGAGCAGGAAAGGGCAGTGTTAAAGTGAATAAGAAATAGATTTCTTAAGGGTCAAATGATACCTACAAGCAGCACAGAGTACTGTGAGAGTCCACACAGCTAAAAAATACCAAAGGGTATTTTCTCCCGAGCCCAAACACATCCAGCTCTGGAATGAGACTGGGGAGCCTTAACTAGGAGCTCAACTCCAGGCTACTGAAGAACTGGAGAATGAGAGGTGATCTGATTGAAATTTATGGGAGGAGGAACCACAATTTGCCATCTCATTTAAAACAGGACAAAGAGGTCCATTTTAACAGTTGCCTTTCTCCTATGGCTGGTCACCACTAGATTGATCTGTGATGTGACAGGCTTCTGTATTTTTACTGAGGCAGTTTGTGGAGCAGGGCAGGCCTGGCGATCTAACCCTATGGCTTCCCTTTTGGATAGCTCAGGAGAAACTGCTGAGTGCTTCCTTCCATTGCATGGCGAACGGTTGTCTGTGTGCCAAGCGTGAGACGGATGGGCTGGGAAACAGCTGAACCGCGGCTCCTTCCACCCTGACCCCCAAAACAGGGTTTCTAATGGAAAGTCTGACAGACCCTTTACTGTAGTGGCACTACTGGGGGCAGCTATAATATTATCCTCATAATTCTACCATATAATAACAACAAAGAAAAGGAAGGTGAAGGGTCATTGTGCTTTGTCTTTAGAATTAAGATGGCTGTCTTCATCCTTACAGCACACTCTTAATTCTGGAGACACATCTTAATAACCTCTAAATAGTTCCAACAAAAGAGCCGTGTCAGAGGAACGAGCAGGCCCCAAGGTGTTTCAACTGGAGTGTTTTCATCTGCCTTTATTGCTCTATCCCTCTCCAGAATTAAGGCAATAACCTGTGATAAATTATTCAGGAACTGCTACAGGGATCAAAGCAAAATCATTCTGTTAAAGTGCTGTTTGCAACATTTGGCACTTAGTGCGAAAACTTTTAATGTGCGCATGCTGAAAATCAAGGATTTTAAATAATTTAACATTGTGGAGTTTTTACGAAGGGACTAAAGATAGCAGGTTCCTATTTAACTGCTCCTCTTCCTGAGAAGTTTCCATTCATTTTCCTTAAAACTGATGACGTCATGGCCAAATAAAAAATGATGCATGAATCTGGGAAGTAATGGACTTGACTTTGTTCTACAATGGGGAAAGTTACAGGGGAAAAATGGCATTTCTGGAAATAATACCCCAGGGCCAGAATTTGTTACAATCTTTCTCCTCTTATCCCCTTCAGTTTGGAGAGAAAAAAATCCGAGACAAAAATTCAATGTTCTCTTCAATTTTATTACGACTAAGTAGGAAAACAAAACTATAAATTTAAGAGTTTTGTAGCTTTTCCTCTCCTCACAACGATATTTCAATTTGGCAACATGGGTCCTTCATGTTTAAGTTCATCCTGAAATCTGCATTTGCAAAATATCTATAAATAGGGAGTTAGAAAATCCTGGTAAGGGTTGCAAATTAAATGAATTTGGCAGTCCTGAGGCATTTTCATAGAGATATTTTAACAGCATCACCTCCTGTGGATTGGAATACTAAATACTTTATTGAAGAACAAAACAGAACTGTTTTTATCTCTAGTACTTGCAAAATGAAGTACCTGAAAGCACTTTTGCATGTATTATTTATTCATCATGATAGAAAAATAGCCTTAACCTAATAAATTACATTTAAAAGCATTTAGTGCAAAAGTTTTGTTTATGATAAAGCAACAGATTTAGTTCTTTATCGGTGGCTTAAAGCACCAAGTTTTCTTTATACAAATTAGACAGATGGTGCTTACAGTAGAATTTACTAAAGGTCTGTCACAACAAATGCAGCCAAGCTGCATATTTAATCACTGCAGAATCTTGTCTACCTGCAGCTGCCAACTGCTAATCCAATTTCCCTGATAAATGTGGCAAGAGACACGATCAGCAATAAAGAGCATCTAACTCCATTTTCCTGCAGGGCGTCTTTTGATGAACATTTAGGACGGAAGCACGGAGTGCACTGTGTGGCCTTGGTTCGTGGCAGCTGCATGCATTCTGAGGCACAGTTCTCAGGTTACTCACTTAATTCTGCCACTATCATTACGTTGCTATTGATCTCAGTAGCTGTTGCCTACACAGCATTACTCTAGATGAAGCTGAATCAGGCAGTTATCATGCATCAAACTTGCTCAAAAGCCTGGAGATTTCCCCTTAATTACTTGTGATTTTATTTGCAAATACCGTTAAAGTGTAATCAAGCAGTCACTTTCCAGGGTCGTTAAGAACTTGCTGGTTTAGGGATATATCACTGGAACTCCATTAAAAATGACTCTAGGAAGATGGTTTCTATCAAACTAGATGGGATTACATCAAACCAGGCTTTGAACATAATGAAATCTTCAAATGAGACAAATGTAATTTTTACAAAGATGGTGTTTTTGAACTTCACTGCTTCTTTTTGATGAAGGGCAGTAATGACCACCTTAAAGCTATAAAGACTTTGTTGATCAGTAAAAACATTTGGAAGACATCTAAAAAATACAGTTAAATACAGTGGAAACTGACAAAGAATTTCGGCAAGACTATAAACAAAGAAAATCTGTGAGATCTTTTTTGGTTCAAAAATTTTTTAAACTATGGCATCCTGATAAGCATTTATTTCAAAAACTCCATTTTCAATTAAAAGGTACAGCATTTGGCTAATTATTTTTTGGCAGGAGAATTACACATATAGCATGTTTCGGTCATCATTTTTCTATTTGACTTCTGTGAATTTTTTTTTCCTGTGGAGAGAAGCCATCATGCAAAAGGTGGTAAATATTCCAATACATTTCAAATAATAAAATATGACCCAGCCTCAGCAATGAAGGTGCCTACATTCTCCAGAGTGCACTTATTAGTCTTTTAAAAATAATAATCAGTGTCAATCTATTTAATATAGCTCTGCTACATTATAATTTCAGGAGAAACTATTTCTATTTACAGAGCTGTGCTTCCCATCCCCCATGTAAAATATGGGGCGGTTTTGTCACAAACAGCTTGCTACACTTAAGGATTTTACTAATAAAACATAATGTTGTCTTAGATATTATGACTGTTGCCACAGCTGAACTGACTTGTCAAATCAATCCTAATATGGCTCCCACAGGCACATAAAAACCTTATTTAGCTATCAGTTATCCTAATCACTTTGTTCAGTTTAAGAATGCAATACTTCAAGACCAGCTCCTATTTATACATATATGCCTAGCCATTTAATAAAGTCGTGATTTATATAAATTCTTGTTTAAAAAATATTTAGAGATGTAATGTTTTAGCATGTGTATATTTGTGCATTTCTCCATATGGGTGAGCTGAAACATAATGAAGAGTGGATGAGCGAATCGAGATGTTTAAAGTGGTGTGCCCAGGAGAGATGTTCTATTAAAGAGAGTAACTGCCACGGGAGACAGATCTGTGCCATCTAATCCTGAACAGACTGTCCAAAACCATTCACTGACCTTGAAGTTCATTTGTATAAAAGACTAGAAAAGGTCTTATAAGAAAAATAAAACCTAAAGTGCATGCATTTGGGAACACTGACTCGTGCACACAGAGGAGGTCTGAGGAGCAGAGCACACATCGGTCCTAAGACCTGGATCCAGATATTCTAGAAAGGCCAAAATTGTCTTTCTTCATGTCTGGAAACAAACCCACCTTTACGTCTTCTTGCTTAAAGTTGTTGTTGAATATCTGTAATACTGTTTCAAAAGAGACTGTAAGAGGCAGCATGAAATTCTCAAATTCGTCCTCATCTTCGCCTATTAGAGAAACAAAAGGGTCACCATGGTTTAACACGCAGGCTGCTGTACACTGGCTTCACACTGGGGCTCTACTCGGGCTCAGAAATGTTCAGAGAGAGGTCACCCTGCCTCCCCATCCATGTCACACTTTGTGCTTTGGCTCATTGAATATTCTGGTGTTTTGCCTTCTCTTTTGCACCAAATGAAATAGCAACATTACTTACCATCCATTTTTTTTCTGGCTCTTTATTGGATCTAACAGCCTCATGCCCCAGGCGTTTCAGCTCGTTAGCTTCTGGGGCCCCCAGAGCCTCCCTGATGCTTCAAGGAAGGCCACTTTCAAAGCCTCAGAGATGAGGGTCTCCCCGCCATCCCTTCTTTTTAGGTGCCAAGGCCCTAAAGGGCTCACAGACTCAGGTGCCCAGATAGCTCTAAGTTATTATTCTCTTTTATTTATATTCTTTTAAAAATTTTAATTTATTAAATAGATGGCAGGGGAAAATTTTAATCTGCCAGAAAGGATGGGGTCCCCGAAGGGTCCTTGTGGATTTTAACTACAAGCTTCAGGGACACACATCTCCCTACACCAAGTTTCCTTTACAAATGAACAAGAGGAAAAAGAGAGATTTCCTATTAATTTTTCACTTCAAAGGTAGACTGTACTTTTCTCAAGGAGTCTGTCCAAACAGAATCTTCACGTGTGGGTATGCACAACTGATAATTTATATAGTTTTTTCAAAAGCAATTTCTTCTAAATGAGACTGGATTCCCTCATTTGTCCCAGGCACAGGGAACCACTTTACCGATGAAGAAAGAGAGAGGTGAGTGTCTTGTTAAGGAGGCTGCTGTAGCTGGAGGTGGACATGTGGCCCAGACCTCACAAAGTCTATCGTATTAGGAGAGGTCAAGTGACCCAGAGCATGAGTGAGGATCAACGTCTCCGAGAAGAGACCAGCGGTCCTCAGTTTGGTGCTTGACTGAGCAGCATGAACATCCCCTGGGGACAAGTTAGAAGCAAATTTCCAGGTGATTCAGATGCCTGCAAACTTTTGAGGAACACTACTTTCTACACTATTTTACTGGTAAGGAAACTGAGGATCAAGGCCACAAACACAAGAGGTCCATGCCAGGATCCTTTGACTCTTGAGAAATGGCTGATCTAACTGACTCCAATCTTCTAGGATTTCTCTCTACCCTTCAACTTCACATGCTTTCTTTCATGAGTCCAACAGAACCAGTGATTTAGCTTGCCCACAGAGATGCCAACAGGCCCACAAGTCTTTCCCAGTGCGTTATTCTGAACAAGCGTCAAGGCAGACCAAATTATAACCTGCTGTCAGCTGGCTCTGTGACCAGGTGAGCTCTCAGATGAGCCCTCCTCTGTCCACTGGTGATGACATTAGACCTACATGGAAGTTGTTCTTATTTTCAAGTCCTGCATCAAGCAACAGCTTCTCAATGTCTGAGTTAAGATGTCCCCAGTCCCACTGCAAGACTCCCCCTTCTCTCTTTGGATTTCCAAAGCATTTCACCTCCCCTCCATTTTTGCTTGGTGCATTAGAGTTGTGATGATGATGGGATTTGTGGTTACGTATTTGTACGTGCACACAATCTAAGGACATACTTTGGCCAATATCCCTCCCCAGCACTTCCCCCTCCCTCCCACCCCGACCGCCTTGCTCCCTTTCCTCTACTGCTCTCTTTGATTTTTAGGAGATCTACCCCACCTTTCTTTTCTATTTCCCTCTTCAGCTTCTGCATATGAGAGGAAGCACACGACCCTTCACCTTCTAAGTCTGACTTATTTTGTTTAACATGATTTCTAGTACCACCCATTTCCCTGTAAATGCCCTAATGTCATTTTTCTTCATGACTAAATAAAATTCCATTGTGTATGTATACACCATATTTTCTTAATCCATTCATCTGAAGATGGACACCTAGGCTGGTTCCATAGCTTTTGCCTGACTTTATAAGTTTTCAAGGCCTTGGGCATGCTGAGTGCACACTCCACCTCAAGCTCTGTCTGACTCTTCACTACAGCAGAGTTCCTAGAGTTCCAGGCATTTAAGCATCTATCTAATACCAGCACTGTAATGCCACCTCCATCACACTATCACCATTTGATCAGGGTTCCTGAGGGGATTAAATGAACTAAAATTTATGGGCAGGGGATGTAGCTCAGTGGTAGAAGCTTGCCTAGCATGCACAAGGCCTCAGTTTGATCTCTACCACCACACGCACACAGAGATAAAATTTGTACATATACACTTAAATTATCAACTACCAGCCTACCCAGATAGTATCTGGGGCTTAGCTTTGGGAGAGCTGAGTCACTACCTCTTTGTGTTTCTCTGTGAAAGAGAATGACACAGGCTTCTGCAGCCAACAGGCCCAGGTATCTGATTCCTCCACAGACTTTAAATTTGGATATTTTATTAATGACTCAGCCTTAGTTTCCTCATCTATCAAATATGGATAAAAATACTTATCTTTGAGGTTGTGGTGAAAATTAATTGCTATAAAACATGAAAAAGAGAAGATGTTCAATTAATAGTATTGATGGTACTAGCATTAAGTCCTTATTTTCTTCATACCTGATATAGAACAGTATGCAAATAGCTGAAGTATACACGATCGAGTGCTAACTGTATAACATACACATACATTATATTTAACCCATACAATCCTACTCTAGTAAGATGAAGTGCTTTCTAAATGTGGAGTTATTAATGAGAACAGCCATAATTCCCACTGTAAGCAGATAAGGCTGCTGGAAATGGGGAGGTCTATCTAAGCTTGAATCCTGGCTTGGCCTCCATTAGCTGTCTGGGCCTTTGCGTCCTCATTTGTGATGAAGAGACAAGATGTTTACTTCATAAAATCAGCAGTGAGGACTCAATGACAACACGTGGCATTCTTCTTTGCTGGCACATTTTTTATTGCCTTAAGTTTAACTGTACTTAGGTGACTGGTAATTGAAAGAAGTGAGCAGAGAATGTGAGCTCAGAACCCTTCCTTGGGAAGCTTCTCCAACAAAGCTTTTACTTTTCCAAGGTTAAGATGTCTCTTCACAACAAGACAAATTCAGAGCTTTAACACCTCAACCCCTCACTTCATATTCTGAGCTACAGATCCAAAGACTTCCTGGCTCCACCTCTTTCTCCAGCCAGATTTTGAGGCAAATGGGTATCAGGAACATAAGAAATTGGACACTACGAAAGACCGCAGTGTGAGCAGCGAGTTTCACTGAATGTCACTTTCTCAGAAAGCCTTTCCTGACCCCTCTATCTAGAGTGGTACCCACAGCATCCTTATCTCCCTGACTCTTTAATCCTGAAGTGACCTTACTTTTCTTACGGGCCTTACCTTGACTGCTAATCTACACATTTATGCATTTCTTGTCTTCTCTATTAGAATACAAGCTTTGTGGGGAAGGAACTCAAATCTATTTTGATCATGGCTATATTCCTAGTGCCCAGAAAAGCACCTGGCATTCAAATACTTTTGGTGTGACTGAATAACAGGAGTTAATTCCGAGTGCTTATTATGTGCATGCAGGGGATTTAGTACTGAATTTCTTGAAAAACATCTATGTGGCTCATACTCTATTGCACTGGCACAAGTAATGAACAGCCACCGCAATGCCATGAAGCAGTACGATTCCCTTCGTTATCGAGTGATAATGGAAACCCAGCATGATTTGAAGGTATAGTGCCAATTTACAGACTCATGTTTACATTGAAAAGTAAATACTAACATAACATTGTAAGTTCTCAGTAATCCATAAAAAGAAATGATAAATTCTTTTGCTTTCAGGTAAAACCAAAGCTAATCGTCTCTACTGGCTTTTCTGGGGATATGATTCAATAGAAAGTTACTATTTTTGTAAGTTCCAAACATTTTTTCCTTAAGATGTTACATTAAAACAGGTAAGTAAACCTTTTAGTATGTTGGCTATCACATATTTTATTTGTAGAACATTTAATTTATTATTTTACATAATGAAAACCTCAAGTGGTGGGACCACAGACTGGCACAACCATGTACGATGGTGCAGATACTATGGAAAAGTCCGGAAGTTATCAGAACATTGGAATTGTCATCTGTCTCAGCAATTCCACTCCAAAAGAACTGAAAGCCTATGTTCACACAAAAACTTACACAAATGTTCACAGCAGCATTATTTCATAATATCCAAAAGGTGGAAACAATAAGAATCTAAACTGCTTATTCAAACTGTTGAATGGAAAAGCAAAATGTGGTACAGCCACACAAGGGAATATTATTCAGTCTTATAAAGCGACAAACTGCCAATGTGTGCTAAAACATGAATGAGCCTACAAAACATGCTAGTGAAAGCAGACGGACAGACGTACTGTATGATGTCATTAGCAATAAATGTCCAGGATAGGGCAGATCCAGAGAAACAGAAAGACATTAGTGGCAGGCAGGGGAGGGAGAGGGAGAAACAGGAGTGACTATGTAAAGGCACAAGGTTTCTTTTGGGGGTGATGAAAATGCTCTGTAATTGCAAGAAGTCATGGCTGCACAACTTTGTGAATATTCTAGACACAATAACACCGAAGTATACATTTAAAAGGGTAGATTTTGACATCAGAATCTAAAACAACAAATCCCGCAACAAAAATCTGCGTTTATACCCAAAGGACTTAAAATCAGATTACTACAGTGATGTAGCCACATCAATGTTCATAGCTGCTCAATTCACAATAGCTAGATTGTGGAATCAACCTAGATGCCCTTCAATAGATGAATGGATAAAGAAACTGTGGTATATATACACAATGGAATATTATTCAGCCATAAAGAAGAATAAAATTATGGCATTTGTAGGTAAATGGATGATGTTGGAGACTGTTATGCTAAGTGAGATCAGCCAATCCCAAAAATCCAAAGGCCGAATGGTCTCTCTGATAAATGAATGATGATGCATAATGCGGGGGGGAAGGGTGGCAAGAATGGAGGAAGCATAGAGGGAAGGGAGGGGTGGGGTCAGGATGGGGGGCGGTAAGAATAATAACAGAATGTGTGACAGACATCATTGCCCTGTGTACATGTATGAATGCACAAATGGTGTGACTCTACTTTGTGTACAACCAGAGAAACAATAGCTGTACTCCATTTGTGTTCAATGAATCAATAAGTAAATTAAAAAAAAAATCTGGGTTTGCTCTCCCCATTTGAAATGTATATGGAACAATGTAACTTCCCATTTCCTCCAATGTGAGTGCAAATGGCAGCTAGATTACAGGGATCTGGGGAATCTGGCAAGGAGAAGCAAGTAATGGAAATAATTACGGTAATTATAAATAGTGGTAGCCAACAGTTACCTAGGATTTACTGTATGGTAAAATTTGTGTGAAATACTTTGGTATTACTGATATGTCAGTTTGATAGGCAGAATAATCCCTCAAAGATGTCCATACTGTCATCATTCAAACCTGGGAGTTTAATGCTGTAAAGGCAAATTGAGGTTGCTAACCAACTGATTTTAAAATAGAAAATTATTTGCGGTATCCAGGTGAGTCCAAGGTCATAAGGGTCCTTAAAAGTGGGCAAGAAGTGTGAAGTGGGAGAACCACAAAGATGGCAGCCTGTTGAAGACAAGCCTGAGGTAGTGGACCCTGAGCCAAGGAAGGCAGGCGCCCTCTAGAAGCTATAAAAGGCTCTTCCAAAGAGTTTCCAGGAAGGAGCATTCCTTTTGCCAATACCTTGATTTTAGCTCACTGAGTTCCACTTTGGACACCTGACCTCAAGAATTGTAAAATAGTACCTTGGTATTGTTTAAGTCACTAAATTGCAGTAATTTGTTATAGCAGTATTAGGAAACTGGTAGATGAAGATCTGGTCCAAACTAAAAAAAATTAAAAGGGGCAAACAAGGAGACAGAGGCAGTGGTGAGGCCAATCCACTCAAAATCAAGCAACATGGGTGATCTGAAGGAGTCAGTGGCCTTTGCAGGTCTGGGCTCATACCCAGCTTCCCACTGCTTCATAAGTCCCACTCCTTTCAATTCTGAAGTCTGTTAGCATAAGACTGTGGATGGGTGGGCTTAGCTTGTCGTTGAAGGTAGTCCAGAGTTGGGGCTTCATTCCAGTTTCCCTCTCAAGTGACTAGAGTTTGAGTCACCTCTGAAATGACTTGTGGCTTCAGATGGGACTGGACATTTAGTATCCGTCAGGAAGTGCCCTCCATTCTCTGCCTCTGTTGGAAACAGCCCCCAATGCAGAGGGCAGAGCAGACTCATTAAGCAGTGGAGCTGCCTCACCAGGCAGTCTGGGCTTCTGCCTCTTGGTAAAGGTGTCTCTTGGTTGGCACTCACTAAGCACCTGATCTGTGCCAGGCATTGCTCTAGGTTCTTTCATGTGTATTTCTCTTATCTAAATCACAGGACGACACATCTTCAAGGTGGATATTTCCATTTAATAGATGAGAAAAGTGAGGCTTCCTGAAATTCTGCTCCCTAGGGAACCAGAAGGCTTAGTTAAGTTCCCAGAGGAAAACCCTGCCCCGTGCAGAGGACTGCTCCGCCTTTCCTAACAAACCTGCCCTGCAAGCTTCACCCCTGGGGCATCTCATTCCCCGGGGTGCTCTGGACTCTCTACCCGCAAAACCAGGTAAGTTATTAAAACTGGATCTGGACTTAATGGGCTGCTTTCTGCCTACAGGGCCATCTAATTAGTCTTAATTATCTCATTATGGATTCTAAGTATTTCCAGCTGCTTCTTTACCCCTACTGCCCACTCTCTTCCCATCCCCCATGTCTATTTTCCAGATAGTCTCTGCCAAGTCATGGACACAGGTGATAAAATGATGTATTCTATCTATCAGAGCATTTGTTATTTCTGATCAAGCCCCTTACTTGCTAAGTCTTCCTGGGATGGCTACCTCCATGTTCCTTAATCCATGGGAACATGCTCTGCCCAATTATTAGACACAAGAACAAAGTTTTAAAATTATGTCTGACTTTCACTAATCCTCAAACTGTGACATACCTATAAGGCAAATAATAAACGTGAATCTGCTTATTGCATAGAAGTTCAGAAAATAATCCTTTCTCCTTTCTGCTTGCTGCCCCCAAGCCCTAAACCAATCATTAGGTCTAAACGGTTAAAATAAAGTAGAAAAAGTTACATATCTTAACTGATTGAGAGGGTAAAAGTTGAAGGAAAAATTTAGCAGAAGTGGGTACAGCTATGTGGCCAGCTACCAGTTACGTGACGGACCTTGGGCAAGTCATTTCATTTCTCTGAGCCTCAGTTTCCAATGGATGAAGCGCAGAATAAGCCCTGTCATGAGAATCAAATAGGATAAGGGACATGAAAGTGTTTACAAACCACAGATTTGTAAACAAATGTTACCTGTCAGTAATAAAGAAAAGGAAAAGCTCCTTTCCTCTGTGTATTTTTAATTCAATCTTTATTTACTATTTCTAGAATACATGTTTTATTAAAGTCATTTACTTACTATCCCTAATTTCTCGAATTTAAGCAAGTGATATCTTCAGTCACAAAGGTGAGTGGAGAGCATGCTACCTTCACTGCTTAAGATAGAATCATCTCTTAACATCCATGAGCACATTTTAATCAGTATCCCTTGTCATTAAAAGCAAGGCTGCCTCTTAAATACCTGAGGAATGCAAGGCTCGCTCAAATGCTGTCCACATGCTTCTCATCTAGGAGTTCCATTTAAGGTGAAATTATGAAGTATTCAAGAAAAAACAACCAGTAGGGACACTGAGCAATTCCAAATTTGTAAGTGGTAAAAACTTAATTTGCAACTAGTAATATTTGGTCCTCCACAAAAAGGAATGGCTTCATTATAGCTTTCCCACATTTACCCTCTTTGAGATTTGTCAACTGAATTCACCTTTGTTCAAATTAAACAAAATAGAAGATATTTATTTATTCAACTATTTTATAGTGAACAGTTCCCTGGAGGGTCTCCATTTTCTGGCATGGATAATACGCTTTCCCTTCGTTTATTAGATTGACAAAGCTAATTTTGAAATAACCCAGGGAGCTTTAAGTGATTCTTGGAAGGGTGAACATGCATGCACATATGGTTGGTTACCCATTTCTTTCTGCATGTGTGCTACCTTTGGAGAAGACTTTTAGCATTTATTTTAATAATTTCTTAGACTACAAAAAGGATATGGACAACAACTTCCATGTTTTGAAACTTCATCATCCTAATGATGAAATGCTTTCAATTCTGTTCTTCATACAAATGAACATTTTGTCTATGTTAGCTAAAGCAATTTGATAAAACTGTACAACTGTTGATTGCCAAAAACCTCCCATTTTCATCTGAAATACAACCTGGGGCACATAGCATCTAATTAAATTCATACAAAGTGCAAATTATTGAATAGAAACCAAAAAGCATTTCAAAATAAATACCAATTAACATGACACCCAATTTCTTTCTCCTTTTCTAATCACTCCAGTGTGCATGGCTTATATACAAACATATTCAATTTATTTTGTAGGATTCAATTAGAATATGCTTTATATTTTAATCACAAGAACCACATCCAATGCTCTTGTAAGCAGGTTGCTGAGGTGTTTTTTTCTGATTCTTATCCCCATTCATACACTCCCCAAATCAGTGATTATAAAAAGTTTGCCCTGAGTCTGAGGGTGAGAGTGTGGCTGGATGGTAGAGCACTTGCCTACTTCAATCCCCATTATCATAAAAAAAAAAAAAGTATGTCCTCATACTTTTTGGTTTGAGAAAGATTCTCATTTTCTCATTACTTGTCAACCTAGCTTGTGAGACAAGACTTCAAATAACAAAAGAAAAGCTGTGCTCAAAAATCCTCTGCAAATCACCTGCATACTAAGAAAAAACTGGAGAGCAACAGATGACACCCAAGTGGCCAAGTACAGCTAGTCACTGGAGAAAGCAGTTGTCACTGGTGTGCTCTGTCCAGGAGAGACCAGTGATCCAGGGTCTCTGGAGAACCTGATGCAGCCGTGCGGGTGATGGCATTCTTGTTACTGTGTACTTATATCTGCCCTTCATTCACCAAGCATTTAGTGAGCAGCTACAATGGAGAGACACCTATGCTAGAAAAGGAGGAAGAAGACAAGGTCACTGCCCAGAAAGATCCCAACATATTTTGGGAAGAAGAGCAGCCCTGGTTCTTGACAAGAGAGAGTGGCTGTGGTAATTTATACCAGAAACCATTTGATGCTTAAAATATATATTTAACTACTTAAAAAGGCAAAAACCACTGGTAAACGTGGAAGCAGCTTCTTTGAAAGCAGTGTGAAAGTTTCCTGGGGTAGATGCTCTGGTTTCCTCCGTAGGCCAGACTCCACCCACCTATCCCAACACCTCTGTGCACCAGGCTCTCCTGTCGCAGCCTGCCTGTCTCACTCAGAATATCTAAAAAGTACTGGAATGGGATGTATTTTTTTTACTTAACTAAAAATATCAATTTATACTTTATATTATGGCTTAAATATTTCAAAGGAAGCTGGCAAACTTAATAAGATCTTATTCCTTATTCAAATAATATGCTTACTTCAGTTTCTCATACCCCAGTTTGCATTAAGCAATATTAAATAAAAGCAAATAAGCCTTCAAAAATGTGCATCAACATAAATATCAATTAGCAGTGCGACAAGGGAGCCTGCACACAGTGGGTGCGACCCTTTGTTTAAGCTGCTACAGATAGATGGAGTTCCTTTGTGTATGACAACCACATGAAAAAGGAGATCTTGGCCCACTCCATTTCCAGGTTCTCAAGATGAATGACATGGGCCTATTTCTAGGAAACCTCTTCAGACATTTCTCTTTAACTTTGGTCATTCCTTTTCTTTCATGAGTGAGACAGGGTCATTACAAAAGTATTTTTAGGGGTGAGAAATAGATTAAGTTGTAGACAAGGTGTCAAGGTCTTCTTTAACGCCTGGACAACCAGGAAGATAAGAAAGGCAAGCTCCTCAAGGCCAAGGCCCAGTACGGTGATTCACCTTGGTCTTGCTGTCAGCGTTCAGCACAGTGTGCAATGCTAAATGGCTGCTGAGGACAGTGACTGAGTCTGGGGCTGCTCCTCTTCTTTCCAAGGAAGCAGCCAAGAGGTAAAACAGGGCAGTGTGCAGTATGAAAAGCTGTCACTCAGTTAGATCTCCCACTTGCCTAAGGTAGCAGATGATTGGGTTTTGCATGCCTGGTTTACACTCTTCAAATATTTATAGACATTTCTCTGTGCCTCCAGCCGTAGTTGTCACTTAGCCAAGTTATACATACATGGTTCTTTTAATCTTTCCTTAGAAATCAATCCCACTAAGCTCCTTAATCATTCCAGTTGCATTTATCTCAACTTTTGGCTGTTTGTCTTTCTGGTGATTTATTCTGTTGATATACATGAAAAAAATAAGAATGTAGAACATGGAGGGATTTTAGTCACCCTTCCATTTCAAGGTTCGATGTCTTTCAGGTACAAAATAAAATTATTTATCTTCTTTCCTTTTGTATGATCACATTTTAAAAAATTCATATTTAAGTTGATGGATCAATCAATACATTGCAAGAGAAAGGGAGAAAAAAACATCGTCAGTGTTATATTCTCTAAGGATGATACTACCATTGATTGAACCTTCTCATGTGTCTATAACTGATTGATCTAACCCAAGGTATTCAAACATGGGGAAAGTGGGAATCCAGAGTCACATGGTCCCACAGAGGCTTAAGTGCCCATCCTAAGGTTCTGTCTACCTGTGTAGACTTCTCATTAAATTCATCTTAAAAAAAAAAAAAAAAGGCAAGATTTTTTTTCTGGATAAGACCCCAAAAACACAGGAAACGAAAGCAAAAATAGACAAATAGGATTACCTCACACCAAAAGGCTTCTCCACAACAAAGGAAGCTATCTACAGAAAATAGGTCATAACCTATACACCTGACAAAGAGTTCCTATACAGAATATATGAAGAACTCTAAAAACTCAGTAGCAAAAACCAACCTGATTTAAAAATGTGCAGGTGATCTAAACAGACATTTCTCAAAAGAAAACACACTGACCAACAGACATGAGAAATGCTCAACATCAGAGTCATCAGGAAAAAGAAAATCAAAACCACATGGAGGTATTACCTCACGCTACTAAGTATGACTCTTATACAAGATTAAAAAATAACAAGTGCTGGTAAGGATGTGGAGAAAAGGGAACCTTTCACATTGCGGTAGCAATGTAAACTGGCACAGCCATTATGGAAAACAATGGGGTGTTCCTTCAATATTTAAAAACAGAACTACTGTATGACCCAGCAATCCCAGCCCTGGATATTTTTCCAAGGAAATGAAATCCGTATGTAGAAGAGACACCTTCACTCCTGTGCCCGTTGCAGCTCTATTTAAGCCAAGACAAGGAAACAACCTAAGTGTCCATCAGCTGATGAATGGATAAAGAAAATGCCTTATGGGTACACATGGAGATTCACCCATAAAAAGAAGGAAATCCTGTTATTTGTGACAACATGGATGGAAATGGAGATCATTTTAAGTGAAATAAGCCAGTCACAGAAAGACTACTACCAACGTGATCTTACTCATAGGTGGAATGTAAAAAAATTGGTGTCACAGAATTTGAGTGTAGAGTGGTGGTTACCAGCAACAGGGAGAGTTGGGCAGAGGGCAGTGGATGGAGAAAGAAATTCTAATGGCTATTGCATAGGAGGGTGACTACTGGAGCCAGGGTATACATTTCAGAGAACTGGAAGAAAGAATTTTGAAAGCTTTGACCAAAAAAAAAAAAAAAAAAAAAAAGTAGTAGTAAATAAATAAAATGAAACAAAAAACCAAACAAAAAACAGAGTTTAACCTGACTTACACATTATACAACATATATATATACTGAAACATTAAGTGGCATCCCATTAACATATATAATTTTTGTTTCTCCACATCAGTTAAAAATAAATTTAAAAGTATTTTAAATTAGAAATGTTAAAATTTTTACCATTATAAAAATAATGCATTAAAGAAAACTTCAAACAATATGTGGGGGAAAATTACCTATACACTACCACCCAAAGACAAAGTCTAGCATTTTAAAGTTATAGGTATCATTTTTAGAGTGAGCATGCTTATTACCCACTTTCTCATTTTTAAAGAATAAATTGTCATTGACGATAGCCATTATGTTGTACAGTTGATCTCCTGAGCTTCTTTCCTCTCCATCGACACTTTTACATCAGAGCTTTGACCAGCCTTACCCTGCACTGCCTCCCTACCTACCCCAGCCCTTGGTAACAACCATTCTATTCTCTAATTCTGTACAATCAATCCTTTTGGATCCCCCATTTGAGTAAGATCATGCAGCATCCTGCTTATTCTACTTAACATAATGCCCTCCAGATTCATTCATATTGTTGCAAGTGGCAAGGTTTCTTTGTTTTTATGGCTGAATAGTATTCCACTGCGTGTATATATATATCACACTTTCTTTATGCATTCTTCCACTAATGGATGCTTAAATTACTCCCATACCTTGGTTACTGTGCAAAGAGCTGCAATGAGCATGGGAATGAAGATGTTTCTTGTACATATTCATTCCACTTCCTCTGGAAATACACCCTGTAGCAGGATTGCTGGGTCATATGGTAGTCCTGTTTTTAAATTTTTGAGGAACTTCCATACTGTTTTCCAAAATGGTTATTATAAAATTTAGTTAGCATTTTTGAACAATTTCATTTAAGCCTTTTTGATGCATCTTCCCAGAATATAAATGATCATACCATTTGCATTGTCTAATACCCTGGGCTCTTTACTTAATATTGTAACACGAAATTTCATGTGTAGAATTTTCTTCAAATCATTATTTTCAATGATTACAGGGCATTTCATTAAGTGAGTGGATGTGCCATAATTTTATGATTCCCCATTGTTGGACATTAACATTGTTTTCATTTTTTCTCTAGTTTAAACATCACTTCAAAAAAAAAAACTTTATAAAGCTTTTCTGTGTTTAAGATTATTCCTAGATCTGTAATTTTAAAAATTTACACAGACAATAAATTTTGAGGTAAAGAATCAAGGGAAGGGAAGTGAAAAATACCACCTAGTACAAAGATCTGTCATTTGGCTGGGATGCTAACCAGTGAACGCTCCAATCTTAGGAAGGCATAAACAACGGTCAGAGAATTCCAACAAACCAAAGGTTATACCCACAGTGTCCCACTCCTCTTGTTGACTGAGCTGAAACTCTGAACCTTACCTAGATCTACCATCAGAAGGCGAGTGAGGGCTGTGTAGAAGGTTGTTCGGCACCTGAAGTCACTGAGACTGTAACTGTCACTGATGCCAAGGAAGGGGAAGTGTTCATTCTAATGAAAGCAAAAAGCATCCAAAGTTACCAATGCTTGACCTAAACTATCCAGAACATTCTAGTCATTGATTAAGAACTTAAGACTTACCGTGTGGTTTTTCAGCATGAACTTCACAGCATCTATTTTCACAAGTTTTTTTAAAAGGATATAGGTATTAGAAGTTAAGGAATCCAGGGAGATATATTTGTCTTATCAACATGTAATAAGTCACAAAATAACACCAAACTAAAATGGCATCAATTTGTACTTATGAAGAATAAATATTATTTCAAGAGTATTCCTATAGAAACATTTTTCATTCTGTTAAGAATGATAATCCATTATTAACCAGTCCAATTACTTTTCCATTTTATACATATTCTAGTTATGAAAAGGAAGAATGAATTTTATAATTAAGACAAGAACTCCTTTACTGTTAAAGTCTTGATAGTGGAAAATTAAAACTGACCCTTTTATATTTTAGGTATAACTTGAGAATTTCTTTTTACTTAATGTTATTTCATAATAAAATAATTATAAAATACCCATAAGAGGCTATCAAGGAAGAGAAAATTATTAAATTCTAAGAAACAATGAACTCAGCTAGCAGAAGGCTAAGATGAGAACATGGCAGGTGAGAACGAACGGTTCTCAAGTGAAATGGAAGGCGTTTTTCCTGTCATTCCATCTCATCTTCACAATTATACTGTTAAAGATTATTTATTATTTCTGTTAGGTAGAGAAGAAAATAGAAGCTCAGAGAACTGAGTTGCTTGCCCAAGA
Organism: Glaucomys volans; assembly: GCA_020662805.1. Taxonomy (NCBI): domain Eukaryota; kingdom Metazoa; phylum Chordata; class Mammalia; order Rodentia; family Sciuridae; genus Glaucomys; species Glaucomys volans. Next base: position 391,376 of record JAJEJO010001969.1, read on the forward strand.
TTACACAGCTGTAGGTTGGCAGTCTGAGGTTTAGCTCTGAAGACCATGCTCCACCCACTGTATTACACTGTATGGCTGCACTCAGAATAAACAACTGAGAAATAATAAACATGAACATGAGGCTTAGGTAATTTCTACTGAGATGTGGGTTCCAAGCACATCTACTCAATATGCAAACGCCCCTTTGTTTACTTTACTGTAGTTGCGGGTTTCCTACTGTAGGTGGAGCGTCCTGGTCCTTCTCTACATTCCTGCTCATGTCTTTCTTGAAGGTTGGCTCCATTCATGTCACAATGAAAGACCTGGCTCTTTTCCTTCACATCATCTCCAAATACACAACTCTATAAACTGCCTCTGTACAGTGGCACTGAAAAGCATGATTCTAAATCTTAGTAGCTCAGGTGTGGGTGTAAGAGGATGGGAAACATGGGAGAACGCAGGTCAGGAAACCTGGGCTCTGGCTCCACCACATCACTAATCAGCTGGATGAGTCTTGAGTGGTATACTCAGCCCCAGCTCCCCTCGCCAACAAACAAGGAGGAAACCGCTGCCTCAGCAGAACTTACAGGATTGTTTTGAGGATCAAAGGATGCAGATGTCTTTGCCACCTATGTCAGGGAAAACACAAAGATGCAGGGACTTTACAGAATGGGTACTACTTGAAAGACTAATTTTCACAAACCCATGAGATAGGTAGTATCACTTCTTTTTTCAGACGAAAAACAACAACAAAGTTTTCCAAAACGAAAACAATTGCTATGATTTAGAGTCAAGTCCCTCTGAGTCCAAGGGGTGACGGCTACAGTTGCACATGAAGCACGTCTTCATGGCTCACCTTCCTATTAGACTGACAACTTCCTCAGGGCAGGGCCTGCATCCATGCATCCTCCTCAGTGCACTGCTCACTGGGGCTCTTGGTGCATGCTTTTCTGGCAGGCTGAAGGGCAACAGATCAGATCTGACAGGGAGCAAGTTTTCTCTTGCATTCAAAGATGCAGATTTGACGATTTTCCAAAATCATCAATCACTGAACAGAACTGTCATTCAAGCTTCACTCAATTAAACTGGGGTGGGGATCAATAAACTTAGAAATATCTTAAGTAATTACCAAATACAAATCTCTTGAAATTGCAAAGTTAAAAGTGACAGGGTCTATGGGTAATACAAATGCTGCCATTAACAGGAATCTTCCTGTCAGTGCTGCTAATAAACAGCGAGTCATGTTTTGACAATAGAATATTTATGGAAGCAATAAACAGAACATTCACAGGAAGAATCTCATCTGCCAAAGATACATTTTCTGCAGAACTGCATCTGTGTACTTTGTACCAAGGCCAGCTTCACTGCCTTTTAATTACATTCCTTGAAAAAAAAAAAAAAAAGATTAAAAATTTTTACTTTTTTCAGTGAAGAAAAAAATGAGAATTCATCTGAATATTTATATTTCCTTAAAGCTAGATACGGTCTTAAAAGGACTTGTGATGTTAAAAAAAAAAAAAAAGGCAAATGGACACACCTTTATGCTTTCATCTCATTCTTCTCTAAGAGACTAGGGATCTTCTTGTAAGTTGTGCCATTTTAATTGGGTGGGAGCACTAGATGGACTTTGGCAGGACTAGTTTGGATTTCAGAGGCCTGCAGCTCACAGCAGTAACCATGGCAATGGTGCAAACTACAATGGCAACTGTACTAGAAGTCTTAAGCAGTAAGAGAATTTAGCAAAGGTCACACATGGAACTTGTAAGGGGTAGAGCCAAGATTCCTACCCAGGTCTGTCCTAAGGTACAAGCTCTCTTCAATAGGTTCCAACACCTCCATTGGATTTTAGAGAGGCTAATTTAACCAACCAAAATTTCTGGAAAATTCCTCTATTCCCGTGATTATAAAAACACACAGAAAGAGGAGGTGGTCTTCTTCAGGCTAGTATGACCAATAGAGAAAAGCAAGAAAAGATCAAAAGAATGGCTTATCTTAGAAAGGGTGAAAATTTGGAAAATCTGTATCCTTTGAAGAAGAGGATAACTAAGTTGAAAATGAACAGGAAAACCACTCACTTTAGTTATTATTTACACAGCAGCACAAGTACAGCCTCATCTCATATGAAACCTTTACTGACATCGATCATATTCCTAAATCTAAAACGCCATCCATGTAAAAGTATCATTGTTTTAGGTATATTAAAATAGAGCTATTTAAAATACCATCTACTCTAAGACATATCCTATTTACAAAAATGTTAAAATGTGAAAAGTCTGTTGGAGAACTGGAATAGTATACTAGATACTAAGGATAAGAAGGTGGATAAAAGATGATGAGAAAGAAAATGAAAGAAATATTTAGTAAGCACTAAACAGGAGAAAGATTAAAACTATTTCAGGTTGAGTTTACTAAATCTTTAGCAAGAATTGAAACTGTGAAAGAGACCCACAGAAGGGAAGAGCACCAAGTGTGATTCAGTGAGAGGTAAGGGCATCAAAGAGAAGGTACATAAGTGTCCTTGGCCCAAGTACAGAGCACAAACTGTGGGTGAATGAATGGTAGATCAGGAAATCGGTTATGGGAACTCAATGTCAAGTACCATTAAAGGACTCAAAAAGGACTCAAATTCTAATCAATGATTTTACTTTGACCTAAGAATCAAGTGGAAGTGATTCTGTGCTTTTGGGAAGCAAAATGATCAGATCAAGAACACTTGAGGAAGGTAATTGTGTGGAGCAAAAATCTGAAGAACTGGGAGAAGGTCTGAATAAGGTTATAGAAGAGGGGTAGAGGGCAGAGGGGATTCCCACACCTGACCCCACCACAGAAGTGAACAGAGGAGAGAGATTATGGGACGACTTTTCCATGGCTGACAGAATGCAAATCAACATTTCTTTTGATGACAATGTTAATGGAAGTGCGCCTGAGGGATGTATGCGGAGACCAGTTTTATTTAACATTCTCACAAACCATCTGGAGATGGTGAATGTTCGGCAGCATGAACCAATGCACCTTAACACTGCTTCACAGAAGCAGAAGTACTGGGGTTATGAGTATTTCACTGTCACAGTCACCCCCGTGTTATGGCCACCCATCACTGTCATCTCATTCCCGACCTTCGCTTTGTCTGTTTTGTCCTGACTACTATCACCCTCAGGATCTCCTCACTGGGGATCCTGCTCACCCAACCTCAATGGTGGGAAGGTCAGGGACCCAGTGGGAGTGTCTGGTTTGCACATTATTTGGTCATTTAAAAAATGTTACACCTGATGGTTTGCACATCAGGCATACCTAAATAACCCTGAATAAAAGGACTCTCTTTAAGAAGTCATATCAAAATGTTAGATAACCACACTACTTTTTATGTGTAGAATTTCAGAAAATAAGTATGCAATTTACTTGTGTTAAATAAAAAAACTATTAATAAAACAACTGAGACTGGATTCCTAGGACAGGAAGTATGGAATCTTACTGTTAGAATTTAAAACCTGTGAGGGGAGGGTCTATGTTCTATTTGTTCTTCTGCGCTGTTCTTAGTAAGAAAACAATTACTATTTGCTGAAGTGAAAGAGGCCAACAAGATAAAGTTAATCATTAAGATGAGTATGGAATTAATCTAAAAATTCCCATTTTATTTATTTATTGTTAAATCTAGTAAGTATGCATATTTGGTAATTGGATTTAAATGAAGAAGCAAAGCAAAGACAAATGAAGTCAGGAAAGAGATGAGGTGGGAAAAAATAAAATAATCATGATGAGTAAGGAAGGCACTTTGATAGGAAACTGACTCTGGCTTGCAAAACCAAACCAACTGAAATAAACTGATAGATTTACAGTACATGTGGAAAGGAGTTAACTTTGCCAAATTCCAGTGTAGAAGAACTAAGGGGGAGTCCTGAAGTCTCTGAGTTAGACGGAAGGCGGAGGAATTCTTCCTCTCTACCACAGGCAGCAGGCCAGCCGCCCGGTGTGCAGGCTGCACCCTCAGGGCCCTGTGCTTTAGGAAGGCCTGATCTTGGTTTACCGCTCAGAGGTAGAGGACTTGAAAACCTTAACTTCTGAACAAGGGATCCACAGGTTTCATTTTGTATTTGGCCCTGAAAATTATATAGGTGATTTTGCAGTAACACAAGAATTACCAAGGTTAGCAGTACTAATAAAGTAAAATCTGAGTGTAGATAAATTCATGAAGTTATGTAGAACCCTTTTTATGGGGTCTATTGTTAAAAAGTTAAAGATATTTGGGTTTTCTCAGTTTTGAGGATTATGTAAAAAAGGACAACTGCCAACAATGGCTTGACACCTTGTTACCAGATACCTGAAACTCAAAATAAGACTTCATATTGCCGTCAATTTGAGTAAATAACAATGGAAATATCAGTCAATTATTTAAGAATAATATCAAATCAAATGGAAGTGTAAATGAGATTCAACACTTTCTTCTCTTTTCCTCAGCATTTAAAATTAGTGATCTGATTACTCTTGTAAAATCCTTATTTTCTCTCCACTTTCCCCAGAAGCTTTCCTATCCTATTCACTTGAATAATCTCATCCCTTTCCCATTTAGAAAGAAACCAGAACTTCAGACAGGAAAACATTTCAGAAGGGAAGAATCGCCATGTGGGGAACTGTGTGCTGTGGAGGGCTGGGCCAGGACAGAGTGGTTTTAGCTCTGCACATGTTAGAAAGAGCTACTCAGGAAGAGGAATTCTTGAAATTTCATCTTGGAAATTTGAAGAATATGTTAAAAAATTCCTAAAATACATTTGCTAAATGTATTATATATACCCTGCAATGAATCCAATAGAAAAATGTAAGTTTTCTTTAAAAAGGGTAATTGGATTTTAACATTGCATCAGTCTTAGCAATTTAGAAAGTTCAAATTTGGCAAATGGCTACTTTGGGTTAAAAGGCAACAGGCTATTTAATTACAACCTGGGAGTTCATGGAAAGGCACATTACCGTTTAGGGGATTAACTCTAAAAATGTCTGCCTATGACTGGTGTGGACAAAATCCTATGAAGAAACAAACGTCTGTGGGAAAGCGCCTGGCCTGATGTTTAGGACATGTAATTCAGTTCTATTTTCTAATTACTTAGAGGCAGAAATTCTCAAAGTATGGTCAGTTCCTGAGCCTATATCACCTGTTAAAATGAAAATTCTCAGGTCAGGGTCTAATACCTCTAGAAAAAGGAACTCTGGAAGGTGGGGACTGACATCTGTCCTAATGAGCACTCACATTCCAAGGCTCTCTATAGCCCAAAGCCACAGCTTGAAGCAACTGAAGGCTTTCCATCAATTTGTAAAAATGAAGATCTGCGATTTCAATTTTGAAATGTGATCAGATAAAAGAACACCAAAAGCCAGGGATTGGCTTTGGGCACCGTAAACACCGGGGTCAGTTCACCAAAGCAGATAAAAACAGCAAAACCAAAACAAAGTATCTGAAGACATGTATTATAAAGCAATAAGAAACATTTAAAAACTTAAGAAGACAGTATGTTTTTCATTACCTAATACCAATATTTTAAATAAAAACATTTTCAAAATCAACATAAAAACAGATTTCCACTAATTGAGGCCGATAGGTGATCATTTTTATTTTGCATAACTTTCCATTGCTGAAGAATGCGGTCTTAATTTTAACACAGAAATGACACTTGCTTTAAAAATCAAAATAAAAAACTACATTATAATGAAGAAATCGTTTGGAAACAACGAAACATACATTAAACCAGTGACTGCACTGAAATAGATACACCACTCACATATTCCATTATGTAAATGAACTCAAAGATATTTCATGACTGATCAGCTAGAAGGGACATAATGATTTATAATTCAAATAACTGAGCACTGAAATCAAATTGGGCTAATATATATTTCTAAATATGCAAACCTGAAATAATTGTTAAAAAATATAAATCAATGTACCCATGTTGAGATCATCTGTATCCCTTGCTTTAAAAATGTTATAGCTTCTAAACTTTTATCTAATAAGTCTTCTGAAAATATGATTTTTTATTAACTTCAAGAAGTATTCAAAAGCAATAAACAGCTTGTAAAATAAAAGGTTATAATATTTGGATTAAAGAATATATAATAGGTATAATATGACAGAAAAAGAATCTTAAATAGCAGATACAAATAAATTAGACATTATGCAAATTATACTAAAAAGAATACAAATCAAATTAATTTTATATTAAATATCAATTTCAACCTAAAAAACAGGATAAATCTAAACTATAGCTATGTGCTATAAAATAACCAAGGCCTCCTTCCAGATAATATGCTCTCCAAGTAATTCATTGTGAAAAGGCCGGAGTTTGCAATACTAGGAAGTACTTATAAACCACTTCATATGTTAGAAATAAAGAGTATTTCAGCATTATTATTAGAAAAAAATATATAGGTTGAGGTTTTTTTTAATAAGAAAAAATACATATCTTAAAAAGCCAAAATGACCACTGGAATTGGGTTGTACATCACTTTCCAGTAAAAAGGAAAAACAGCCTGGACAGGTGTAATTTATCATTTTTCTGATTTAATATCAAAGAAATATATTAAAATAATAAAAAGAATCCTGAAATCCTCAAAATTTGTAGTGATAAATAGCCCTCCCTGTCTTTATTGCATTATACCTACTAACAGAAATATTGCATGGTGGATTTTGCCAGACAAGGACGATTATTTTCCAATAAAAAGTTGCATATTAAATTCCAGCACAAAAGTGGGTGTCTAATACTTTGGAAATCTTTCATGGTTTACCAAGGAACACAATTTTAAACTTAACTAATACACACATATTCCTGGAATGAACCTACATTAAAGGTTTCCATCCAAAGCTACACATTTTCAGAATTTATCCTCATATTAAAATATCAGCTAATTTTAGTGGTAAACTGAACCAACATTTATTTTCCATAACATGTATATATTTGATAGTGAACATATACCAGACAATCTACATGGTTCGTTCTCACTGGTAGTACTATGACCACAATATCAATTATGATCTAGTAGGAAAAAATCATTTCTGGTTTTAGGATTTTAAAAGTGTGCTAGAGAGAGAAATCTAAATATTTAACATGGCACAGGAAATTAACTTTAGAATAGATAGGAGATTAATTTGGTGATGCCAATAATCAAAGTAGTTAAAAATTCTATCATTTCTTCCTATTAGTCCTTTGCACTTCCCAATTGAAGAAAATCATGTGCTTTTCAACTAAGAAAGAGTAGAGAGATAATTAATCTTACTCAGTGATTATAGGTAATATTAGAACATTATGATCGACTTAAAATTAGTTATGTGCTTTCTTTTAGAAAATGGTGTTTTAGGCCAGTATGAGAAAGATGGACTCAAGTAAAGAAGGATGCACGCTCTCTCTGTAGTTGCTCATTACCCTGGCGACTATACACAAAGGTAACTACTTAGGAACCTACAGATCCATACACATTCAACCAGGACTTTGAATAAAAGCTTCATGGTATAAAGCTGTTACAAATCTTTAAAAAACATGCATTTATAGATAATGCTAAATGAAAAGAATTCTTATTTTTAAAATACTTGCAAAATTATAAAGAAGGAAAACACATGGCCAATAGAAAGCACTTATTAGATAATTAATATGTAATATCAGATGTACAATGAAAAGGATATCCAACAGAAAGGTCATTTAGGAACTGGAGAGTCCTTGAAATTACAGGCTCACATCTTCCCCAGTATTTAAGGTTTGTAACACTAAATGTGAAAGAAAAAATTTAACTTATAAGATACTTGCTTAAGCAGGGAGAACATAAAAACATATATTTATGTAAGTTAGATGACCTAAATGACAAAATGAAAAGCAGGTTCCAATTCCAATGGAACATGTTCTATTCTATAATATTCATAGCATTTGAAATTTTATACAATCTATAATAAACATGGCTCTCAAAATGGTATATGACTCTATAAACCTAGTTTTGTAAATTAAAAAGTTGTTTAAGTGTTTCACAGAAGGAATATTAAGTGTGTAATCGAACCTAGGGAGTGAAAGCAGGAGTCACAAAGGAAGTCAGATAGAGGCTCATGGTTATTGCTAAAATATGAGCCATGAGATTGTGGTTTTAAAACTCACTTCCCATGATCACTATGTTTATCTCGCTTCGTCTGCAAGCAAAGCAGTGCTATCTATCAGTAAACAGATAAAGTTTCCAAGTGGAGACACACAACAAACTTAGGCTAAATATACCATGCTATGTCTATGACTAGACACCAGTTAGCTCTGCTAGGACTGTAAGGATAATTCAGGACGCAGGTTCCTGCGTGAACCAAGGAATGCCCTGGCTTAAGACACCTGGACCTCTGTCAATGTCCCAACTTGCAAAGAACTCTTTAGCTGGTGTTTGAAATTCAGTGTTTTCATTCTAATTAAAAGAAGAAGAAAAGCTGCCCTGAAGAGTCAGTGCCTGTAGCCCTTTGCAGAGCACATGTTGCTGAGAGGGTACCTTGGGACATGACCGTGTCTTCTGGACTGCGGGGATTAAATATGGGAACTTATTGCTAACGTTGTAAGAATTAAAGCAAAACTTTTAAATGTTCATTAAAAATTAATGTATGTAAAGAGACTGAAATACAGTGAAAGGATCTATGAGGTTTAAAACAACAGAAGAAAAATTAAAATCCAAAACAGAAACTCACATTTTCGTCATGAATGTTTCTAGAACATGGTTGTCATCTGTTATTCCTAATACTTCTGACATACGGGCATACACCTGTGTGAAAAATTTGTTTTTAAAAGCTTTATCATTGACATATATTTTCAAAAGAGTATTCAAATTGAACAAGCTGAGGTTTAATGAACTGAGGTTTAACGTCCCCACACCGAGGCAGGGAACGGGTGGAAGAAGTAAACCAAAGAGCGTTTAGAAAATTCTAAGTTTTAAATTTATTAACTTTTCCCTCCAAAAGTCACCTCTGATCTGTAGTCACCATACACCTATACACAAACACACTCACAGATCCATTCTAATCCCACCATGACTCCTTTTTGCTCAGAGTGGAAAAGTACCCCCATTCCTGATGATGGAGGGTCTGCAGAGGGCTGGGGGAGACCTTTCCATCTATCCAGATCCAACAGTGCACCAGCTAACTCCAGGTAACACACGACAGGTATCAAGATAAGGATTTCAAAACTAAAAATGAAATTCATAGAAATTCTCCTTAAATATACCCAAATATAGAAGTGGGTCTTACTTTAATGCCGAAACTGAAATCCCAAGCTCAGGGATTCTGTTGCAAGCACCAGCCTGGGAATCCGCTAAGCTTCCAATCAATGTGATGTTGGTTGCAGAGCTGGGGTGCAATGTTCAGTCCCAACCCAAGGCAGTTAAGCTTATAAACACAGACCACCTCAAGTGGGAGAATGCCACCAGCAGCCAATGGAATGGTCCCTGGTAGCCTGGCAGAGCTGGAGGTGGGTTGACACCTTTGTACTCCCTGATGCTCTGGTGTGATTCCAGGTTGTCCCTGCCAGACACCAGCTGCATGGGATTTCTCCTCTGCGTTTTGATCCCCTGTGATTGTGTTCTCCCACCTTCTCCTGATCCGCTTATTTCCTGAGGATGGCAACGTAGCTTCCACTCCTTCTGCTTTCTGTTTTTCATACTTAAACACCAGCCTGATATTCTGCCACAGGTCACAAAGGCAATATGATACACAGGGCACTACAAATCTCCCAGGATTATAGAATCGAGCAGGCAAGAGAAGTTGTTCACAGCAGAAACCTCATTTCTGGATTTTAAATGCTGTTAAAATGAGAATTTGCATTGCTTTTGACCTGAGTACTGTGTTGGAAGGCTCCTGCTGGGGCTGGGAGGGCCAGTGGGAAGGAGCGAGAGGAGGAGAGGAGGGGAAAGAAGGACAAAGGGACAGAATGAGTGGAGAGAAGTGGGGTAGTAGACACCGACTTTAACACTTCTGTTCTCCTCAGCTAACTACTGAGCCCTACAGAAAAGCCTTTTGATGACTGTTTCTGTGCCTTTGCCCAGGAGTGCTGGCCTTCATCTCTTACAAGACTGAAGCAATCACAGAGCTTCCAAAGATGTTTGTGTCAAAGGGAGAGCGAGGGAGATGCTGGTTACCACCAATCATCAATGATCATAAACCTTTAAGCACAAAGAGGGCTCAAAGGAAGAATGGTTTAAAGAAAGGGAAGTTTCCCTTAGTTTGGCATGATTCAAAACTTCTCATAGACATGAGCCTTCAAACTGGGTCCCCTGGACAACCTGTAACTGATATGATGTATGGTATGCAGACGCCTTTCCACCTTGGCCCCAACCTACCTCATCTTCTACCTGCGTCCACCTTAGGCCACAATGAAATATAGAGGGGTTACTGAGGCTTTCCATGCCATTTCAGATCCCTCTGTTCATTTTGCCTGGATCAGTCTCCTTCCTCCTCTTCCTGATTCCTATTCCAAAGTCCTCTCCTCTGAGGCCTGACCAGCCTCCAGGCAGAGTAACCCCCTGATGCTGCCACAGTCTGACCCACAGGAATCCTCCTCTGTGAGGTACTTTCACACTGTAACTACCTGGAAGCTCATGTCCCCCACTACACTGGCAGCTCCTGGAGGTGACACTATCCCTGATTCTTTGTGTCCCAACACCTGAGATACTATTTCATGTGATCACTACATGTGTGCTTGATGTGTAGTACCAAAAATCATGGTTTGGATCCAGAGGACTATGGATTATGATGTGAATATTACACAATGAAAACTGAAGGTTCTTCTTATGAAGCAGATATTGCATTCTATGAACAAAAAATGAGGACCACAAATTACAAGAGAAAAATAAAAAGCAGTTACAAAGATTAATTTGTACTGTTATTTCAATATGTGAATTTCTAGAAACTGATGATGGCAGTTGTCTTTGAACCTCATTTTTAGTAGAACCCTTGGTCAAAGGACATCTTTCAAGTAAGCCGAGATTATAAAACCAGACAACAGAGGGACAGGCACCCTGCCACTTATTCTCTCTGCCCACTTTGCTCTTTTCCGGAGCTGCAGACTGTGCCCTCAGCTCTGGATGGCATCTTAAAGGCACTTCCACTTGACAAGGGTGAAAGCATGAATGGATGTGCTCAAACCGGCCCCACCACAGCTCAAAGCATTCCCTCTCCTGACGGCACACAGGGCTGTCTTTAGAGATACATGAAATTAACCCTAAATTTCACGTTTTCATATGTTGATTTTGGGAAAGGATGTGACCGTGGCATTATCGCAACTGGCCTATTTTATTTTTATTGTATTTACATCTTCTTTTCTCTGTTATCTCCTGGTTAGTTTTCTTGTTTTGGACCACAGGATGACTATCCTATATTTTTGTAAAACCAAATTTTACATTTTCAAGACTTTATAAATGATACATTTTTATGGCAAAACAGCAATAATCCAAGTTTTATTTTAACTAGGCCACATTGAATAACAAAATGTAATAACTAAAATGTGATTAACATTTAAAACATTTTAAAGGTGTATCTTGTAAAAACTGATGGTTCCTACCAGAAATTTCCTGTTGTGACCCTGGTTGGCGTGCAAGGGGGAAGCAAGCAGGCAGGTCTGTTGTGCTCTGCTGTCAAAACAGTTTCTGGAAGCACCGGATTTGAACCAATAACACACCAGAGGAAACAGTCAACACTGACACATGGCAGGGCTTTAATCCACAATTACCCTGTAACTTGCGCCTTCCTTTTATCATCCATTAGCTTTGATTCCCATTATCCCATCGAGAACTGTGTCAACGCTTTTGTCCTTGGGGACTTCTCTCCACTACCAGGATCTGACAGTCAAGCTTGAGTACTAAACAGGATCATTACCTCTTAAATCCACTTATCTGATCTACTGAATAGTAAATTGAAAACCTCATTAAGAGCAACAATCTGATTTGTTTTCACGTGTGACAGGGTCATTTAAAATCAATGTATGATCACAGCATTTCTTTTAAAAGACTGTTTCACATTTTCTAAGGTACCTTATCATTCAGAGAACATGCAGATAATATGAAAATGTCTCCAGTACGATTTAATTAGATCACAGACACAGATAATTTGGGGGGGATGTAATTTGTTCAGTGAGGAAACATCTACAAAATTCTTCATAAAGCACAAGTCAAGGAAAAATTCTACAGAAAATAATTCTAACACAAGATATAGAGTCTTAAATACTTTGTAGAACTTTTTTTTTTAATTACTTCACCAAAAATACTTTGTAATGACAGCAAGAAGAAACCACAGCAAGAATGGAGGAAAGATAGCTAGCATAGAAGGAAGGGAGGGGTGGGGGCGGGTGGGGGGGTAAAAATAATAACAGAATGTATGACAGATACCATTGCCCTGTGTCCATGCATGAACGCACAGATGGTGTGACTCTACTTTGTGTACAACCAGTGAAACAATAAAAAAAAAAAAGAAACCACAGCACAATACCCATTTTAAGGAAGCATACAGAAGCCAGCGTAAGGATGAAAAGAAAAAAAAAAAAACCCTCACTTTCGCTTTACAGATTCCTTGTCTTTTATTTTCAGAATCTTAAGATAATGTGATCATAATGAAAAGGAAGCAAAAATCTAAGAAAGGCGAGACCAAGTTGTCAGCCCTTTTTCAGAGGAGGGTGGACATACCGTGACAATGTACAGGGCTGTGTGTGGTGAGGTTGCACACAAGGCTGCATAGGGCTGGCAAGTTCCTGTCTTGATTGACCCTCCTCTCTTCTTTCCTTCTTCATTAGACTGTGCTCCCTGTGGGCAGGGAGGAGGTGGGTTTTTGATCTGGAGGGGCCTACTACTTCAACTGTATAAAAGGGATGTACTGGTAAAATGTACATTTCATTCAATTCTATTTCATTACTAATTTTTTTTAACAAAAGGAAAACAACCCATAAGCATGTTTTTCTTGCTTTGTTTTTACGAAGAATTTTTGTCTTGTAAAAATAATATATTTAAAATCCAGCTCACAAGGAGTGAACAGTAGCAAACTTTTGTTATTTAAAAGTTGTGTTTTTTTTTTTTTTTTCTTTTTTGGAACCAGGGATTGAACTCAGGGACATTTAGCCACTGAGCCACATCCCCAGCCCTATTTTGTATTTTATTTAGAGACAGGGTCTCACTGAGTTGCTAAGGGCCTCGCTAAGTTGCTGAGGCTGGCTTTGAACTCGCAATCCTCCTGACTCAGCCTCCCAAGTCGCTTGGATTACAGGCGTGCGCCACCACGCCCGGCCCTAAAAGTTGTGGTTTTAATGTTGCAGTTTCCTGGAGAAAGCATCCCCACAGATTCAGTAGGAAGAGAGTTGTCTTTAAGTCTTGGGAGCATCTACCCCAGGGAGCCTGCACTGGTGCTTTTCTCTGCACGTGACAGAACATGCCTCCGCATAGCTTTCCTGTGAACCTGCTCCCCTGCCACTTCAGCGTGTGCTCCCCAGGGCAGGGAAGAGGTCTGCTTCAGCAGTACTTACAACACTGCCTTGATAAACTCAGCAAAGGAGAAAAACCAAGGTTTTGGTCCCAAAGATACCTGGATTTGAATTCTGGCTCTGCCACTAACTAGGTGTTGCTTGAGTCTCTGACTCTTCGTTTCTTATCTGTCAGCAGGAATAATGATCATACATTCACACTTGATGGGTTTTTTGGAAAGAGTAAATAAGAGTTCCTGGTATTTTGCAGTTACTCAACAAATGCTAGGTTTCCCTCTGTCCCCTTTCATGGACGCTTCTGCACAGCTGGTGCTAAAACTGTCAACTAATACCTTTTCAAGGGAAGGCTCTTGAAAAATAACCGGAAGGTAGGAGCTTCCTTCTCTTGGAGCCCTTCACACAGCAGGAAGAAAATCATCAGAAACAAAACCTTGAAATCTGCATTAAGAACGGGAATCTTTATGTATACTTCAATGAACACATTCGAGTCTTGGAAACCACATTCATTAAAGGCCCAAAGCAACCACTTCAAATTTTCATGATATGAAACCCCAATTCTTTTTACTTCTAAATGGTTATTGCTTTAGAAGCTAAAAAAAAAAAAAAAAAAAAAAAAAAAATCACCCACTTTCAACTGTCACCCATCTGTCCAGCTCTTGAAATAGAGGATGTTGTTAGAAATGTAATAAATCATCACTAAAGACTTGAGAAGACATGTTCCTAAAAAACCATTTTAATACATTTGTTTTCTTACCTCTTATTTATTTTCCTACAAATGTTCTTACAAATTTCAGAAAAGAAAACTTGGACATGCACACAACATTTTGGTGATCCAATACATTCTCTAACTTCTGAACCAATCCAATGATAAACGTTGCCTGTGCCTTTGCGGGGAGCTTCAGTGAGCTCACGTGCAGTGCTCACAGGGAACCAGAGAAGGCAGCCGGTGAGCACACACACAGACACACACAGGAACGTGATTCTGAGTTGTTAAGTTTAATTTAATAGGGAATAAAAGCATGTGCTGGGATAATTTTCAAAATTGCTTTCTTTTCCAATCCTAATCCTTGGTCTCGGGTATCTGCAGCACTGCCTCTGATGTTCTGGTTATAACTTTGAAGAAACTAATTATGTCAATCCTTAAATTTGAAGTAGATTACAGAACTGGGAAACCCAGAATATTAGTTCCTAAAGGTTGTATGGATATATAATGACAGTCACTGAAATTCAATAACAGCCCTCTATGAAATGTACTCAAAAGCACCACATGAAACAAATTAAAAAGAACAATGAATCTCTCATTCTGTGCAAATAAGAAAATAAGAGAAAACACTGGTTCTGTAGGTTTTCATAAGAGCTGTTATAATGAATTAAGATTTTGGATAATGAATTTTCAGAAAATTACAGCAGCTTAATACCCTTAGGCCTTCTATAAATGTTTAAGATGTTGTAGCTTCTCAAAGAGCTTCACTACACTGTAAACAGGCTCAGTGCAGAAAATCAGCAACCAAGCACCCTGCCACTGATGCTCTATCTCCACAGAACAGTTCTTCTCAAAACTCCCATCAAGTAATACAAAATTGACACCAAGACCCCTCAAACTCTTGTGAATTTCGAGTATTATTTCAATCTATTGAAACAACTTCTCAATTTAGGTCTTAAACTGGTTGTCACATGGTAAAACAAAACCCATCCCTGGAAGGACCCAATACAGTGGAAGAACTTACAGTCCTTAGGAAGAAAATTTAGGAATTGAACATGAAATCAGTTATTATGAGTAAGAAATCAATTTTCATATTTTTGTTGTAGGCTTCTGGTGTCCTTGAGGTCAATTCAGTACTTTCTAGAAGGAAGACTCAAAGTGAAAGGTGCTGGTAGCAGGGTAGAAGGAGGGGTATAAGAAGGAACTAACAGAGCATTAAATGACGTGGAAGATCCTGGGCTCTTTCATTAACATCTGAGGCAGAATAAAACATGAATGCCACAATTAACTTATCACCACATTGAAAGACGGACAGCACAAACATCTTTGCTACATACTAAATACACAAACTTGGTGATTCCACATAGATTCAGATTAATCTTGGCTGACCAATTTTTCCATATCATTTAAGGTAATGTCACTAAATATAGGACTAAAATTAGGTAGAAAAATCTTTTGCCAGAAATTAATTTTAAAACATAATTTATATTGGAACCCAATAGCAAAAGGTGAGGAATCTGCTCACTTGGTGGAATACTGCGTGGCACTGGATAAAGAAAAGCTGGTTATGGAAGTATAAAATAAATACGAACATCAAATTTTCATTTCAATTAGAAGAGCTGAACCCACCATCTGTGGTGGCCATCTTGCTGAGGGGACATGTACCTAACAAATCTCTTAAGAGGCATTCCCAATCTGCTTGAATCAGCTATTGTATAAGAAAACTTGGAGCGACCACTTTGGCCTCACATTTCCTTCGCTCCACATCCTGTGGCACAAAGCAAGGACTCAGCAGGCTGGGGTGCAGGGCTGCCTGCTGCTGGTGATAATCCCCTCTCCCAGTAGGGGCCTCCACTGATGCATGGCTAAGAACATGCTTCCTCTTTGGCTTGCACCCCAGTGGGGTTTCCATTCCTGAGTTGGGCCCACATCCAGACTGCTAAGGAAGGTGGAAAAGTTAGAGGACTCCAGATGCTGCCAGAGATATTTCTGGGGTAGTTTCTAAATAGTCACTTATTAGAGAAGTACAGGTGTAGTATGAAAACGGCAAGACGGGTAATTTTAGAGAGATGCTTTCCCTGCCACCCCCAGCCAGATCGAGGGTCTAACTACCACCTGTTCAACAGAAGCTGGCCCATAGCCCCATTTTCCTTCAGGGAGCCACTGACTACGGATCTTCACCAGCATGAACCTAATGCCTCCCGACAGGCCTTCACCAGCCAAGAGGGACCTGGGTCGAGTGCACCAGTTATTGGTCACAGGATACACAGCCCATAGAAAGACTCCTGTGGTGCAGCCAGCTGAAAGCCAACCAGAGAGGATGGAGAGTGTGCATTTGTCCTGACACAGCTTTGCTCCTGCCGGCTGCCAACTCACTACATGTCTGGGGCCAGGCTTCTGTTAGACTAGTCTTCTGTGGATGAAGCCCTGGTAAAGCCCTGAGTGTATATATTATCATCCCAAGCCCATTAAAAAAGAAGCTAATGATGGCTAGGACACAGGCTATTTGGGATGGTATGATTTTGAAGAGGGGTTTAAGGCCATGGTTGAAGGGACATGCCAGGATCTTAAAGAAATATTCATAATCCTTTGTACTAGCAAGATGACACAATTAGACTTTAGAGCAAAAAAAGTGTGTGAGAGGGTGATGGCACAGGTGGGGAACTGGAAAACCAAATGTTTTGTTCACTCTAACTCCCCCACCCCTGCCCACCACCATGCCTCTCCAAGGTGTCCACCGGAAATACATGCTGGCACAAGAGGTATGTGTTGTCTAGACAGCACCAATAACATGCTACTCAGTGAAGCTAAATCCTGCCTTCTTTCAGGTGTTAGAACTGGCCACTCAGAAATGCTGTAATAAAGAAGCTAAGGCTGCTTTCACATGGTGCAATCACACTAGATACAGTATCTGCAGTGAAAGCTGAAGGTAAGCTGACTACGGAACATCGGCTGTAGAACGTGCAGGCTGCAGGATTATACAGTATATAAAAGTGGAAATAAAGACAACACAACATACCCCTACACTTATCACTGTGTGCATGTGCCTATTTTAGTAACAAGAATCTGGGCTGTAGTGAGACAAGCATAAGAACGAGTGATCCCACTATAACCAGAAATTCAACTCACCTTATGGGTTTGCTTCAATGGAATAATTCAAGAAGTTAATAACTAAAGGCTAGCCCTAAAAAGAATAAATCATAATAATATTTGATAGGACTGTTTTTAAGAATCCATAGTTCTGTTGTCTTCCATGAGGTACTTTTTAATACAAGTGTGGCAGGTGGGACTAACGATTTCAGTGAGCCAAGTCACCTTCCAAGGGGCAAAAGCACAACTTTAACAAATTTGTTTCTGCAGCCATTCAGGAGGTAAGTACATCATACTGAGTCTTTCCTCACTAAATCTAATTCTGGTACCCTGTCCCCTACCCAGTGCATCCAAACCCTCTATAAAGGCACACCAAATTATAGTTACAGGCTTTTTTTTTTTTTTTTTTGAACATGGATTAAATGTACAGGTGCTCTATCACTGAGTTACATCCCTGGCCCTTTTTATTTTTTGAGAAAGGGTCTCACTAAGGTGCTGAAGGTCTTGCTAAATTGCTAAGGCTGGCCTCAAACTTGTGATCCTTCTGTCTCAGCCTTCCGAGTTGCCGGCTACACGGGGGTTAAGAACATTAACAGGTCTCCATATTTACTCGCAACATGTTTGTTTTATTCATACTTATTTCCATTTAATATAATTCTATTTGGTTTCCACACTGTTTATCTGAAACCATGTCCTATTTCCTATATCTAATACAACCTCTGTACCTTCCTCCTAAGAGATCCTCAACACTATCCCTCCAGAAGAAAAAATGTGACAAGAAGAGTAGAGAAATTATGGCCCAAGGAATGACAAATGAGTGTCAAATCCTCTATGTTTACTAGAAGATGTTCCTGTGCACCATTCGATTTCTCTCTTTCAAACCAGCCTAATAAGTGAAAACTTCAACTACCCCCACACAGTGCATCAGTGTTCACCTTCTGATAGCCCTATTCCTTAAAATGCTAATGTCTGGTCTTAGAGCAGCAATGGGCCAAGTTCTCTTCCATGTTTGTCTTCTATGTTCAGAGTTAGCTATAACGTATACAAAAGTCCAAATGATGGACCAAACAACATGTAGTTGTTCATGAAGCATATTCTCCTCTTATTAAGAAGACAGAAATGAGCAAATTCATTGAACATGCTTTTTAGGAGAGATCAGCTAGGAGGAAATACAGAATGTTATATGTATTGTAAGGCACACAAGGTTTTGAGTGAGACCGTTATTTGCTAATATGCATAGTGTGTAGTAAATAACAAGCAGACAATAAATATTTTCACTGAATGAATTAATTCTATAACCTTAAATTATTTGGTTTCTCAGGACCTCTGTTTCTTTATTTAATAGAGAATAGTGAAATAAAAAAGAACATCACTAATTCAGAGGTAGTCTAGTGAGGTGGCTGGAGATGGACTCTAAAGTTCAAGATTAATGGAATTCTGCTTACAGAGTGATTTTGAGTCAGTATCTTACCCTCTAAACCTTAGTTTCCTAAACTATTAAATGAAGATGACAGCAGAACCTAATTTATGGAATTTGTGTGAGTATTAAAGTAGTTATTTATGTGGAGTACTGAAAACAGCCTTGGCAGGTAGTAAAATTTCCTTGAGTATAAGCTATCATCACTATTGTGTGCATCGATCAGATAGTCCCTTTTCTTTGTACTTTATCTGAATCAGATGCTGGAAAATAGATACATGTTCTAAATTGGCATGTGAATAGCTTTAGTAATGGGTAAAGAAGAAGAGTCAGAAGAAAGAGTGCCCTAATGAAAGGTAACACAACTAGTCCTTGAGTTCTGTAAAGAAACAGAAGAAGCAGGAAAGAGATGGGAAAGGAGACAGAAAGAAAACAGAATGGTCTGTGACAGCTGGTAAGCTGGTGTTATTAATCTCAAGGGCTCATCTACATCACCAAGGTTTTCAATTTTGAAGCCTTGTCCTCATTTTGAGTCATCTTAAGTTCCTGTTTCATATTAACATGGTAAGTTTTCAACTCACTCGGTGAATATTACCATGGCCAATAAATTATCAAAGCCTTCCCAAGTCAGATCCATGAGTGAACCCAATTCTCCAAGTTGTTTTTTCCTTTCTTTTCTTTTTCTTCCTTTCCTCTCTCCCTCTTTTTTTCTTTCCTGTCCTTTTCTTCTATTTCAATTAATGCATGCAGGCAAGTGGTTCCAGAACCTCATCACTGGAGTTTAAAATTATTAAAAGATTTTGTGTGATGGGCCTTAAAGGGGCATTCTTTCACAGTAAGAATAGAAGGGCCTGCCTTCCACATATAAACATATCACCGATCTCTCACACCAGACTATAGGTTCTGAGTTACTGCCCTGTTGTAGAATAGATTATATCAGATATCTAGGATCTAGCTGAGTTCTCTTGTAACTGATGGCCAGTTACTCTGAGTTTCTTCCCCTTGGGAAGTAACAGCCAATATGGAGATGAAAGTTGTGATGATGGCCTTATCATTCAACTCTCTGAAACGGATCAAGTCTGACCTCATACCTAAATACACATATAGGCAGTATGGTATAGTGGAAAGCAAACTGAATTTTGAATTAGATGGTTTCGTTGAAGCCCAGGGTCTGACACTAAGTTCTTAATTTTCTGAAATCTGTTCCATATTCAGAATAAAGATAATTGTATCTACTAAATAAAAGATTGTTGAGAAGGCTAAATGAGAAAAAGTAATGAATAAGTCAGCAAAGTGGTTAAAAAGTAGAAAATCAATACAGATAGATTAAGGTTGAAGACAAAACTGTATTCTCAAATGTTTCCCAGGCATTTTTCCTTCTATATTGTCTGAAAACAGAATTTAAAACAGCATGGATAATGTTTTACTGCTCCTGCCTTAAACTTCAGGGTGGAAGCATATCAGGTGCCAAGCAGCTGTACCCTGGTAAGTGTGGCGTCACAGACCATGTGTCATAAATGTAACTGGTCTGATAAAAAGAAAGACAGCTGCACCTGTACCACCAAGCACAGGAACATTTCTAATGGGTCAGCAAAGGGGGCTAGGAGGGAGCAGGGAAGGAAGAGGCCATCAAAGCCTGGAGATCAGAAAAGACATTAAGTGGCCCAAAAGCTTAAAAGGAGGGAGGTTGGGGGTCAAAACCAACCAACAAAAATCCTTTAAGAATTGTAATTCTTAGTGAATGAAAAGCCATCAGAGTACTAAGTTGTTTGAAACATTTTAGCATTTTCTAGTTTTATAATTTTCTCCATTAAAAGTTTCCAACTCAACTTACTAGATGTGAGAAATTTTCCATGGAAATGCATTTCCAATTTTGTGCTGGGAGTCAATCAGAAAATATAATTCACATCAGAGAAACTTGCTTCAAAGCCAACTTGCTTAAACACATCTATTCAGTAAAGCAAGGGATACTGGCACTGGGGAGCCACGCAGGCCTAGGGGAAACAAAATCCCAATAAGTGTGCCAAATGTGCTTTTATATTTCAAGACTCCTTCAACAGAAACATTACAGGAAGATAAAAATTAGAAAAACACTGAACTTAACTAATTTAAAATGTTGAAAAAATATTTTGCATTTATGTTTTATAACCAAGTGCTTTTCCCACATTTGTCCCAAGGCAGCAGATGAGGCGCTATATCCACCACTGCTAATACTAGCAATTGGAACATGCTCTTTGGCAAGGCAGAAATAAGATAATTGTTCAATATAGGCTGGCTTTTCAGAAATACTGGAAGCATTGCCTGTAATTATAGACATCTGTCACTGCTAGCCACTCAGTACTAACCCTGACATCAATATACAACCATAGCACTGAACTGCCTGCAGGCATAGCAATGGAGACCAGATACGCTAGGCAGGCAATCATCTGCTTCATCCAAACTATCTGTCAAAGGTTCCCAACCACAAATAGCTCTTACATTTTGTATCCTTAGGATAATATGTTGATTTATTTTAGATTCTCTAATATTTACAGTCTAGGCCATCTACTAAAATAAAGAAACAAAACTTATGGCTAATGGAGGCAGTTACTGTTCACAGTCATCATAAAAGGTCATAGCTCAACCCTCAAATGTTAAAAATTGATGGCAGCTTTAACCATGTGCTATCATACAGATGTTTCCTTTTGTAGAGGCAATTATTTTCAATAGCAATTCAAAATGGTAAATACAATCTTTCATCAGCAAGTATGTTGCCACATTGATCTAATAGAAATGCTCATATTTTAAAGCCTTTTTTGAGACATAAAGGTGAGTTTCAACGTTGAATACGGAAGAATCCAGATTGTCAGTTTGGGTTTAGCTTTATATATAGTACCTTATCTTGCAATATTTTTACATAATCAAACAATGTGATGTCTAAAAACTAGATTATGATATTGAAGGATAAAATACTCAGTTAATGAGTGAGTCAAAAGACATACAATCTTGCTGCATGTAAACTTATAGAAATATACTTGCATACATACTTTCATATTTTTAAAAGCCCAAAGACACACTGTGGCTTTAAACATCACTTTTTTTTTTCTTTCAAGCAATCAGAGAAACAAACTGAAAATTATTAGACATTCAGACTAATTACGAATAAAGACTCTCACAATTATCATAATGTGTTACTAAAACCCAGATATTTCTTGGTCTGATCACAACAGCCTGTGCTGAAGAAAAACTATTAATTACTGACAGACAGTTAGCTTACAAGTGAGCTGCATTTTAAAAACCTCCTTTAAAATACAATTGCTAAATGCCTTACAGTGCTGTAATGTGAGACAGGTTCAAATCTTATTACTTCACTGAAATTAAAACCTAAGTTTTAATACTGTTCAAGTCGAACAATGATTCCACACTTTATTGCTTTTGAAATCCCTTGATGATCATAGGAAAAAATGCCCCGGAGAAAAAAAGACTGTTTTCGATAAACAGAAAATACAGTTTGCACTCTTAGCCTCTTTGTCATCACAAAAAAAGGATTTAATGCCAATTCTTTAAAAAAAGACTTTTTCCCCACAAAATGTGCACCTTGTGTGCCATTTGTAAAATCAGTTCACTTTCTTTTATTTATTACTGCAGCGCGGCAAGGCAATAAAGAAGCTACCGATAGCTAATAAATTACATGCCTTTTAAAACAATTCTCTTGCTACAAAAACATGTAACTACAAAGGTTTACATTTACATGGTACAGCACATGAAATGTCTATATTTGTGTCCTATTAACCATTTTGGCAAATTGAGGACTTTTTTTAAATAGCTGATAGGAAAAATAATAAAGTGATCCACAATGTTCACAGGACATAAAACAAAATAAAAGCTGTTCAAGAAACTGTTCTTATGCTGTTTGGACTTTCTAAAAATCCTCCAAAATTTATTTTAAAAATGTTTTGATAAATTACTTTATGCACCAAAAAGGTAATTAAGGATTTCTAATTAGGAGTAATTTAAACTTTATTTGGTTACTGAGAACTAAGAAAGCCCCCCCACCCCAATTTATGGTCTTAGGGTCAGGCAGTCTTTTAAAAATCACGGCTCCTAGCACTTAGTTAAGACAAACTATAAAAGACAAGATTACTGGATATCAGGCTTAATGTATATGTGCTTTTAGAAAGATGCAAAAACTGGTTATTGAGGAAACACCCATCAAACATGTTTTGCTCAGTTAAAATCTCTTTTTAAAATATCATCTTCACATATCTTTAGGAACAACTTTTAATATCTTACTTTATGAAAGTATGTTACTTTGTCTCTCTGGATTGTCTATGTACAAATAAATTCTGAAATATCTATACTCCAATTCCAGGATTAAATTGTTAAATTAATCAGGGTATCTGCTTAATGCTCTCATCCTCTATTCTGGTAAGAATATATTCATGAGGTAATGTATTGCCTTTTATTATTAATTTCCTCCATTTCCTGTAATAGCTATCATAGCTGTGGCTTTTTTGTTTGTTTCAAACCTACAAAATTTCAAGTGTGTTCAATTATGCATGAGAAACAATGTTTCAATTTTTGAAAGTGCAATTTTTTTTCCATTTCATCTTCACTTCAAGATTATGATCTACTATATAAAGAATAAAAATTTATATTCTGTGGAACTCCATTCAGATCTCCTTTTTATGCCTTCTCTTTTGAAATCAACTTGATTATTATGATTAATACTTAGAAATTTTGGGGAAACATTTTTTGAAGAGTTTACTAAATAAATTTATTTCATCTTTACAGATTACTGAGGGAAATTATAACCATCATGAATAGTAGGATTCCATAACATATACATAACTATGTAGGAGATCCTAGTATATTTCCTAACTTATTTTGTCTTTTTAATATGAAGTAATTATGTTTGCTCAAATCATGACTTTCCTCATATTGCAGTAAACTTTAAATGATAATATTCGTAATTAGTGACAAGAAAAAGAACTACAGATTTACTTTCACTATGTTTCCCTTCTGTCTCCTGTATCTGATTCATAAAATTTTATTTTAAGTCTTATTTACTTTGAATTACCCCCTTTTGGCTGAGGGAATGTCATTCATCATATTCTCTCTCTTGGATCAATTGAATCATTAGGAATGTACATTTGAAGCAGGTATGACCAGGTACCATTAATATTTAGATTTGCAATTTTGAATAGGCAAGTAGAAACCATAAAGCTGAAGATGAAATAAATTAATTTCATCCTCACAAATTATTTAGAGGGAAATCATTACCGTCATAAATAGTAGTATTCGATAATATATACCTGTGTACATAGGGGACCCTAGTATATTTCTCAACTTATCTTTGCCTCTTTTTAATATTAAATGCTTATGATTGATCCACCAGTCTATGATGGAAGAACTACATGCAGTCAATATTGTGGTCCATTTGCACATAGTAGGCCATTAAGTGTATTTATAATTGTAAATACATGTATAATGCAAGAAAATAAGTGAGAGTGATCTAGCCCAAAATAACACTGTTACAGACACTAAGATCCTTTCCTTAGTTTACATTCCTTAAAAACAGAACACTGGCTGGTTCCAATCCGCTGTCTCCTAATCAAACGTTGCTCTAATTAACAACACCTACTTCAGAAAAATGACTATGAAAGATCAAAATAAAATTAATTTGTCTCCATAAAATCTGACCATCTCACCCTACCCGATCTGTATCAATCAAAAAGAAAATAGTTGATGATCATCACTGTATTGATACATATAAGATATGTATAGACATTGCTCCTGTCCTCAAGAATCTCATACTTTCCTAGGAAAATAAGAACACAGAGCACAAAATGCTTAAGGAGCAAGATTGGCAACTATACTTCACCATTTAATGGATATCAGGTTCAGACCTAGACAGATCTAAGGTCAAATCTTGTGCATAGAACTAGTTTTGTTTGTTTTTTGGTGGTGCTGGGGATTGAACTGAGGGCCGTGCACTTGCTAGACAACTGCCCTACCTCCTAGCTACATCACCAGCCCTTTCTAAAAATTTTGTTTTGAGACAGGGTCTCACTAAGTCGCCCAGGCTGGCCTTGAACTTATTCTGAGGTAGCTGGGAGTACAAGTGTGCACCACACCACCACATCTGGGCCTACCTGTGTATTTTAGTTGAGTTACTGTGACGCAGAATTGGGATAAATAACACCTCAGTCATAAGATTATTTTGAAACTTACAAAATGTAATGGATGTAAAAGGTTTATCATAGTGCTTAACATGTTAAAAAAAAAAAAGAGTATCAGCATTATCATTAAGGGTTTTAATCAAATGCTTTAACAGATGGGATCCAGATACTAAGAACCATAAGTGTGCATGTTTGAACAGAAATTGAAGAACCAGCATCATGTGTTTGGGCCGAAGGAGGAAGAGGACAACATAATCCAAGCTGTAGGTGGACAGAGGACAGAGGGAGCTGTGGGAACTGAAACTGGACCATGGGTGGAGCAAGGTCACAGGGGCCCACAGAAGCGTGGAGGCCCTGGTCTGAAGTGGTGGGCTACAGCAGGGTGGGGGTGTCCCTGCAGGGGAAGAGTTCTGAGCTGAAAGTTCTGTGTAGTTTCCTCTGCCTGCAGTGTGCATGATGGACCAGAGTAGAGAAAGGTTTTATCATTCGGGGCCTTAGTTCCTCTGACACTGTGTCCCCTCCCCTTGATACCCTGGGTTTCAGAGACATCTTGCTTTCCATGCTGCGGTTTGTCAGTTAGAAATCTCTAATTCCAACGTTCTTGAACTGAAAGTACCCTCCATCCTCATATACCCATTCTGAGAGAGAGTTCATGTGCTCACAAAAGTTCCACTAAATATGCTAGATATGGTGGTACAAACCTGTCACCCCAGCCACTCAGGAGGCCAAGGGAGGAGGATTGCAAGTTCAAAGCCATCCTGGGCAACTTCATAAGACCCTGTCTCAAAAAACAAAAGGGATGGGAATGTAGCTCAGTGGTAAAGTGTCCTGGGATCAATTACCCACCCTCCAAAGAAATACATACTAAAAATACTAACTCCACAGCTCCAAAAGTAACCTTTAACTGCCTCAATTGTATTACCTAAGAAAAATAATTAGGGCTTGGAATTGAAAAGAAATGCCAACATGGCAAAATTGACAGTTTTGGGTCTCTTTCCTTGAACCAGAGGAAGGGCCAGGGTCGGGCAGGAACTTCAAGGAGATAATACTGCTAATGTTATCAAGTAAGAACAAAATGTACCAGTTCAGTGGCTCATCTTGTCATTACTGTCTCTTATTAAGGTGCCAAAGAACTACCTTCCACCAAGTATTACTGACTTCAAAAAGTCGGGAGAGGTAGTCCAGATATATCTATCTTTTTAAAAATCCATATTTATTCAAGTAAACAAATCAAGAATTTTCAATGCAGGAACTTATTAAGCCTATCTGCATCTTTAGTTTGTGCAACTCTTAGAAAAATAAGTTTCATAAATTTTACTGTCTACCATAAAAAGTATAATTTCTTTTCATTTTCTCTAAACTTAATGTAGACTTAAGGAACCTCTTAAATTTTAAGAAATGTTACAGAAATGTTCATATCCTCCAACTGGACAGAAACAACAAAACAAAACAGAACAACCCTCCCTACCCCCCCCAAACCCGATCTTCCCTCTTAAAATATTAAACATCCTGGGCCAAGGAAACCTAAAGCTGTGTTGATTCCTATGGTCAATATGTGAGTTTTGCTCTCAAAAAGTGAAATATAAATATGGATTACAACTACTAATACTATGCTTTTAAATTATTTGAATTGAACCTTTACCTACTACCTCTGTGGGGTCATTTTACTCAGACCACCATTCATGGCAGTGAGAAAGGTCTCAAAGAAAGTAACCAACAGAGCCATCTGCTTCTGACGATGATGTGAAAGGCCACTGCAAACCGCAGGAGGAGACGTGTACTTTAAGGATATTTCTGCATTTTTATGACGGACATACTTTAACAAAAATGCAAATTAGCTGTTATACAGTTTTGGAAACATGCCATAACCTTGTTCTTTTTCTTTTTTAAAAAGTAAAATTATTTTTAAAAACTTTAAAAAAGAAGACCAAGTGCCACTACTCCTCAATAATGAGAGAAGGAACTGAAGTGTCCATAGGCTATCAAAGGACAGGAAAGAGAAAGGAACTTCACGGACAAGCGAAGTATGCTCACGTCCAACTAAGAGAACGGTGCCCTCCTTGAGGAGCATTCCTCCCTGGAGTGATCAGTACCAAATTCTGCATCATCTGCTGGAGGCAACAATGTTTTGGAAAGGCAGTGTATAGTCAGGTGTGGGGGTGCACACCTGTGATCCCAGTGGCTCGGGAGACTGAGGCAGGAGGATTTCAAGTTCAAGGCCAGCCTCAGCAACTTAGCGAAACTCTTTCTCAAAATAAAAAATAAAAAGGGCTGTGGATGTGGCTCAGTGGTTGAGCACCCCACATTCAATCCTTTGTATGAGGAAAAAAAAAAAAAAAAAAAAAAAAAGGAAGAAAGAAAGAAAAAAGGAAAGAAAAAAGGCAGAGTATGAGAGCTGGAGAAAGCACAGTCTAAGTTCCTAGCTTCAAGTGTGGTCCTCCACCATTTTCTGAGCTTCTTTCAGAATCTGTTTCATTACCTCTAAGACGATGATGGTAATGCCTACTGCACAGGCTGCAGACAGGACTATGGTAATGTGGACAAAATGTCGAGCACAGTACCTGTTACCCAGGAGAACTACGTAAACTGGGAACAAAGTTGCATATCTAGAAAATAACTAAGCTTATAAAGAACTAGGAGCTCTCATTTAATGGACATTAAATACTCTCACTGTAAATGTACAACGCCTGTCTTTTATTTCCCCTCAATGAGAAGGGAGGTGTAAACCGTTATTACTCTGTCTGTTGTTAGTGTAATATGGAGAAAAACATCCTCATTGCATAACATATAATATACTACCCCTACATTAAAAAGTAACTATTCTCTTGAGGACTAAATTTTGGGAATACCCAAAAGATTTTTTTAAAGAGTGGAATGGAATCCTGGCTTATTGTAAAAAATTCCCAATTATTTTCAAAGCCTTTGAAACTCTAGAATGGCTGACAAGAGGTAAGGAGAATATAAAAGCAGATGGTTTGGACAGTCTGAATACAAATAAGCAGGTGCTTAGCAAAACAGATGAATTTGCCAGTTTGCCAGCGCTGCTGGTTTCTGCCTCACACCCCTTGGCCTCTCCCCCTCCGCCCACATCTGCCCACTGGAGCTCCTGCAATACACTTGATTGACACAGAGGATGAAGACCAGCACCTGCAGAGCAAGGGCTTATGAAGGAGCATTCTGTGACTCTGAGATTTTCCTCTTCTTTGTAGCTTTTTCTGTCTTAGAGAGGTAGAAAAATTTGTCTTTCTTCAAAATTAAGATATATTTCTTAGATTTAAGTGATTATTTTTAAAAGAGCTCAATAAAAGGATATTAAGTCTTGGTTCTAGAACATATTAATATAGACAGACGCACACTAACTAGAAGGTTAAACTATGCTGCAGATTATACTATATAATGCTCAAATACAGCAAGAGAAGAAATTACTAAAAATGAGCTTCTAGAAAGGGAACACAATCACAGTGTCTGTCCTTCCACATGTGGGACCAAACTACACATTAGCTTTTCTCACAAAGTCTCACATTTAATTTTGCCTCCGAACGAACTGAGGCAGGGACTTCAAAAGAGATTATGATATCATTTAGGAGGAGGCTGAAAATATAGCTAAGTTAAAAATATATGATTATCTGTCTTGTGATGAGGGAACCCAGATAGAAAACAATTCTGCTCAGATTTCCTTGTTGGTGTGACACAGAACTTTTTTTTGTGTGTGTGGGGGACATAAAAGTGTACATACCTACTTGGCACTTTAAAGGACACTTGTGAAAAATGGGCACAACTCAAACCTCAATAAAAAAGAGTAGTGTTTAAGATCTCAGGTCTCTACTTAGCTCAGGGCTTGGGATGCCAGGAGTGATTGCAATGAGCATCCAACCAGGAGACAGACCTATGGAGTGGCCAGGATCATCTGGGCGGCTCTACAGAACGGGGGAAGTTAGCAGTGTGTCTCTGGTAGCTGCAGAGCCCATGATCAGGGCAACTGTACCAATCAACAGTCTCTCAGTTGGCTGCTCTGGTTTCTAACCACTTCTCTTGGGTGTACTGCAGGTCCAGGCGCGGGATGACTGACAACGATGGCAGTAACATGAGTGGCTGCCATTTCCTGAGTGCCCAAGTGCACGCAGTGTGCTGAGCACGTGTCCCATTTAGTGAGTGGGGTAATTTCATGAAGCAGGCAGACATTAATATCACAATTTTATCACTAAAGATACCAAGGCTCAGGGAATTAGGGGTCTTTTAAGTCACACCATTTGTTCAGAACATAGCTGG
Source organism: Glaucomys volans (assembly GCA_020662805.1). Taxonomy (NCBI): domain Eukaryota; kingdom Metazoa; phylum Chordata; class Mammalia; order Rodentia; family Sciuridae; genus Glaucomys; species Glaucomys volans. The sequence continues at coordinate 420,449 of JAJEJO010001969.1, forward strand.
GATTTGAGCCGAAGGCAGAATAATGCCAAAGACCACACCCTTGACAATTACTTTTTGGGGGGCGGTAGTGGGGATTGAACCCAGAGATATTTTACCACATCCCCAGTCTTTCTTATTTTTTATTTTGAGACAGGGTCTTGTTAAATTGCTTAGGGACTCACTGAGTTGTTGAGGCTGGCCTTGAATTTGCCATCTTCTTGCCTCAGCCTCCTGAGCTTCTGGGAGTACAGACATGCACTACTGTGTCTGAAAAGCAATTACGTTTATAAACAACTGTTCTAAAAGATGCACATAAGCATATCAATATTAGAATTAAATTATAAAACTTTTTACAAAGCGTATCTCATGGCCTCAGATACGGTTTCATATTCACTGATTGAAAATTCACAATATTTAAATGGGTTTTTCCATATTAAAGTTCTATTAATTAAAATCATTTACTATTTGGGATTAAAATTTTTACTTTTCTTTAGCTGCTTAGAAGAGTGTGTCATAATTTCATTTATTCTTCCATGTTTTTCCTAAACATTAACCAAATGCTCCTGAATTGTCTGTATGGGCCATTGTGCTCACCAGGGTTTCTGGACCTCAATACCACAGTCGGGCTCGGGCAATTCTGTGGGGTGGGGCTGTCTCGTGCACAGTGAAGCAGCAGCATTCCTGGTCATCATCCATAAGATGTCATAGAATCTCTTTCCCAAATAATGACAACCAAAAATGTCTCTGAGAAGCCCGAGGTCCTCTGGGAGGGGAGAACCGCCTGAGGGAAGAACCAGCACCTATGTGAGCACTCAGGGCGCTTGCTAACTCAGTGCTCCTGTCCCCCACAGGGCAGGTGCTACCCAGATGTGTGGACAGGAAGCTGCAGGTATAATGAGGTGCAATGTGAGGCATGAGCCAGCAAGTGGTGCGGTCAGAATTCAGGCAGTTTGCGCCAACACCTGCGCTCCTGCCTAGTGCACTACGACACTACGCTCCTCTACCAAAACAACAGTCAGGTTTTTCAGTTGTGAAGGACCTCCTTCCTTCTCTCTCTCTCTCTCTCTCTCTCTTTCTCTGTGTGTGTGTGTGTGTGTGCTACTATCACCTGAGAAAAGCTTGAGGGCAGTATTAAACGAGCTCCCCAGCCTGTTCCTCTTATCTCCAGGCATAATACAGAAGCCCTAATCTTTGGCAGGCTATATGCTCTTTTGGGAATCTGATCAGAGGTGATCCTCCCTCAAAAAACATACAATGGACTTCCAGCTTTTCCTGTTGCTGCCGGAGGATGTCACATGTGGAGCCTGAGTTTAATCCCTGAACCTACAATGACTGGCTCTATGACTTTTGAGAAAGCAGCATAGGACCACACTCACCTCCAGGTTCTCGTCAGTCACTTACACATGACTGTCGTGAAGCTCAGTCCTACGGCAAACACTGAGCAGGGCCTAGCACTGACGCCACTGCAATAAGTGGCATTCCTGTCCTTGAGAATTCTATTGAGCATTTTCTTGTTCTGCTCTTTCTCTAAAAGACAGCCTCGTCTCCTTGTTAGTAAGCCCTGAATCTCTGGGCATTTTGCTTATCCTCTGTATCTTCCTCCCACTCTTTCACACGTCTTATAAATGTGATCTTTGTCCTTATTTATTAGCTGTAATTACTATTCGCTCAGTTCACCCCAATGCCCAAGGTGAAGGGTAAAAAGGAAGTCCAATCTTGGATGCATTCCCTTTTCAATGTTTGAGGTAGAACTTCACAGACTAATTGGAAGAAATAAGGAAAATTAATGTAAAATGTCTGGCATTGCCTGTTACAGGTCATTAATAAATGCTATTCTTTTTCTTGGGACCTATTACCTACAATGTGAGATTTCCTCCAAAATCTTATCCAGTGGGCACCTAAAAACCCACTTTGCCAATTAAATAATTAATTAGGTTCTCCCCAACCTTTTTTTTTTTTTAAGTTGAAGGAGAGATAAGGTGCTATGAAATGTGGTAGAAACACTATTTCTCAGGAATGATGTCCAGACCCATTCTGTGGCCTTCAGAAGAGAGATGACATGTACTTTGGGCCTGTTTCAGCTTACAACTTCATTACCGTCACAAGCAACTTTTGGTGTGAGACTTCTTAAAGCTGTCATTGGTTCTTGCTTATTATGCAATCTTTACTCCTGTGATAAAATGACATTTCTTTATTTTTATTGTACCAAAACATTCAGAAAAGCTGCTGAGTAAAGTAGGGAGGGCCAGGGAACTGAGGAACCCTGGAGAGAAGCAAGGGCAAGTCAACTCTTTTTGAGCTTTCAGTATATGAATTACAATGCTAGGAATTTATATCAAAATGTACTGTTCCTCCTCTGTGTTTCATTTAAAAAGATAAATGACTGCTGTTAGAACAAGTAAAATACAGATTTTATTTTAAAGCACAGGTGGGTTAGGGATGCACATAGGCTTTGGAGATGGATGGTTAAGATGCTGGCTTACTCGGAACACTGGCTGAGTCCAGAGCACAATGCCAACAAAAACGGCCTCCAAAGATCACCTATTTGGGGCTTCGGATGAGAAAATCAGACTTAGGTTTTTAAAAAGCTACTTTAAAGGTTACTATCTAAAATAATCCAAACTAAGAAATCTACCTGGACTTTTCGATACATACAGAAACCTGTGCAGTTAATGTTCAGCCTTCATAGTCTATACTAAAGCATTTTTTGATAAAACAATAGCGTTTTCGATCTAATATCATGCAAGCACCACACAAATCATTTCACACTGTATTTAGTCACAGAGAAGCCAAGTGAAACATAAAATGCTCTCCCAACAGCCTGCTTCTCCAGACATCCTTGTGCCTGGAGCCAGAATCTATCACAAGCAAGAATACTCAGGAGAAAGAATAATATAAAATCCATGTGTCCTTCCCATTCCCAATTCTTCTGAACTAACACAGAGCACTGCATGGTCTGTGACATTCACAGAAGATGATGACAAAAGAAACTACAAATTATCCTGTCTTGCAGCAAGTCACAGTGTCATTTCAAGTGAAGCAAACACAGAAAGGGATTACGCAGAGAGTCAAACACTCGGTTCTAAAAGGTTTTCCAAATCTCATCTGTGCTGTTGTGGCAGGCAGACACACTGGGAACAAAACACCTTCGACAGAGCAAGAAGATGCAGTGGACGCTTCCGGCCAGTGGGGAGGGTTCTAGGGCAACTCTGCAGGCACCAGGCAGCAAAGGGGCAAGAGGGCTGAAAGGGAACCTGGAGCTGGTATTTTTTGTTTTTTAACTCCAGGACTAGGGTACTGCCACCAGAGTAATTTTTTTGAAATACTCTTGGTAATTAAAAATGCCCAGGGACACCCTGTTCTACAGGATAAGCTTTCCCTGCCTTATATGGTGCACTCTTCGTGACCTGGCCCTCGCCACCTGCAGGGGAACTGTCCCCTCACTGTCTGCACCTCCAGAAATGCACCTTCCAGAGTCCTCGCAGTGGCTGTGCCTCTTGTGCCCTCACCCTGTCTGGTCTGGTGTCTACCTTCCCTCAGCCAGGAATAATCACCTTCTCCTTTCAACCCGGCAAAGTCATCTCCACCTTTAAGACCTATTTCAAATACAATTCCTCCTGGGATATGTGTCCCGACTTCCTTCATATGACACTTCATAAATTCCTTTTCCATTCAGTGCTGTCAATTATTTAACTATCTGTCCGTTCTGTCAATCCAAGAGCCCTAAGGACAGGGATTAGGGTACAGCAGCTAGTCAGTAAAGGTTTACAGGTGAATAAACCATGGCACTGAAAAACCTAGTCCAGCAAGTAAAATTACCTTGGGAAGGTCATTTGCTTCCCTGGGTCTTGAACTGCCATCTGTAAGATTAAGAAATGGTGAAAAAAAAAAAAAAAAAAAAAAAAGGTTAAGACATGAAATCATTTCCCAGCACTTACCCAAAAACCAATGTGAGGAAAGAGTAAGGGGAGTACTCTGCTCTATGAAGGGGAAGATAACCTGCCAAAATTCCCCTGCTCCTGAACCACACTGAGTGAAGAAAAAGACCACTAGACTACATATTTTATGATCTCTTTCATTTCCAATATTCTATGATTTTTTGATACTGAGGATTGAACCCGGAGAGCACTGAGCCACATCCCCATCCCTGCCTCCTTTTGTTGTGTTTTATTTTGAGACAGGGTCTTGCCAGGTTGCTTAGGGCTTCACTAAATTGCTGATACTGGCCTCAAACTTGGGATCCTCCTGCATCAGCCCCCTGAGTCTCTGAGACTACAGGTGTGTACCACTGTGCCCTGATGATTTCTGGATGTTATGCAATACTGTTTCAAAGCAACATGTACAAGAGTTATAAGGTGGAAGAATCCCATGATTCAATTGTTCTTAAGGAACAAAATCCTCATCTTGGAACTGTATTTTCCCATGATGGATCATTTTGTGGGGTGCCTCAAATCTGGACTAGCCGTGCTAACTACCTCTAGTAACCTAGTGGGCTAACTTGCCAAATAAAAGCAGTTGTCTGGTGATCATTAATTTTAGTCACAACATACTGTAATTAGGTATAAAATATTACAATTTATTTAAACTAAAAAATGAAATGAGCCGTAGAATAATATTTTAACAAACCAGACAGGTATGAAGTGTTGAAATTTATTTAAAATTCAAAAAAGCTACTGAATAATCTTTTAAGAACCCAGGTCATTATTACCTATGCCTAGAAAGAAAAAGTAAATGCTTATAATATCCATCTTCATATATCTCTGTAGTAAAGCATTCCAGGTCCAAGACGATTCTCTATGATTCATTAGCTACCACTGACAGCCATTTAGTCTCAGGCTTAATTTCCTCATCTCTAAAACTGGTACAACACTTGCTTCACATAGTTGTTATAAGGACCAAAGTGAATAAAGTGTCTAGCATGCTGATTATTACACGGGAGGCCCTGAAACAGCCTACACTTCATTCCCTAATAAAGGTGAATAAATTGAAAAAAGACAGGTTTTCCCAGAGTTCTAACATTTTTTAAAAAGTCTTTGTTTTGGGCATAGATACCATCAGTAATGTTCCCACTGGTAATTTGTTAATATAAGCAGATCATGCCTAAATATACCCCAAACTTGAAGTATAACTGAAAAAGCAAATTAGGAATAATCCCCTATTTTTGTGGTGGTACACACCTGTAATCCCAGCAGCTTGGGAGGCTGAGACAGGAGGATTGAGAGTTCAAAGCCAGCAAACATGGAGGCACTAAGCAACTGAGTGAGAGACCCTGTCTCTAAATAAAATACAAAACAGAGCTGGGGATATGGTTCAGTGGTTGAGTGCCCCTGAGTTCAATCCCTGGTACCAAAACCAAACCAAACCAAAACAGAAGAAAACTTTATAAAGAGTATGGCTGAACATTTGATTCGGATTACCTCACCAGTGATCACAGTCTGAATTCCAAGGCCTCGCCCTCTCTCTCACATTTACTAGATATCCAATTGGGGACAGTACCGTAGGCTGCCCTCTAGTAATATTTTTCTCAAATACAGTCTGAACAATTGAAACTACATACATAGAAAATGCTATGAGAAAAAAGTGACCAGTCTTGTTTTTAAGAATCAACTCCTAGTATCTTGAAAGAGGGACTCTACAAACATTCCAAAAGAGAGAGCACAGAAACCAAAATTAATAGCCCTATTAAAGATCAGAGCCAATGGTCACCTCAGGCAGAAATTTTCAACACCTTTATTTCTGACATCAGTGTATAAGAAAGACTCTGAACTGAGAGGACTTTGAATATTTCAAGCAATTAACATCTGTTGATAATTTACCCCAAATAGTGAATTTCTTAATTTTGCTTTTACTGTGAGGCAATGTATCTTATACATTTTTACATGGTATACTAAATAGAAAAGAAACCAAAAAATTAACAACAACAAAAAAAGAAGTTTCAAAACCTATGATGAAGATGACAAGTATTCTATGCTATAGGTATTATTTAGCATTAGTTCATCATTCGTAATTTAAAAAATGAACTCTTAAGTAAGTAGCTGTCTTGACTGAATGTTCATTAGTAGCAAAAGTAAGAATAGCTATTGCTGCAAAATAATCATTGTGATTTTAGCCTTCTCTAAATTAATCAATTTTCCAGTTTAGGCTTTATGCTTGATCAGAGTGTATATCTTTGCCTTTCAAGAGTAGTTACTCTGGTAGGGAAAAGGGGAAGTAAGAGATACTTCTAGGGACTCTGTAAAGTTCCTTCAAAGAATAGCATGAGGAAGAATCAGATGGAGACAAGTAAGAAACAGTGGCCTCAAAGCTCTCCTAACATGACCAAGTAGTCAACAGGTTTGTTTTTCATTCACTCCATCAATGTCATGAAAAGAGACTGAGATGGAGGGCAGTGAGCAGACAGTATGCAATATTATGGATTATGAACAGCCTTGAATATCTTCATGACACATGGATCCACCCTCTGCAATTCCTAAGGACAAGATCCTGAGGTCTTGAGTACAGAGCAAATGCCTCCTTCAAAATACCTGCAGATTTTTAAGAAGTTGAGTATAATTTATATACAATGAAATTCAACCTTACCAAAAGTATACAGTTTTGTGAGTTGACAAATACATAGAGATGTAACCACCACTACGATCAAAACATCCATCACTCAAAAAAAATCCCCTGTGCCTTGAATTCATGTTACTGCACTACTATTCCAGAACCCAGGACCTATCATAAACAGGCAAACAGAAGACTCACCACCAAAAGGGCTGGACATAGCACTTTTCAAACTGGAGAAAACACAATATCTGTTCTTTATAACCCAAACTCTGCTCCAGAGAAGAGATGCTCTACAGAATTAGAGGCACATCTATTCAGTCACAGTTCCAGCTCTCCAGTATATTCTTTTATTTAATAAATGTTCAACTGAATTTAATAAATATGAGCTTGATAAATATTCCAACATGTGTCAGATACTGTGCCAGATGCTAGTATATACAAAATAACACACGATCCCTATCTCCATGGAGGCTACAGTTCTAGTAATATACATAGCAAAATAATCACACAAACATCACTAGAACTTGCATCTTCCTCTCCCTCCTCCCTCCCCGCTCCCTATTTGCTGGCATTACAGGATGATGCAGGCTGATCTGAGGTTTTCCCTGATATAGTCCCAGAATGAACCACTTCTTCAGGAAGCCATGGTTACTTTTATTGGAAAATAGAATTTTTAGAAATCAAGATCTGAGATTTCATTGCTTTGAGGCTCTTTCAATGCTAAAGCACATGTAATTAACATATGTATGTACATATATATACACACACACATATTTACATTTATTTTGTATCTATTTGTATATGTATGAAAGAAAAACATGAATTCATACTGACATGAATCTGATTGAGCATCAGAGTTCACTTTAGCCTTACCATTTCCATAATAGCGACAAACTAAACTGATATAGTCTACAATACTTGGTATTATGAGTTTATTTTCTTTTTAAACTTAAGACATTCTATTACTTATGGTGTCTCATTACATTTTTAATTTATATATTCCTAGTGATAATATCAATCTTTTCATAATTAAAAAAGATAATAGCAATCTTTTCTTTTGCTTGCTTATTTATTTATTTATTTATTTATTTATGGAACTGGGGATTGAACTCAGGGGCACTTGACCACTGAGCCGCCTCCCCAGCCCTATTTTGTATTTTATTAGAGACAGGGTCTCATTGAGTTGCTTAGGGCCTCGCTAAGTTGCTAAGGCTGGCTTTGAACTTGTGATCCTCCTGCCTCCGCCTCCTGAGTTGCTGGGATTACAGGTGTGCGCCACTGCGCCTGGCTCCTGTGCTTATTTATTACTTATATACCTTCATCACTGAAGTGTGTTTTTTGTCCATTTTATTGAATATGGTGTTTTCTCACAGTTCAATTTCAAAACTTTATATCACTTAATTTGTCAGAAATGTTATTTGCAAATAAATATTTTCTCCTAATTAGTAACTTGCCTTTTAATCTATTTTGACTTAATTTGCATAAGATATGAAATATGGCTGGGCGTGGTGGCACACGCCTGTAATCCAAGCGACTTGGGAGGCTGAGTCAGGAGGATCTCGAGTTCAAAGCCAGCCTCAGCAATTTAGCGAGGCCCTAAGCAACTCAGTGAGACCCTCTCTCTAAATAAAATACAAAATAGGGCTGGGGATGTGGCTCAATGGCCGAGTGCCCGAGTTCAGTTCCTGGTTCAAAAAAAAAATATGAAATATGGGTAGAAAATATTTTTATGGATGGACATTCCAATGATCTAGAACCACTTGTTGAAAAAGACCAGCCTTTCTCCACTGAACTTCCTTTGCACCTTTGTTTAAAAAAAAAAAAATTAGCAAACTATATATGTGATGTGTGGGATATGTGGGTCTGCTTCTGTATTACATTCTAAAGATCTGTGTGTCCACACTTCAGCCAGCATGTATTCTTGTCCCTAATCCCCTTTGTGGGCAGAGATCTCCCTCCCCTGCCTTTCCCTTCCCTCCGCTGCAATGACTTTTCATTGTTTGCCTTTCATACTATATAAATTAACTTTTTTTCCAGTGGAGGAAATAAGAAAGGCTCAGCTGGTCCCCTGTTTCTTCCCCTCCCCATAAAGGATGCCCCTTCCTCATTTCTCTCCCCCAGCCCCCACTTTCTTTCTTGCTGGGGGACTGCCTGGTGGGATCTGTGGACAAAGAACCTGCAAGAAGGTATACCAGCCCACCTAAGGCTAGCTGGGGTTCCACTTTCTCTTGCTGGTCCATACTTGGCCTCCACCAATTCATTAACTAATCTAATTGAATTCTTCTTCTCCATACTGGCCAGTCTCTCAGGTGAGAAGTGTTCATGTTCCTTTATTCCTAGCAGCAATGATTTCTTCTAAGATTCTTAGCCCTCTGGTTGCCCTGCGACCTCAGCTCTATACAGGTTCAAGGACAGTCTCAGGAAGGACAGCCCCAGGTCTGCAGTGCTTGCAGCTTTGGGCTGAGGTAAGAGGGAAAGTGATGCTTTTTCCACTTCCCAAGGTGGAAACCAGAAATCCTGTGTGTGTGTGTGTCTGTGTGTGTGTGTGTGTGTGTGTGTATTTATACCTTTATTTTACTTTTTATGTGGTGCTGAGGAATGAACCCAGGGCCTCATGCATGCTAGGCAAGCGCTTACCATTGAGCCACAACCCCAGTCTCTTTTGTGTGTTTTAATCCTAGAGTCAAAAGGATCTCAGAAACAATCTAGGTCATTCTTTATTTTACAAATGGAAATGCTAAATCTCTAAAGGAACTGACTTTTTTGAGTATTTAGTGACACAGGGCAATTCTATGTACTTATACAGTGACCCACACACAGTATTTAGGATGACATACAGAAAATACAAACGTCAAAAAAGTAAAAGATGAATTAAAATGAAACACAAGAACTAGGTATAATATAAAGTTGAGTAAAGGGGAGGAGAATGAACGAAATTCATGAAAGTAGATGATAATGGTTTTAAACAATTGTACACAGCTGAACAATGAACTGGTACCAAATTTCCAGATAGCCAAAGTGTACAGGAAAATTTATCTGCTATAGGAATGATCTCCTTCTCGCTCCCCTTCTCTCTCTCTCTCTCTCTCTCTCTCTCTCTCTCTCTCACACACACACACACACACACACACAGACACGAAAGTATTTCTTAAGCAAAATTTCTCTTAGGTGGCTTCATGCAGGAACCTCTAGGAAACAATGACGGGATGGCATTTTCAAAACGGTTATCATTTGTGCAAATACTGCAGTTAAACCTTGGATGACAATGAGGATTTTCAAATCTAAGCTTACTTTTCCTCGACAGCAGGGTCTACACTATAGCAGCCCATCAGAACAGTCAGCTGCTGTGCTACACCAACAGCACTTGTGACGCAGTGTCTGTTAAAATAGGAATGCCTGTGTTTAAAAACTCTTTCGGATTGGGAGGGATCTCAGCTCCTTGTCCCAACATCTCATTTAAGAAATCAAAGAGACCATGATAAATATTTTCATGTGAAAAAAAATGTAAACATGGGCAAGCTAAATTCCTATCCAGTTTAAAAGAAGTCTTAAATCCCAGTCAATGCACAAGATGTTCTCTTTTTAGGATGATATTGATATCAATAATGGAACCTTATGAATATTTTAAAATAATTCTCTGGAATCAGAGGAAGAAAAAGTAGGGAAAAAAAAAAAAAGCCAGTCAGAAACCCTCCTGGCACTGCCAGCAATTTACTGAAGTGAAAAGGGGTCAAGATCCAGACAGAAAGACCGGGAGAAACCATGATAGAAAAGAAGGGGCAGAGTCACTCCAGGGATAAGATTTCCTACAACTGCTCTGACTATATAACTTCACTGCTCCAGGTTTCAAGTCTGTGATGAATTTTCATTTAGTTCTACATATCAAATGGAAAACTACTACTTTCTAAATTTCTCATTAGCCACTGAAGACAGAGCTAAAAAAGATCTAGATTAGGAAGTAATACCTATCTACATGTGCCAAGAACATTTTAAAAAGCTCATGACTATAACTAGAAACATGGAAAATCAGCTAAAATGATACTCTGAGTCTTACTGTAAAACGAATCCTAACAGCACAGTCTCTAAAAACAAGATTGGTTTTGGATCCTATTCAAAACTTGTTTGCTGCTGAAGTGCTGGGAAAACCATATCTTTACAACACAGTCTTATCTAAAATGAGTCTTGCACTATAAACCGAGATGGAATGAGACACAGACTCCAGTTCTTCCTCTCTTTAGAAAAAGAAAAAAGAAAAACAGGTGGAGAGATTTGAATACACTGAAAATTTTAAATAAGTACGTAGATACACACAGACATCTCTTACACATATAAATACCCAGTTAATATTCCTAGGCATCTTGACATGAAGAAAAATCTACTTCACCTCCCATTTGGCATTAGCCAACTCATGTTTGAAAAAAAATTACTAATAATACTTATGTGAGCATACACTCATACAAATTAAAGTGGAAAATGTTACTGTGGATCTATAATCCTGTAGCCCAGTTGGATGCCAGTTGACCTTAATGAGAGAAATTATTTGATTCAAATATCAGCTAAACAGAAATCAAGATGAACATAAATGCATGAAACCAAAACTAACAGTATATGGCAAGTACATGCCTCATGGCACCTGTCCTCACATGTAGAAAAGAACATCAGCCTTTGACTGATTATTTCTTTTTGACATGATTTATCACCGGTATTCTTTAAACTTGATAAAGCAAATTAATCTTTGATTGCAGGCGGCACTGGAGGTTGCCATTAGTCATGTAGTTTGGTGAGGTTCCTTGTGTTTCATTTACCAGGCACATAGAGAGCCCAGGAGCAATTGCCTCAGCTTTCACTTCTTCCCCAATCCACCCAGGAGAAATGATCAAAGAATTCAATATACAGTATTTTAAATTACTTCTACAGAACTGACCAACAGAGAAAAAAAAGAATTTTCTCTTTACCTCATTTTTATAATTATTTTTTAAACCAAGGACAAAGGAACACTTGCATCTTATGATCTCAATATTAACAACTCAAATAGACTTTTGTTTCTTTGTTGTTTAGGCAAAGGGGTGGGAGTGTAGGATATTTAAGAAGTACAATTTCTAAATACGCTTAAGAAAGAGTGTTTAAGAACTGACTGCAAGAGTACAGAAAAGCGAACACATATTCAATGCTGAAAATACTCGCATAGACTCAGCATCAAAATGTTTATTGAAACTAACATGGCCATCTTCCAAGCTGCAGAAAAGAAATATCTTCTAGATCAGTAAACACTCCATCCTAAAGTATTATCCAACTTTTGCTTTTTAAAAAATCAGTACACAATGACAGGAAATGTGTCATGGCTTTCTTCACTCTTTTGGGGGGCTTCTCATTCTACAATTTAGTACTCAAAGAGCACTTAATTGACTTAACCCCATTAGTCATCGGATGCCTCAGTGTGCAAAAGACAGACCGATGTGACTATGGGGAAGCAAACCTGAACCAGAGCCAGGGCGTTCTGCTCCAGGTCCTTGAGTTAACTAACAATGCCCATCAGAGACATTTCTCACAATTTCATAAGCAGTTTCTTTCTTATGCTACCATTAACAAATCATCACTCTATATGTAATCTAATAATTTCAACAAAAATTTCTTCAACCTAGCCTTAAGTACAGGACTGAAAATTCGATAGCTAAGAAAGGTGATGATCTCTATTAGGCCAAACACTAAATCTTCTAAAATTGTAGGAAAAACAATTTGTACAGATTTGTAGAGAACTTAATAACCCCTTGATATATAAGGCAAACTTAATTTTCAGTGCGTATGCATGACATTTCCACACCTAAAGGGGAAGAAGGGTTCACTGTACAGTCTAAACCTACCATGTAAAAACGATTTATTCTGTTAGGAACCCAAAGAACACATAACAACCATTAAAAATATGAAATTCCATTTAGAATTTATGCAATAAGCATTCATTTTCAAATAATAATGTTTTATTAAAATTAACTGACTGAGGAAGGCTTGCTCTCAATGTTTTGAACATTTAATCTTAGGTGATACCATTTGTTAATAGAACAAAATTATGCAAATGATCCAAATGTGCACATAAAAGCATTCTGGGTGGATGCTCAAAAGACCTTTTACTGAAGTGAAATGTAAAAGCAGCTCGTAATCAGTACAGTGCATGAAAACAAACTCAAAGCTCAAGAACAAGTGTCTGTTTTCCAGCAAAGAAAGTAACTACAATTAACAACTAGGTTTCCTTCATTCTGGGCACTCTACAGAGACAGATACTGATGGACAAGCATTTATAAAAATAGTGTCAAAAATGTAACCTAAAAATAACCCTCTATTTTCTCTTGGTATACTTGAAAATTTATTGGAATTATCGTTTCATAACAAACTATAAATAGTAATAACCTCTACATAATAAATAGTAATAACCTCTACATAATGATTACTTAAAAAGCATGAACTTGGCATTTACTGCCTCTTAATTGCAAACAAAATATATCAGTTGATTTGGCATTATTTATAGAAACTTAACTGAATTAACTATAATGCATCAGATTTCTGAAAACTATATACCTACTTCAGCAAATATCGGATACATGCAAATAAAAATGCATATTATTTTTCAAAAAACATGTAACTATAATTTCCATGTTCTAGCTTAATATATAAAAAGATTAATCGTATGGCTTATTTTAGAAACAATTTAGTTAAAATATTTCCTTCTGAAATTGCTATACATTATTATAGTTTAGAAAATCAGAGTACTTGAGAAGAATTGAAGAACTGTCAGAAGGGGATGCTTGAAAGAATTTCAAATACGCCATATTAAAACAAATGTTAGTCTTGTCCCGGTAGATAACTCAAAGAAAAGTCAGAAAAACAACCTGCTCAGTAACAAGGATTTAAGCCTGCTCTCTCTCTGATGGAGGAGTGAAGCAGAAACTCCAAGAAAGAGCAAATTCAGAGTGCCAATTACAAGTATCTTTTCCTTTTTATTACAGTTAGCTGGTTACTTGTACATTTACTTAAAGCAGGTCCACATGTAACAACTTACTATTTATATTTGAATATATACTTACTGCTGGGCTCCATTGAGAAACTATAAATTTCATCTATTGAACATTAGCAAAAAATTACATGTGTTTATCATCTGGATTATTCTCAGATTAATAGAGATAAATGACAAAACATAATCAGTAGCAGCTCTGCAACTTAATCATTGCATCTGAGCTATAGGAAGCACTTAATTACTCTCATTTACTAGGTTCAATCTAATGAGAAAGCATTAGCCAAATGAAAAGAATGCAGTACAAACAAACAAAATAGTTATACCATCATTAAAAAGAAACTCTGACAGTGCAGGTGACAGCATAGGCAGGATAAATTACCATAATGTTCTAAATGCTGAGCTGTCAGCATGCTAATGCCGTGATCAGATACCCTGGGAATCTCTGCACTATAGCTGTCAGAAACAGGTATCATAAATCACCTCTCTCTACTGTACTGCTCATTATCACAGCTACAGTGTGCATGTTTTTCAGCATACTTCAGTACAAATCTGAAGGCAACACTTACTCTTATGAGTGAGTCTGTTTACTCTCACAGACACTGTAGACAATCCTTGCCTAATAAATGGATATTTTATTTTGCGATAATGAACTACTGGATCTTAGAACATGATAGGCCTTTGCTTTTAATTCATAAACCATTTGAATGAACAGACTGCAAAAACAGCACATTTTCCCAAGCTGTACAATACTGTAGCAGGGAGCTAGATAAATTAACATTACTCCATTTAAAGGAATATCATTTTTGGAAGCTATTCTTAGATCTGGGGAAAAAAACAACAGCAGATATAAATAACCACCTTCAATGTCTAGGACTATTAAGGCATGATCATTATTTTTTAAGGGTGATTCTATATATCATAGGGAAAATATTTTTGATTTTATGATAGGTAATCTCCTTTAACTCTGACAACAACCTTGTGCAGAAAACACCATTATTCTAACTTGAAAGACAGAAAAGCTCAGTATGTAAGAGTTGGAGAAATTTGACTTAAGGATCTAAGTGACAGAACCCCAGTCTGTGTACTTAAAAAGTTCATACCCTCAGCACTAGCAGAGCTGGTAAAAAGAACTCTGGAGACATGTCTATGGACATATGACACATGAAGGATTTCACAAATGAACTGTGTGAATATAAATACTAAAATTCTATCAAATTGCTAATTTCCCTTAACCAAAAGGAACAACCAGAAAGGAAGTGAGACCCTCACCTTCGGGACCCAGCCTGTAATGCAATTGATCATGCAAAGGCAACGGGCTCTATGACTGCAGTCCCATATTTTCTAAGTGGCTCTTACAAAAAAGTATGCGATACCTTTAAGAAATAAAATGGTATTTCACACACGCAAAAACATATTTTCCCATGTTTTATTGGTGCATTATAATTGTACACAATGATCGGATTTGTTGTTACATATGTGCACATGCACACATTATTTATTTTTCCACAACAAACATGTATTTTAAGGTATTTTTAAATGTAAGGTATTTTTAAAATGCAAAAAAAGAAGATAACATTACAGTATACTCAGGAAGAAAAGCACAATTTCCAAAGAAAATGAAGAATGGCATTTTCTTATAATCTGTTTGATGTTTCTCTCATGCTTAGTCCATGAAAAAAAATGGTGTTCTTTCTGTCTGGGTTTCCTGTTTATTGGTGGAAGGCAAGTGATGAGGGAAGAGAGAGTATCAAGAATTGTTATAACGCTCTTATGCAAAGTGTAATTTATTACATGTTGAAACTTTAGTCAGTTTTACTTCAACAATGATATAGTTCTACCATGCTGTGACCAGAACACACAGCAATTAATTTGACAGTTGGTCCTTCTCTGATTTATATACACAACACAGACAGAAAAGATGATTTTTCTTTTAAAATGTAGAGTCCTGATACCAAATCAATTTGCTTAATGTTTATTTTCTTTCCTTATGCTATATAAACTGGCTTCATTATTGTTGTAGATTTTGGACTCTTTTCTGGGTCTATCACATTTGCATCCATATCCAGAAGTATGATCCATTTCTGGTGGCCTCTCTGTTCCAAGCCCTCTGCACATTACAACAGAAAAGCTCAGTAAGGCTGGGGTGGATGTGAACCTGGGACAAGCCTGTAACATGTAACACCGGCTTTATCACAGGAATTTACTTACTTTCTTAGATGGAAACGGGGAGAATATTCTCCGTTAGTCTCATACTAATTTCCTTCTTTGACCTGATGTACAGAATTGCTAACTGGAACTGGTAGCTCTGGTGGCTACTGGCTACCTCAGTGCCATTAGACATCCCTGGACATGAAGAGAAGAGCACTGAAAGAATGCCTGGGCAGAGAAGAGACAGGGCCCCTGCACCTTCCCCCGGCCCCTAGATGGCACTGTGGGCTCAACTGCAGTCCAGATGGAAGCACACGGTGGAGGGGTGGGGATGGGGGGGCATGTGCTGAAGAGAAGGCAGAGAATCTCTCTTGTAAGTTAAAAGTCCTTAACTCTGTCCCAGCTATCAGAAGTACCATCTGAGTCAGGCACAGGCAGAGCTATATTTTATTTCTGTAACAAATGTATGGCAATAGAATTGTTATGAATTGATTCCTACTGACCTACATTGTAATTTCAGAGGTGAGATTGATAAAATTCATTTTCATTTTCATTGATTTTCAGAAACAAGAACTGCTAGGCTTGTAGTTTTATGTATCTGTATCCATTCCTCCTCTTTCCCTTTCACCATGAATTAATGTTTAAAACCAACTTTAAGACACAGGGCAGACTCTGGTAGAGGAGAGAAAGAGACAGAGAGAGAGTGCACCACACCTAGTTACTGTCCTCCAGGAATTCACCCCTCAAAATAAGCAGCTGCCTGGCGTGGTGGTGCATATCCATGATCTCAGTTACTCAGAAGGCTCAGGCAGGAGGTTTGAAAGCTTAAGGCCAGCCTGGGCAGCTTTAGCAAGAACCTGTCTCAAAATAAAAAACAAAAAAGTGCCGGAGGTGTAGCTCATTGGCAGAGAGCCCCTGGGTTCAATCCAGTATGGGGTGGGGGTGGGGGATCTAATCTCTTCATCTAGATTATAAAGGCACTGAGGGCAGGGCCAGGACTAATTCATTTATTCTGGTATTCTTTCCAGATACTCAATAAATAGTTGTTGAAGGAATAAATAAATGCATATGGCATTTGTTGCCATTTTTGAGCTCAGAGGGCAGAGCTTTCATCATTGCAATTCACTTTAAAACTACTTCTTGAAACTCCCAGGTTGGAGAGGTGGCATCAGGGCCTGGACTTCCTCTGTTGCCCCTGGATTACCAAGCTCTCAACCCTGGGCTCACGGCTCTGCTCCTTCCCTCATCCTTGGTCCCTTCTCAGGAAGCCCTCAAAGCCCTCCAGAGACACACCAAATCTCCCTCAGTAGAAGTGGGTAGGAGAGAGGAACCTGCCCTTTCTCCAGAAAAAATCACAGCACTGTCTCCAGTCAAAAGGATTTTATTGAGTTTTTTCTTTCAATAATAGCTGGTATTATTAAAAAAAATTAGGTTTTTTACTTTGCAAAAAATTAGCAATATTGAACTTTTCTAACTATGCTTCTTTCCACATATAACAAACAGTAATAACAGGAAGAAAAATGTTAAGCCTACTTGCATTCAATTCTCAGTTAGTAAAGCAGACCATTAATCCACATGACATTTTAAAATTCATATTACAGTTACAATTTCATTAAAATGTACCATTTTGTTCATGTCCATTTCTATTGGCCTCTAGAAACTCCATACAACCTGGATATTTAGACCAGGATTCAGATACTGTTATAGGTTAGCTCAACTCTGCACCTCAAAAGATAGGACCTAAT
Source organism: Glaucomys volans (assembly GCA_020662805.1). NCBI lineage: Eukaryota > Metazoa > Chordata > Mammalia > Rodentia > Sciuridae > Glaucomys > Glaucomys volans. Next base: position 437,873 of record JAJEJO010001969.1, read on the forward strand.
TTTAGGTTCTACTAGCTCATTAGAATAATTTTTTACTAATAAATATTTTACCAGGAGGTTTTGAAGATATTTGAAACTTCATTCTGGGCAAACTGTCCCCTATGAATTCCAGGTGAATGATATTCACATGGGGTCCCCAAAGTCCCTTTACCTATAAAAGGCCAGTACTACTTGCTGGAATGCTGTTGGGCTGAGCGTCAGGTAAGGATGAAACAGGGAGAGCAGAACAGCACTCCCTGCTGCCCAAGCGAGACCGAGGCCACCGCTGCGAACACAGAGGTGGCACGTGTATACCAGAGTACTGGGACACGGAGTCCAGGCAAGTACAGTCTACCCCTGTGTGTTCCTCAACTTTCTCAGTAGTGTAGGGCACTCTTCTCTTTTCATGACCACATGTACAAACTTCACGAGGCCATCAACAGTGTCTTAGGGTGAACATCCTCCTGTGGCCACTAGATAAGTAAAGTAGACATTTGCTCGTGTTACCTTGAGCGAGTCACTGTTTTAAAAATACTTCAGCATTACATTAGATCTAAACGATCTCCATTTCATAGTGAGGGTAAAATTTAATTACTAATTAAATTATACTCACACTAAAAAGGCTTCAACTGTCTATTCCAATTCAATCAAAGCATTTACATTGTTATCAGTTCATCATTATTACTAAAATATCACAATAAACATATCTCAACACATTCTTTTCACCCATAATTAATTTAAAGGTAACTTATTCAAAGACAGAGACGACAATTTCCATACAATATATACAGTTGGACTGCAATGGGTAACAATTACAAATAAAACACAAGTGCAACTTTTTCAAGGAGTAACTTCTGTGATGTATTAACATTATTTAATTTTACCAAAATTATTTCCAAAAATGATAAAGTCAACGTATAAAAGAGTAAACAGAAATGGTTACCACAACACATAGCTCCTTTTAAAATATTTTTTTAGTTGTAGATAGACACAATACCTTTATTTTTTATTTATTTTATTTTTTTTTTATGTGGGGCTGAGAATTGACCCAGTGCCTCACACGTGCCAGGCAAGTGCTCTACCACTGAGTCACAGACCCAGCTCAATAGATAGTTTCTTAACTGAAGTAGTTTTCTTTAAGTTGTAATGTTTAATTGAAATGCATTAAAATAAAAATCCCCTTCATTTGGAATGACAATTAATACATTCAGTTTTATTTAATTAATACACATTTTATTGAGCTTTTCTAAAATGAGTAAAGTTGTTGGCTGATATTTTATTTCAATGAAGTATTACATAGAAAAAGTATTAGATGTGAGGAATTTCACAACTACATGATTTTACCTGAACTTTATCTTTTGAACTTATTTAACGTAGGTTACTAAGGCATGTGAGTACTTTCTACCCAGTTCTGAAAGGAACTGTAATTCTGAAAGTTCCTTTAGTAGCTGCACTTCTACATTCTTAAGAAACTGAAAATACTGAAAACTGAGACCAAAAAAAACTAACAATAAAAACCCCTGCTACTTATTATATAACTGCCAAGGTACACAGTCTACAAAAGTTTCTCCCTCCAAAAGCAAAAAAATGAAATTCTTTACCCCATCACCTTTATTTTTTTAATGACATAATGGGAAGATGAGTAAATTATAATATCCATCACCAATAAGCCTTTTTTGAGTGAGTACCAACTGACTGACCATAATTGATAGTGTAAGCCAATAGTACGTTCTGTTACAATTCCAAGTTCAAAAGGTTAATTATGGCCTGGCCACAGGCTCATCCAGAAACCTGAAATGGACTGCCGTATGCCTTCCTAATGAAGATGTACTGCATGTATTACAGGAGCACACCGACAAGTGACTGGGACCTCCGACATCAATGCAGCAAGCAGGCATTAACCTTCAACACATCAATTTAACTGTCATTCTCACAGTTTATATCGCACCAGGTCCTTTTATTCTATAAGAAAGAAAGCGTCTGATAACCATATTTCCCTTGCAAAGGCAAGATTTCCCTTTTCATTCTAATGAATACAGGAATCAATAACGGTAAGTCAATTCAAACTATGTTATGAATTAACAATACCCAGGAAGGTCAGGGAGGGATTAGAGTGACGAGGAGAGTTACCATTTGTCACCCAAATCTTTAATTTGCACGTGGATTTACTGCACAGTGCACACAGCATTTGAAAAGCAGCAGCACCTTTCCTTACGAGGTGCTTCTGCCACTGCCCTCTCACCTGTAGGCCATGAAAAGAAAAGGTCACTGCACCACGAGCATCCACTGCCCAAAACTGAGGCTTGTATCAAGCACTCAGTGCCAGCCTGAGGAGGAACAGGACATAGGAATGTTCTAGAAGACTTGTGGGGACTAAGGATAGTATCTTCAACACAGCACAGTTCAGCACACACCATGTGACAATACCTAGCAACAAAATCATTCCTATGATGGTGAGCAACAGAGAGGCATAGTGGTGCACTACAGGAAGTACTAGAATGTGAGGCCAAAATGCCCTCGCTGTGTTCCTCACCATCCACATGGCCTTGTAACAACACAGCCTTTCTGACAGGTGCCCTCCCTGTAAAATAAGAATAATAATTCCTTCTTTGTCTATATCATAAAGCAGGAATTTTCAGCCATGACACACTAGAATCATTTCAAACTTTAAAAAAAGATGTCTGAGTCTTACCCTAAGAAATTCTGAATTAGCTGGGTTAGGGTGGAGCCCAGGCATAAGGTTTTCAGAAAAACAACTTCTGACTTCACTTTCCAAATTTTTGTTATGCAAATGCTCAAACTTATACAAACATATTGGGAATAAATTACCAAGTTTCGGCAATCAGCAATATTTTACCAATCTTATGTCATCTATTCCCTCATCTCCCAGCATCTAAAAAAAAGTTCATACTAGCATTTAACAACAACACCTCTCCATGTGATTATACTGTACACAAGGTATGAGAATCACATGAAGATTGTAAAAGTGTTTTTCCAAATTACAAAGGAGTAACAACAAAAAACAAATTCACGTCCAAAGGGACTATGAGGATCAAGAGTTTTCACTAAACAGAATGAACAAGTCCATGGAATGAAACATTTTGGTTTAGTGAATACTATTTCCCACTTTCCTCCTCTACACTGACTAGCTCCCCCACCCCCACAAATAGTTTCTCTAAATTATGGTATAAAAACGTTACAGCTAGAAAAAATCTCATTCCTCCCCAATCCCCATGATTTTCATCCTTACTCTGCCATCTTACAGTTCCCCAAGTGTGTGCTCTCTCAAAGTAGAAAGACCTACTGGCTCTCTGCAACCCACCCACCGGGCCAACCCCCACTTGCCCTTGGAGGCGTAGAGGGATATTCTTATCCTGAAGGCCTCCCTGAGCCTGGGGTGAGCCTGCCTCTGGGGACTCCTGCACCCTGTGATCTCTTCAGTCACAGTTTTATCACATGTTTTCTTCTCTTTCTCACCACTAAATACAGGATTTTTAAAGATGTTGAGTCTGGTCCATAACAGCTGCCCAATATATGAGTTTTCAAAACTGTAGGTCAGCCTACAATTTTGAAACAAATGAGGTACGCTCAACAGGTGGCACAGGGCTTTCCAACACACAGGACGCTGACACCCTGCAGCTGCTCCTCAGTTGAGGACCTAAAACAAGGAGGCAGAGGCGACTGAATAAATAAAACACGAAGAAAGACCAGAATGTATAATGACTCCTAATCCCCTTCCCCCAGTACACCCCCAAACTCAGAAAGGTTTGCTACAGATAACCCTGATTTCTGTACCAGGCTACCATTTAAAGGTACAAATTCTAAAAACATACAGGTTTTTGCTACTCAAAGATACAAGAGAGAGGAAACTCTTTTTTTTAAAATAAAATCTTTCCTCTCCAAAATTCTTTAAAGAAACTACCTGCTTCTAAGAAGCTGGGTTCATTAGTGTATAGTCTATAATACATGGCCACCACTTACATAAACACATCCCCTGTGATTATTTCCCAATGATTCCTCTGTGATTTAGGGGACCAACGGGACATCCTCGACTGTGTTCAAGGATGAGAATGATAACAGTTGGAATAATGTAGCAGCAGCAGCAGCAGCAGATCCTTCAGCACTTCTTGGTCCCAGGTGCATGCCTGTCGCCTCACTCCTCCACTCACCCCATCAGCAGGGGTTACTGCTCTTAGTCTATGGCAAAGCTGAAGCTCACAGAGGCTGAGCTACTGGCCTTGGGAGCTAGTGAGCAGCAGCACCAGGACAGCCTGACTGAGTCCAAGCTTGACTACTGCTGTTCAAAGACAGACCTTTCACTGACAGGGCACCTATACTCTGTGGAAAAGAACTCACAGGCAAGGCTGTGACTCACCCATTCATAATGCGACCAAGAAATGAACAAAAAGGCAACGCTGTGAACAGCATGTACAACTCAACGTACTGAACATCAGAACTCACGGTGTTTCTATTTCTCTATCTGATTACATACCTGAATGCTGAAAATCAAGCTAATATTTACATATGTAAGATAACTAAAAAGTGCAAACAGATTAAGCCTTTGCCATTTAGTAGCTATGGGGCCACTGAGAAACTTAACTTCTCAGACCCTTCACTTCTTTTTCTCTCAAACTAAGGATAATACTCCATGGGCTCCTTCACTAGCTCATTTATTTATCCACCAACTGTGAGCACAGTTAACGCAGAGATGATTGAGATGGAGATCAAAAGCTGTGCTCTCAACAGGTTAGCAGAGGTGTCTGAAGATTCAACGACATGCTAACATCTAGCATTTGATCTATTGAAACTCTCCATGACCGCTGATTTCCCCTTTCTTCTATCTACCTGATGACTGATCATTCCTTCCTTTCTCTTCCTATGTTTTCTGTATGAGATTAGAATGAAAAATTACACAGACACGACAAATCTAGCAGAAGCCTCAACTGGAGGAAGGAAAAAGCTGAAAGGTCACTCTCGAGGAGCCAACAAGATTCAGATTTCTTCCCTCCCTTTCTCACTCGTGGCCTGAACAGTTTCAGCACCAAAGCTGGAAAACTGTGAAGGGAAATGTTGGCAGGGTCTCCTTGGAAGAAGACCTTTCCCTCATGAAAAAGGAAGTTGAGAACCACAAGGTTTAATCACATGGTCATGATTAACATCTAACAACTTTAACCTAAACTGTCAGAATTTTTTTGGCACTAAGGTAAGAATTTCTCAAAGCTCCCCCACATGCTTAAAACTTTCACTAGGATCTGGGAAATAATTACACATCCCTCCTCATCCCCCTTCACTCACAGCTTTTTTGTTGATAAACTAGCCTTGAAGGCAGACACCAATCTCTGATAAAGCTAGTAAAAAATTAAGCCAGTAGAGTGAAACATTACATGTACATGTGTGACTGCATGACCAATGTGAGCCTACAATATGTATAATCAGAAAAATGAGAAATTACACTCTATTTATGTATGATCTATCAAAATGTATAAATGCATTCTACTGTCATGTAAACGAATTAGAACAAATGAAAAAAATTTAAAAAAAAAAGACATTAACCCCTTTTAAAGATGCAAAATTCAGGCCCTGTCCTGGTTGTATTATTCTTTTCTTAAAATTATTCTTTCCCAGTAAGTTGCAACTTTAGGAAGTCAGAGTGAAATAAATTAATGTGTGACTTCTTATGCTACCTGAAATAACAAATCTTCATGGCATGATAAGCTGTTTGTTGAGAATGGATCTGAAATTCACATGGCTGACCATATTGGGGTTAATGGAATCCAAAAAAAAAAAAAAAAGGATATAAATATATATATATATGTATATTTAAAATAAGGAGAAATGAAATTATTACAGGAAAAGAAAAAGTAGAGACAAAATAATGCAAAATCTATCAATATGAATAAATTAGAACTGATAATCATAAAAAGATTGCATAAAATGAATGCATTTCCTGTTGGGCAAATTTACACTAAAATAATAATGTCTTTTCTCTCTCCTTTACATGAAGAGAACACAGTTCTGAAACACCAAAAGAGGCAGTGTTGGAAGACAGGCCCAGAGAACAGCAAATGGCGCCCATAGAACCTGATGAGGCCTTGTTGCTCTCAGATGCATGAGAGTGGCTATGGTTATTCACACAACCTGTTTCTAAAAGACAGAAACACTGGGGAATCCACTCCTTCAAATGCAAAGGTCATTACATGAAGGTGATGATGGTGATGATGATGACGATGAGCATAAGAAAAGGATTCAGTTTACAGAGCATTTCCCAAACGCCAGGCACTAGGCACTTTGCAGACATAATCACCAATCCTCTGATAACTTTGCAACACAGCTCTCACTGGCCTTCAAAATATTCACTCAAGAAAAAGTAACCTTAAGAGGTGGTAGGTGGCCAGTACTCCACGACTGGCCTAAAGCATTAAGTCTACCGTCTCCAACACCGACCATTAAAAATAACAGCCTGCCCCAATCGGCTGACTGTGAGCTTGGATTATAAGCACCCAGCCTTGCTGCAGCACTGCTGACTCTTTCATTCCTGTCCTGTTTGGGGCCTTCCAAGGCGCACATGCCTCTGCAGAACTCACATGTGCCATCACAATGAGGGACTCGCTTCTTTAACATGGTGTTTCCACACAATGTTTATTTTTTAACAAAGCATTTTTAAGCTAAGATAACAATGATAATCATATACAGAGTAACTTAGCATGTGCCAGACATGGTAGTCAGTGTTTTAGATGCTACCTGAACTAACTGGGAACCAGGTCCATCCAGTTACAAAGCCAGGGGTCTTTCCAACTCTGTGCCACCTTGGCTCAGGCACAGCTTTGATTTGGTTAGCACTGCCCCAAGAACTAGATCAGAGGGATGCTGATAGGTGATCACTGCTACAAGAGACTGCAGGAAGTCCAAACTAAAAATGACCAGTAAATGTCTAGTCACCTAAAAATATAGAACTGTTTAGAGTTCTTATAGCTGCACTTGTGACTATATATGTCCTTTGTCCCTGAAAAAATCATGACAATCAGCAGGTGCTTTTCCAAAGTTCCCCACCACACAGCTCTTGACATTTTTTTCTTGTAGAGAGGGATCATTATGAAGGCAGCATTTTTTATCAACAATTCAATTACAATACCACATGTATGAGTTGTTTAATTATCCACTAGTAAACATAAGTGACTGTCCAAGATGAGTGTAGTAGTAAACACTGGAAAAAGATTAAAAAAAAAATGCATAAAGCAGAGTGTCTGACCTCAAGTAGCTTATAGACCATAGGAAACAGGTCATGTATACACAGGTATTATCTATGATATGCAGAAAAGTGCATTTCTTTCTTGTATAACAAATTTGGGACACTAAAGCACACTTTTAAGGACTTAGCTGTTGGTAGGAAGCAGGGAAGCCAGGAAGTTGTCTTTTCACAACTACATAGACACAAGTATAGACATTACATATAGATAAGTACTTTCCATTACATGGAACCCAAGCCAAGCAAAACATTAGTGGGCATTCCCAAATGTCAAGTACTGGGCTCAAGGACTATATATCAGAAGTGAGTAATGATTCTGAGGATGTAAGGACCTCTTCCCAGCACACAGGACAGGTTCCTTTGCTATGAGGGGTGAACAACATCTGGGTTTCCTGGACTTCGTTAGAAGCTAGATGGACTTTAGAATGATCAAGTCACTATTATATGAGAAAGGGTTCTTAGAAAAAATAAATTTAGGTGACAAATACTGTTAAGCTCTCCTGGTTAAGAATTTCTCCAGCTAGACAGAACCTTAGCAATAATCCAGTGTCAGCTCTCATTTTAAAAAATAAGATCTTAACAGGGTAAGGTCACAGAGCTAACTGTGTGCCAAGCCTCATACCTGGTTTATCCAAATGGCTGGAGAAGAGACTCAGTAAATCCCTTTTATCTTAGTTTATTATTCTGACACATCATGAAAGGTGATTTTCTTCTATTTATAATAGAAGTAAATATGACAAAAACCATCAGTAACAAATTGGAAATACTTCTGTTTTAAGACTCACCTCAGAAGAATTTGTCCAGGTAGTCAAAGAGCAATTTGGCCAAGGATATTCACACCTTCAACATAATCTGAAGTAGTCTTTGAAATATTATCTAGAGTTCACTAAAAGCCAAACAATAAGCTTAAGAATCACAGCCCAAAAGTAAAAAAACATTTTCAGAACTTAAGAATTTCTCTTAAGAGTACTGGAAAAAACATGAAAATGTGCAACATAATTGCTACAATACAAGAATGTATTAGCTATCAGAAGAGAAAAAAGGCCAATTTTGGGGAATGTAACTTGCATCTTGGTAGAGACTGATGGTAGTGACTGATGAATCTCAGTGTTTCAGTGAGATATGAACACTATTTTAACTAGCTCAAGAACAGAATATGCAAATTTAGATTTCACAAGGAAAGAGGAAACCTGTGTGTTCTTTAGACTTAACCAACGCACTAGGTGGGACCCATAGGGAAATAATAATTTACAAGTGCTTAACATTAAGTCAGAGATTTTGGCATAATTTTTTTCTTTGGCATTACTACATTTTTTTCAGGTTTCAGATCACATTTCCCACAAACTTTAACAAGTTTAAAGCATGTCCTTGGGAAAATCTGGTCCTCAAAACAGGTGTTAATAGCATAAACCATTAAAAAAGACTATCTCATCAAAATAAAACATACAAGCCTCAGTAAACCCTGTATAGCAGGTACTACTATCCTAACTTTGCAGACAAGAAAGGTGGGTCTCGAAAGAGAACATGACCTTCCAATTCATGTGAGCAGAAAATTAGGAGAAGAGCCAGAAGAACAGAAAGTTCTTGATTTCTACCATACTCTCTCTTTAAAGGTTCTAGGTCAGTATAAATGTTGAATAAAGGGCAGATGAACCCACATCTGTGTCTGAAGGTATGCACTTCTCACAGACTTTTCTACATTGAAATGACCCGAGTTTCATGTTCTCTTACATGTTCAGTGGTGTCCTATAGGCCCAGCGGTTAATTACCTACTCAACTTACTACTTTATCAAATTCAAAATTAATATCGTGTACCTGAAAACTTCAGGTAGCCAGAGAACATGTAAAAATGGCTGAACAATCCATCATTCTTTGGCATCTTCAGAACACCTGGACTAACAACATTTAAAAAAATTCTTGATTTCTTTTTAAATGAGAAAAAGTTATGTCCCTCTACTTGAGGTGAGCACATGCCAGGTGGGCAACCGCATTACCAGTTCAGAGAAGATCCCTGGATATTAGAAGAAGACCCAGCTTTCAGAGAAGGGAGAGCAACAATTAGGAATGCTATAACCAAATCTTTAATAAACACTACAAAAATGGAAAAAATGACTTCAAATCAAAATCATAAACCTGAAGAGTGAAAGTATGAGAGGGATTCTGAGACCATGTAGTTTCCTTCAATTTTAAATAAAGAAACCAAGGCTGACCAGCTAAGTAACTGCCCATTTCTACTAGGAAAATGGGGAATGTGCCATGTATCTGATCCTGTTTGTGTTCAAGGCAGTTAACAAATGTCACAATCAACTGGTAAGCACCTGTCTTCTGATTCCTTTGTAAGTCTTTCAATTAACTAAAATAGTATGTCCCTAAATCTAGAATCACAACAAATTAGGTTCTATGTGAAAATTTTTATTTGCCAGTATATGTTTCATGGCATTTATGATAAAAAAAAACTGAGTTGACAGTTTCAGTGTGAATTATAAAGAATATTTCTAAATCACACAATAAGTATCTGACTTTCTCCAAGGGTGACAGTTGTGCAGTGAGATGTATGAATTAGCTGAGCTGCTGGATAGTCTGCAATGGCAAGGTTATCATGTTCTAAAGTATTTAGGACAGAAGTATTTTTTACAATAAGATCCATAATTCTATACCTTGAAACAAAGGACACGGTATGACATATTTAGTTAAAATTTGAACACTCTGATCTGATTGCAGCTGATTGTGAATATACTGCAAAATGCTGTATCAATCTAATAGTTCATAAATCATTCATAAAAAACAAATCTGCGGAGTATACTGCAAGCAATTCTCAGCCATATCCCTTTATCCAATGACCATGGTACAGTTCTTATTTGCTTATTAAATGACTTGAAGGTCTGTCGCTAAAGTTAGCCCTACTGACTAGGGAAAAAGAGGAGACAATAAGAGATCCCACTGCTGAAGAAAGAGTCAAGAGTCAAGGTGAGAATATCAACTGAGTGCCTGGCCTCAGAGATATACTTTTGAGAGTAGTTAAAGCACAAGCTTCAGACTGAGATGGGCCCAGATTTTAAACACCAGTCTAGGGGTGGAGGAAGCCCAGAGCCTCCGGGCTTCAGTTTCATCATGGAGAAAATGGAGTCATATCCTATCATCTACCTGAACACCCCACACAGTCAATGTCCACTCCAGCATAGGTTCTCAATCTATAAAAACTATTACTGTTCTGCTGAGGAAAAAGTTTAGCATATAAACTACACTTAAGCCCAAAGCAAAATTGTGAGATATGGGCCTCTTTTTTCATACAAAATGCCCCAAAAGGCTCTATATTACCATGGCCCGTCACATACAGTTTCTTCCTTATAATAATGATGAAGAGTGTTCTATGCAGAATGCTCTATTTACAGCAGCGATTCATTGCATGCATGGAAAAAATTGCTGACACGTTGAGAAGATATTTTCCCGTAAAAGGTTGAAGTCCTTAAGCAGCAAAAAACACCAACGTCCATCATCTTTAAACCCTATTGATTTCTGGTGAAGATTTAAAAGGCTGTTTACTTATTTCCCATCATTTCTGTCAGAGCTGTAACAGTTCTCTTCCCACTGAATAAACCTCTCATGATCCTCCTGGTGATTAAGGTCAGACAAAATGTCAAACTCCTAATGCTAAGTGCTTTCACATTAAAAATTCATATCAAATCACCAAGTAAAATCCAAACAAGAAGTCAGACATGTAAACAGCTCACAAAAAAGGGCTGTAGTGACCATTACAGAACATAGGTGCATCGCAGATGTGGAAAAAGAGCTTGGCAACAGGTCCCAACATGCCCCCCTTCCCTGGGCATCATCACTGACATTTCCTATTTTAGAACTGGTAGGCCATGCTGGATTCAAGGCGTGAGAGAGAGAGAGAGAATGAATATTTCACCTGGGCCACTCCAGACCATTAAGAGGAAGAGGCAGGGAAGCAAGAAGGAAAGGCCTGCAGAAACAGGAATTCCAGCAGAAAGAACACTGGAGAGGAGAGGCGGATTCAGACAGATCCCAGAAACCAAAATGCATAAAGGAGGAGGGAGGAGGAGCTACAGAAAGAGAAGGCAGAAATCACCGTCTGGAGCGAAAAAACTAGAAAAGAAATCACATGGGAAAGGACTCTAGGGATGAAGACCTCCTTGGCTGTTCCCAATGCTTAGGTACCATTAACCCAAAGATTAAAAGTGCTTCCTGCATATGACATACAGAAATCCTCCAGGAATCCAGTAAAAACTATTAAAACTAATAAATGCATTCAGCAAAGTTGCAGGAAGATTGATATAAAAAATTGTATTTTACAGCAATGAACAAACCAAAACTGAAATTAAGAAAACAATTTTATTTCAACAGCATCAAACAGAACAAATACTTAGGAAATAAATTTAACAAAATATAAAACCTCTCTGAAAATTATAGAATACCGTTGAAAGAAATTAATAAAGACCTAAATAAGTGGAAAGACATCCCATGTTCAGAGGCTGGAAGACAGCACTGAGGGGGCAACATCTTCAAATTAATCTACAGACTCTGTACTGTCCTCATCGGAATCCCAGCTGACTTCTTGAGAACAATTGCTATAGTTGATCCTAAAAACCACATGAGAAGTGAAAGAATCCAGAATAGCCAAAACAATTTTGAAAAAGAACAATGTCTTCTTAATTTCAAAGCTTACTGTAAAGCAAGTTATCAAGACAGTTGGTGTAAAGACAAACATGCAGGCCAATGGAAAAGAACTCAGAGCCCAGAAATAAATCCCCATGTTTGTAGTCAACCAATTTTGCCAAGAACATCCAATGAGGGAAAGAATGCTTTTCAACAAATGGATATTCACAGGCAGAAGAATGAAGCTAGACCTTAACCTCACACCACGAACCAAAATTAAGTTAAAATGAATCAAAGACCTCAAGTAAAAGTTAAAACTATAAAACACATAGAAGAAAGCACAGTTGTAAATCTGTCACCTTGGAGGAGGCAGTGGCTTCTTAGATAGTGTGCTGAAAGCTTGAACAGTGGAAGAAAAAAAATTAGATAAGCTGGATTTCACCAAACTTAAAAACTGTGCTTCAACATATATCAGCAAGAAAGTGAAAAGACAACTCACAGAATGAAAGTAAACATTTGCAGTCAACTATCTGATCAGGGATATGTGTATGGAATATATAAAGAATTCTTACAAGTCATAATAAAAAGATAAATAACCCAATTTAAAAATGAGCAATGGACAATGAAGACAGTCACCCTTCCATACTGGTGGGGTTTCACATCTGCAGACTCAATTACCTGTAGACTGAAATTACTCAGGAAAAAAAAAAGCATCTGCACTGAATATGTATCAGCTTTTTCTCTTTGTCATTTGTTCTCAAACAATATAGCACAATAACTATTCATACAGCATTGACATCGCACTAGGTTATTATGGGTAATCAAGAGATGACATTAAGCATAAGGGAGGAGGTATGCAGGGTAGATGCAATTACTAGACCATTTTACATAACAGACTTGAGCATCCTGGGATTTTGGTGTCCATGGGGCCCTAGAACCAATCTCTTGTGGATACTCAAGGACGAGTGTACGTATTTCTCCACAGAAGATATAAAAATGGACAATGGGCATATGAACAACATCGCCAGTCATCAGGCAAATGCAAATCAAAACCACAATACACCACTTCACACTTTCTAGGACAGATATATAAAACAGATAACGGCACAGTGTTGGCAAGGATCTGAAGAAAAAGGAACACTCATACACTGTTGGTGGGAGCAGAAAATGCAAAACAACACTGGAGAAGAGTCTGGCAGTCCTTCATCATGTTACACACTCACGTGTGCCATATGATCCAGCAATTCTACTTCTAGATAAAGACCCAAGAGAAATGAAAACAGATGTCCACTCAAAAGCGTGTACATGAATGTTTACAGCAGCATTATGTCTAACAGCCCTAAAGTAGAAACAACCCTAATTTCCATCAACTGATTAATGGATAAATAAAATGTGGTATAGCCATTCGAGGGAATATTACTTAATACTAAAATGATTTACTCAAATATGTAACAACAACATGAATTAACTTTGGGGAAAAACAGTAAATGAAATAAGTCACAAAGGATGATGTATAGATTTCATTTAAATGAAATGTCTAGAAAGAGTGAATCTACAGAGACAGAGTAGATAATCAGGTGCCTAGGGTGGGGAAGATGGGAGGCTTCAAGAGTGATGGTAAAGGAAGAATGCTGTTACTTTTTGGGGTGATGATAAAATTGGTGAAGGATGCACAACTCTGAATACACTTAAAGTCACTGAATTAAATACTTTAAATAAGTGCATTGTATGGTATAGGAACTGTATCTCGATAAAGCTGTTATAAGTAAGTAACTTCAAAAAACAGAGATGTATATGCCAGGTTATGCACTGCAGCACTACTTGTAAGGACAAAACATCTGAAACAGTTCCAATGTCCAACAAGAGTTGGACTCTAGAGGGATACACACCCTAAGGACAAAAGTAACTTTAAAAAACTAAAAATTGCTTTCTTCAATCACATCATTGACAGGAAAGTTGATATTATTCTAAGATTACAAGATAGACTTTGTGATATAATAATGAGAAATTATGTTGGCTTCACAACAGAGATTTGGGACTCTGGAGAAGGAAGGAATAATGAAAGAATTCAGAGGCTCAGTAACCTGAAGTACTGAATTTCTACTGGGTTTCTATGAGTAGGATCTCACATTGATTTTACCTTCAAAACAAATGCATATAGCTTATCTTACTGAACAAGTGCAGAAATAAGAACCACCTCAGCAACAATGAAAAGTGTAAGAGTCCCAGGTTGGGGTCTATAAGTACCATTCTGCAGTCAAAGGAACAAGGACTTCTAGAGGAAATAGCAGAGTCCAGATCTGTGGCAGGAAACAGGCAGCATTCGCCTAGAATATTTTGTCAAACCAGACAGAAAGGAAGCTATCCGAGTGCTGGTTTGTGACAAAAGGATTAGAGAGAGGTTGTTCTAGAAGTTGGATCTGATTTGAAGAGGCTTCTAAGTGTCAAAGCGGAACAACTGAGAGTGTCAATACTAACTTCAGGGATGTTTAAATCACATGTTAATAATAGAGAAAAGCTCACTTGAAAGATGTTAGGGAAATCAATATCTGATTTGACTATACCAATTGTACCTTGGAGTAAGCAAAGAATTGAACAGGGAACACTTCTCTTTATGGACATGAGAATTTGAGTAATTTCTTTTTTGTAATATATATGAAATAATGGTTTAGGCTGTGATCATCATGGTTGCTAACATTAGCAATGGACTGTTGGCCAGTTGTTACATAGCAGCTTCTAAAAAAGTTACAAACTAACTTATGAAACAGTCTTGACCAAAAACAAAAAAAAGTCAAGTGTGGTCTCTAGACTTTACTACATCCATGCTCTGCTTAACAGCAGCAATAACCTCTCAGAAACACAGTGAGTCAATTTTGTCCTTGTGCAAACATTGCAGTGTTCACTTACATAAAGCAAGACAACTACAACCAACTAGTTGCAAAATCTCATGGGATCACTGTTGCATGTGCAGTTCATCTTTGACCAAAATATCCTAATACAGCGTATGACTGCTGATGAACTGGAAAAACGAACAGAGGAACACACTAAACTAAACCATGGAGATACAATCAGCAAAATCCAGACTGTGAGAAGCTCTACAAGACAGACCAGGCTGCTGGATTAAATATATGTTTAAAAATCCCTTTAAAAGTGAAAACACTATAGGCTAAGTTAGAAGATACACAGCACAAACATGTACAGAACAGCTCTGTAAAAATACACAAGATTTGACTGAGTAAGGTTTCTGGGAGCAAGACTGTGATGTCTGCCAGGCAGAGGGAAAAGGGCAATTCCTTGTCAATGCACACTTCTCTTGGTATTCTGAACTTTCTAGCACGTGACTATGTTACTTTATAGAAAAAGTAGGGGAATATATGTTTTTCAAACACAAGAAGAGCATCAACACACTTAAAAACTACAGAAGCAATCACAAAATCTTATTTTGTATTGGAATGCTAATTGGATCTGTATACTCCCCCACCCAAAGGGTTCCAGGCAATCTGGAGACAGTCCAGAGGCAGACAGAGATACAAAGTGGGAGGGAGGCCTGAGGCAGGGAACAAGAGTGCTGAGGAGAAGGTGGGAATGAACTGCAGACAAGCTAGGCCTAGGGAAAGATTTTGTCCAACCTCAATGTGTTTCCAATCATCTTTTAATTCATTACCTGTTTGAATATTTATTGAATGACTATTCTGAGAATAGGGGTACTGTGGTACAAAAATATAATCTTGGCTCTCTGACAGTTTACCCACTTTGAGGGTCACATATGAATGAAAAGGGCGATCATGTATTAAAGGTACTTGTGACAGGAGTTCATGTGCACAACTGGCCTTTGCAAATGCACACAGAGACATCAAACTCCTGCCTCTGACAGAGCCTTGCCTGTCAGAATGTAGTGGCTTGCCCTGCAGATACGCCTTGTGTACTTACTAAATTATTACAGTTCCTTCAGTAAATGCCTCATCTAAGGCAGCAAGGGAGAGGACAAGTAATGAGACGGGAAGTAAATTTAGAGTTTGAAAACAAAGCAGAATCTGGTCCCATTGTTTTGATTATTTTTTGCCACATTTAACTTGAGTTGAAATTTCTAAATAATGTAGAATAAAGATAGGAGATTTCATATTAAAAGAATGTCATGGTTCTTTTTTTGTTTTGTTTTTAAAGATTAATAGTAGTACACGTATCCCTTCGCTCCCTGGTTTGGGTGGAAAATTGGTCCCTGGAGATGCAAACCAGGTACCATTCCTCGAAGCCTCCTCTGCCTCCTCCATCTACCCAGCAGCAGTCATGAATTCCTTGGTATTTGGCATCAGGGAGTCAGTATCTTGAATTAGGCACTACATTCTTTTAAAATAAAATACTACCTACAATCACTTCCGACACAACTGTAAGACTGTCTGGTCTGCTCTTGGGGTGCTGGCACTGCTAGGACTAACCCCATACTGAATGAAACCTAAATCACACTAGAGGCTCCATGAATGAGAAGCAGAAAATAACCCACAGTTGGACATTAGGGGCCAAATGGGTAACAGTGCTTAGATAGGATCATCAGTCACATCTCCAAGTGACAATATCACCATCAATAGGATTAACGTCAAGAGTAGAGAACACCAGTGCATAAAAATAACAGACACTGTGATGACATACTCAGAAGGAAAAGCCACAGCACTCCTAAGGTACAGCGACCATCATTATGCTAATGCCATTCTGACTTGCAGACTCCTGGCTGTAAAGTGTGCTTGTATGTGTCGCCAGTGTGTTCTAACCTCAGCTGGACCTCATTGCTGCTCGCAACTTTTTTGGTTGTAATGCCTAGTTGTCTGCTGTTGAATCCCCAGGGCTGCTATCCTCTTCCCTTCTTTTCCTTCCCACCATTCCAGGCTGGTGTGCCTACTTCCAGTGCAGGACTGCCCTTACTAGGCTGAGAAGATCCAGGCTAGCCCCGTCCCCCTTCTCCCTCTTACTTCCCTCTATCATCTATCTTTGTGGGTGACTTTGGTTTCCTCACAAGCTACTGCTGCTATATTTTCTCCCTCCTTCCTCTCCCCTCTCAAAAAGCCATTTAACACTTAACCCGCACCCTGACATTAGGTGCCACCAACAAAAATTTAAAAGAAACAAAGCCGTCCCTACTAAGGTAGCTTAGTCTGGAAGGGGACCCAGGTCAGAAAAGCCCATTACAATGCACACTGTCAGTTTAACACTTGGCATTTTCCTGGAGCCTCACCAGGCCTACAGTCACCCTGCCCAGGCACCAAGAGCTCCAGTGTGGTAAGGTGGCCTTACTTCAGTTTCCCTTTCCTGCCTCACCCGATGGTGACCTGGTAACGTTTAAACCCAGTGAAATTCTTTTGTGCATGTTCCTGTATATTCCATGCTGACCTCTAACACAGACACCTGCCTGAACGTCCTTGCTGTCTCCGTACTCGACCAGTGATCCCTTCCTGGCATGCAGTGACTGTGTCCTTCCAAGGTCCATGAGAAGAACAAACTTTTCTCCCTGTGCTTTTCCTGTGTCCATTCTGGTGGCTGCACCTGCCTGACCATCTCATTAGAAAACAAACCACGAAACGTCATCTAATTTCTGCACCATCATTCAGCATTTCACTCAAAGGCTCTCCTCACAGGCAGATTCAACAGCCTTCTTTTCAGGCTTCACCTTATTTCGACAATCAAGGTTACTGGACACCTCCATCCTCCACATATACAAACCTTCCTCTTTCAATTTCCTTTGGTGTTGAGGATACTGGATTATCTGGATTCTTTGAAGCTACTACTTAAGCAGTCCTTAATAATTAATAGAAAGAAAAGGTACTAAATCCTAGGGAAGGCAGCTGCCATACCCCACCACAGGAAGGTAGTTAATGTCTAAGACAGTTAAGTGAATTTTTGCTGTGCCAAAGTAAGAAAACATTCTGTCTTGGTAATCTTTGCATCAGTTACTCTGGTATTTATTTCTTTAACTTTAAAAATGTGATTTTTATTAAAGTCGTGTCCTTCATGAGCATATTCCTAGGAAGCTCCTCCTTAGAATATGGGTTTCCAACCATAAACACTGTCCTTTATTAGGTGGAGGTAGAACTTAGGCATGAGGAAGAAATTCTTAGAGATCATTTCACTACATTAAAATCTAATGAAACTAAAAATCCCTTTTCCTTAGAGTCTCAAAAAGGAGATTAAAGCATATGTATGAATTTCTGCTATATCTCTAACAAGGTAGCTTGTGCAGATAAGCTAGCACAACTTCCAAGGAGGACACAGGAAACACACACAGACATTAGCACAGTTGACTGAGACGTGGAGCTGGGACTCAAACCAACAGCTGCTTCTGATGCTTGCAGTAAACCACCTTCAGAAAACAAGGCCTGGGGTGCGGCTCTGGGGTGAGCACTCGCCGGCATGCTCAAGGCCCTGGGTTCCAGCCGTCACTGCAAACAGAAAGTCAAGGTCTTCCATTCCAGAGTAGCTCTATTTGAACTAATAAGTACACCACCGTCTCAGAATACAAGTCCAAACACAGATATTATGCTGTCTTTCCTTTCCTATCCTGAAATTCAACAAACCACAACCAATGCCCATGCTGTTATTAACTTCAAATTCCTCAAAACCCAATGGCATACTATTTTATTACTATATTTCTTTCTCACATAAAGTAAAAAGTGTGATAGATTTTCTGACAACTTGTCCAACTAGAGATTACTAGTTCAATACCATTTTCTTATTTAGTTTACTTGACCAATCTAGTTTTTAATTTTTCTTAAAACCTGCTTTCTTTCATTAAGGAGGCATACTTACAAATGGAAAAAATACAGTTTTTGATTTTACACTTTGATTTATAATAGTAAAAAATAATTTCTCTCTGACGTTCTCCTACTATAGGAAAGGCCATTTACCATAGAAAGGAAGGACACAAAAGCAGGACCTAGATTTAAATCCTGTGCCTACTAAATTCGATTTCAGGCAAGCTATTAACATCCAAGACTCAGGTTTTTTAATCTGCAAAATAGATAAAAACACCAAGTATTTAACAAGGACCAAGTGAGATACTATGTAAAAGTTTCAAGCATCTAAAGCAGCAATGGCAATAAGAGAAATTCTCTAAAATCAGTTTTCCTTTAGAAAATCAGTCTCAAAATCAGTGTGCAAACCCATGCAGGCCAGCTTTTTCTGTCATTGATAGAAATTAAAGAGACTTGAATTCAGGTACCTGCAGCGATGAAGTGAGAGAGAGCAAAAACATGTAAAAGGGTGCCAGACCAGTCAAACAGACGATGAGCACAAGAGGCAGGTAATGAAAGGGTCCTCAATAAACAAAGTGCTCACTTGCATAAACAGGTACTTTGACAATGTATCGGTACTTGCAAATCTGTCAAAATTAAATTAATTTTGACAAAATTAAATTAATAATGCTAATAATAATCAATAGACTTTACTGGGCTTCCACCAGTGTGCCCACTAAGGTCCTCCTCCTCTATTCAAGAGCCCAGGCCAGGATTCCGCTTGTGTTTATCTGTCAAGTCTCCCTGGTCTCTCCAGTCTGGAACAGCTTGTCAGACTTCCCTTGACTTTTATCACTTTGGTGCTTTTGAAGAATCCTGGCCAGGTATTCTATATATTTTCCTTCAATTTGGGTTTGTTTGATATTTTCTCACGTACAACTGGGATGTGGACCCATGAAGAATACAACAGGTGCACAAGCTCCAAGGTCACCTCTGGTCTTGAACACTCAAATGTGTAGTCTGCTGCTTCCTCATGGTAAAGTTACTTCTTTTACTCTATCCACATTCTACTGCTTAGAAGCAAATCATTAAGGCCAGACCACATTCAGAGAGAGGAACTAAGTTTCATCTCCCAAGGGGACAGTTATATTATAGATATTGGGAATTCCTCCAAAGGAGGGTTTGGCCCTTTTCCCCAATAAATCAATTCACTTGTTTACTTCAATATGGACATAGGCTATTTACTCTGTGATTCATAATCTAACAATGTCATATTTTGTAACTCAAACTCTTCCCTTTTCCCCCTTCTCTTCACAGTATCTCCCTTCCTCTGGTCCTGGAAGGTACTCTGGGTTCATCTTGTATTTTCCCTGTCTCAGATCTAGAATTAGCGTGCTTTCCCACTAGCAAGGAATGAGAGTCCCTGTTGATCCAGATCTTCATCAAGTTTTTGGTTTTTAATAATTTTAACAAGTGCATAGTATAGTATCTCACTGTGGTTTTAACTTTTATTTT
Source organism: Glaucomys volans (assembly GCA_020662805.1). Lineage (NCBI taxonomy): Eukaryota > Metazoa > Chordata > Mammalia > Rodentia > Sciuridae > Glaucomys > Glaucomys volans. Next base: position 457,952 of record JAJEJO010001969.1, read on the forward strand.
CTAATTATAAATGATGTGAATCTTTCCATATCCTCATTTGCCATATACATACCTTCTTTGGTGAAATATCTATTCAGATCCTTTGCCCATTGTTTTTTAAAAAATTGAACTGTTTTGTTACTGTATTACTTTTCTATTGCTGCTATGGCAAATTATCACAAACTTAATGGACCAAAACAATACAGATTTACTATCTTAATAATTCTTTAAGTTAGAAGTTTGTCTCAGGTCTCAGCAAGCTAAAACCAAGATGGCAGCAAGACTGTGCTCCTGTCTAGAGGTTCTGGGGGGAATAATTTTCAGGCCCTTTCTAGGTGTTAAGAGACCAGTCATGATTCTTGGCTCATCTTGCTCTTCTTCTGTTTCCAAAGCCAACAACACCAGACTGAGAGCTTTTTACACCACGGCCCTTGGACTTCCTCTTCAGCCACTCCATTCTTAAGCCACTCATGATTCTATTGCCCTCCCACACAACAGGATAGGCTCCCTTCTCATAATCTGACGTTGAACCTTAAGATTACACCCAGGAGAGATTTTACTTCCCCTCTGTCATATAAGGTAACAGATTCACAGGGTAAAATTAGGAAGCAGACATCTTTGGGGTGGGCATTATTCTGGCTATGATGATAATTACTGTAATTCTTAAGAATTCTATGTATGTTCTGGAAGTGAGACCTCTGTTGGATATGCAGTTCCCAAATATTTTCTCCCATTCTGTGGTTGTCTTTTCATTATTATAACACTGTGTCTTACAAAGCAATAGTTTAAAATTCTGATTAAGTCCAATTTATCAATTTTTTTTACAGATTGTGTTTTTAGTGTCAATTTTAAACACCTAATTCAAAGTTGTGGAGATTTCCTGTATTTTCTTCTAGAAGCTTTACAATTTTATGTTATATTAGGTTTTATAGATTTATGGTAGGTCTATGATCTACTATGAGTTAATCTGTTTTTGTTTTGGTAATGGGGATTGATCCCAGGGGCGCTTAACCACTGACCCACATTCTCAGTCCTTTTTTAAAAAAATTTGAGACAGAGTCTTGCTAAGTTGCTTAGGGACTAAGCTGCTGAGGCTGGCTTTGAACCTGAGACCCCCCTGCCTCAGCCTCCTGAGCTGCTGGGATCACAGGCGTGGCCACTGCGCCAGCACAGTTCACTTTCATACAAGGTGTGTGGTGTGTGGTGTGTGGTGAGGTTCTTTTTTTTTTTGCACAGGCTTATTCAATTGTTCCAGAACCATTAGTTGAGAAGATTGTACATTTTTCCCTGATGAATTTCTTTTAAACTTCTGCCAACAATCACTAGACAGGCAGCAATCAGGTGATTTGTGTGGCTCCATTTGCGCTCTTAATTCCATCCTGGGAACTGTGTGTCTGACCGTTGGCCACACTACATTGGCTTGACACATGTAGCTCTGAAGCATGTCTTAAAATCGGACAGTGTGAATTCATAACTTGCTCTCTTTTATCGAAGTTTAAATTCTTTGGGGGGTGCTCTCCTAGTTTGCCTTTCCACATAAATTTTAGAATTAGTCTGTTAATGTCTACAAAAATACTTTTTGGAATTTTGATGATGATCGCACTGAATATACATGTCACTCTGCGGTGAACTCACATCTTAATATTGAATTCAGCTGCACTAATATTTAATAAATATACAAATTAAAAGTAAGATATTTTCAGTTACTAGACTGGCAAAAATTACAAAGAGGGTAACAAACAGCAAAGTCACAGAGACACACTAACCACAGATGTTTTGTTGGTGAGGTACAAATTGGCTCAATCATTTTGGAAGGCTAACTATAGTTCACACAAAAAATTTCTAAGAAATTTCTAAGAAATGAAACTGTTTATCTGCTAGGATATACACCTGCAGAACAGCTATGTACCTGCATGTTTACTATAGCACAGAATCCATTTTTTTTTTTAAATCAAAGTTTCTATATCATGGAGACAGGTTAAACTACAAATGATGTACACATAAAATGGGATACAAGGGAGCCATTAAAAAGGCAGAACTATTTGTGTGAATAGGAGTTAAACTGAAGTTCTAACTGTGAAGGGTTACTCTACAGGAGAAATTCCGTCTCCCCCGAGGACATGCTGTGACAAAGGGTCATTACTACTGCCATGTCAGCATGGGAGAGGGGCAGACAAATACGAAAGAAAACTATTTTAGTAATTTATAAAGAAGTTAATATAAGGGACATTCACATTTCTTCTACTAATGACCTACATTTAGATTTTGAAAAACAACTCTTCCTATCCCAGAGTCTTGGGCCTCTTCATCTATATCAGGAATTGTTGACTTACAATGGTCAATGCCCATAGAATGGGGCATAGAGAAAGGTTTTATCCAATTCCAAAGAACTCTTTCATCTCCAAAAATTTAAGATCAACCCATCTCTTCGAACTTTTCCAGCTTTAATGTATCTATTCTATAGATAGAAACAAAAGAAAGCAATTCCAAAGAAAAGAATCTATTTTGGCCCAAAAGTTTCTTTTGAAGTATTCAGGAGGAAGGGTGCTTCAGCACACGGAAAAAAGAACCCAAATAGCAAATAGGATATTTGTTTTGTTTATTACAGAATTAATCTTTTAGGCTCTAGGCTTCGTCACCTGGAAAATTAGAAGAATGAAGTAACAAATTTTATTTAAAGTCTTCTACAAGTAAGAACATTCCATACAATCTGTCCTATCAGACTTCAGTTTTTCTGGTAAGGAGAATATGCTTGGTTGGATTGACAGAGGATTAGATTTTTTTCCTTAAAGACAGGAGAAATACTGAGATGTTCAGCCTTTAAAGTGATCTTTAAGATTCAGTTTATTAAAGTGCAAGAGTTTCCCTTTTTAATTTTATATTCTTTAAAAAAATTTTTTTAGTTGTAGATGGACACAATACCTATATTTTCTTTATTTTTATGTGGTGCTGAGGATCGAACCCAATGCCTCACATGTGCTAGGCAAGCGCTCTATCATTGAGCTACACCCCAGCCCTAATTTTATATTCTTGATAATAATATTGTTACCTTTGTGTATTTTTTATCAGGAAGGGCAGATCGCAGAATGGGTGGCACTTTTTAGAAGGCTAGGCTTCAATAGGACTATGGTAATTCTACTTACATTTATCTCTTCTTCTGATTTTGTCACCGTATCACCATAATATTTTTTCAAAATTATTTTGTACTGTGGCTGCATTTCCATTTTATACTATACTGACTTAAATTTCAGAATTTAAGTCACAAATCAAATCCTTCACCCCTGACCCAACCAGAATAAACTATGCTCTATCTTCTCCACAACAGCCTATCTTAGGGGCAATGCATCTGCTGGATGGTGTATTCCTCATTATTTGCATGTTTTTCTCACTTAGTAGCAAGAGTTCCTCAGCTTCAAGTATGAAGTCTTATTCCTATGTCGCTGATACCTAGAACACAGAACTTGGCACAAAATTAGTGCTCAATGAAGGCTGAGTTAAACAAAACTGTGGACTGGACTCAAGCAGTTTGGATTACCCTTTAATGATGTGCTAAGAAATGGAAACATCTCAACAATAATCCTGTGGCCAGAGAAGGAGAGAAAAAATGGGTAAATCTGTTTTATAAACAACCAAGATCTGACTCATTACAGAAAACTCAGTACCAAGAAAACATACTAAAATATGAAGAGTATCCTGGAGAAGTTGAAGAAATGTCAATGCATAAAACCCCAAAATGCTAAGATCAAAAACTCTGATCAACTTGTAGACTAAGGGAGGCCCTGGAGCACTGTCTGATCCTGGGATTTTTAAGAAAGTTTCCATCGAAAGTTTCTATGAGTGAATCCTTTCTGTATGATACCCAATCTGAAGGTCAAACTGATTTTAATTTCGGAGATAATCCTTAACTACATAAAACTACCCTAAGATATCTTCTCACCCCAATTAGAATGTCTATTATCAAGAATACAAGCAACAAAAGGTGTTGGCGAGGATGTGGGGAAAAAGGTGCACTCATACATTACTGGTGGGGTTGCAAATTGGTGCAGTCACTCTAGAAAGCAGTATGGAGATTCCTTAGAAAACTCAGAATGGAACCACCATTTGACCCAGCTATTCCACTCCTTGGCCTATACCCAAAGGACTTAAAAACAGCATACTACAGGGATGCAGCCACATCAATGTTTATAGCAGCCCAATTCACTAAAGCTAGATTGTGGAACCAACCTAGATGCCCTTCAATAGATGAATGGATAAATATATACAATGGAATATTAGTCAGTCATAAAGAAAAATAAAATTATGACTTTGCAGGTAAATGGATGGAGCTGGAGAATATCATGCTAAGTAAAATAAGCCAATCCCAAAAAACCAAAAGCCAAATGATTTCTCTGATAAGTGGTTGATGACACATAACAGGGGTGAGGGGAAGTAAGGGAAGAAATGAAGAAAGAATGGATTGTATAGAGGAAAATGAGTGTGCAGAGGGGACGGGGAAGGAAAGATAATAGAATGAGATAAACATCATTACCCTATGCATATATATGAATATGCAAATTGTACGATTCTACTTTGTGTAGAACCAGAAAAACGATAGTTGTACTCCATTTGTATACAATTAACCAAAATTTTTAAAAAAACTGATTTTAATTACTGTGATAATCCTGAACTATATACAACCATCAGAATCTCACACTGCATAAAATATGTCACATTTCTTAAGCAAACACTATCATGTATATTTCTTGTTTCTAAACTTTGTGTTTTTTCTTGTGATTATTAGTACCTAGATTTGTAATTTAATGAGTTATTAGCTATATCAGTTTAAAACTTGTACTTCTATTCTCATAATTTTATTTTCCCCCAGTGCTGGGGATGGAAACCAGGGCTTCGTAAATGCTAGGCAAGGCACTGTACCATGAACCACACACCAAGCCTCCAGAAACATTGTTTATATTTACCAAAAAAATCAACTCACCTCTTATTTAAAATAGTTACAAAATATTTTTAATATTTTCTATCCTTGGGACATATGTACATACGGTTTCTTTAATAAAATGGATTCTCAGATTAAACTTTTAAAGTTTTTTTATCAAAGGAAGCACATCTTAAATAATGTTCATTGTGAACATAAACATTTAAAATGATTCATATTTGCTAAACATCAAATGATACTTCCATTAATTATTCATAAAAATTTTGATTTTTAGTTCTTAGAAGAAATGTATATATTAATAATGTTAAAATAGATACCCTCTTTACATTTACCTTACACTGCATGGAACTATCTTGATTAACGTCGCACACCACTAACAACTGAATGGGATAATCAATCAGCAAATACTTGCAGAGTTTCCTATGTACCATTTGCCAAATAGTCTAGAAAAATGAAATGTTTTTTCTTTTCTTTTTCCTAAACCAGGGAGTCATAAACTTAATGCCAAAGAACAATAATTATTTTTTGGGTGGTTTCAGATCTGGATGAGACAAAACAAGCAACTTACTACTCTTTTTCCCACTGAATGAAAATATAAATCCTGGGCAGAAAGTACAGAGAAGAGATATCTGAGAGTATGAAAAGTAAGCAAGAGTGGACAGACTAGGGGACAAGACCAAAATTCAAAGTACTACTGAGTGTTAAGTTCTATTTTTTCATCCAGTAGAGTTGAAAGGTAGCCTTAAACCTAAGAACATGTGCTGGAGTTGACAGAAGTGTAACATGTGCATGTATGAATATGTCACAATGCATTCCAATTTTGTATATAACTATAATGGATCAATTAAAAATAAATAAGTAATATAGAGACAAGGAAGACCAAGAGAATAGAGGAAAAGGGTCAGGATGGAGGAGGGGAAGGAAAGAGTATGTACTGGGGATGGAAACAGAGAAAACTGTTATATGCAATTATGAATATGGCAAAATAAACCCCACTATTATCTAAAACAATAATGCACTAAGGGCGGGGGCAGAGACAGACAGATATGTACTGGATATGAAGGGAAAAAAATTTAAGAGAAGCCTAGGTTTTTGTGGTTGGTTATGGGATTCATAAGGTTTAGTGAACAGGAAAAATGCTGTTTCTTTAATCACTTTTTCTATGCACCCAATCTGATGGAAGTCCAGGAGCATGCAAGCTAGGGAAGAACCTAAAAGCATTCCTCTCTGACCAGAAAAGTCAGGTTGTAAGAGGATGGAGCACACTCCCACTGTGTTCCCTCTGTCTCTGCCCTCCTGTTCGTTGGCCCTGGAAGCAGATGTGGTTACAGGAAATACGTGGCACAATGTTAAACGAAATCCCTGACGTAACAGCCAGAGAACTACAAAATGCTCCAGGAACAGTGAAGTGCTCAAGATATTACAAAAAAGAGGGAGGTTAAAAAGCTATCCTATAAAGGATTATCTGAATGTCCAGACTCAGCAGCAATCTAAACACATGTACAATTAGCACTGAACAGCATATTAAGAGCTCTGAGGACTTCACAGGGTTAGAACATTGACTAGGTCCCAAATGTTATGCTGGGTAGCAGAGACACTGAACAGATCCTAATAACACTGCAAAAGCTTTAAAAACTGCGTGACAGTGGAACCACAAACCATAATAGGCAGGTTAGAACTGTCCCAAAGCTAACCAGGTCAAGTTCCAGCTAAAACAAACAAAAAATGAACCTTCTCCTAAACTTTTAAATAATTTTTACTATTTCATCATGTAATAATAATTTAAAAAAGGATTCAGGATATAATCCAAACTCATGTTTCATACAAAGAATCAGGCAATTTCCAAATTTCAAAGGAACAGAAAATCAATGACAATTACACTTGTAACTATTCCAATCATGCTCCAAAAAGTAATGAAGAACCCTCTTGAAATGTATAGAAAGATGAGAATTCTCATTCAAATGAGGATACAAGCAAGAATCAAATAAAAAGGACACTGAAATTAAAAATTTCCTTGATGGGCTCAATTGCAGAATGGAAATGATTGAGGAAGGTCAGTGGAATGGAAGCAATCAACAGAAATTATCCAATTTGAACAGGGATTGAAATGATAAACAGAACCTCAGAGTCTTGCAGGAAAAAAACCAATGACATTGTATTTCAAGAGTGAGAAGATAAAGAGTGTGAAGCAGAAAAAATATTGCAAGGTGCAGTAATTGATCCTTTTACTACAACTACTAAGCTGGCAAAACCTGTCAGAATCAAGCATTTCAGAATTCTGGAGTCTGGCTAAATACTTTTGGCATCCAAGGGAGAGTTGAATAAAGAAAACAGCTGGAAATCACACTGGATTTCAGTGTACTGCACAGCATCTACTACCTCAAACCTCCAGACCTGCATCAGGCAGCAAGGAGACAGAGACCTGAATTCTTGCTGTGCTTTGCTGTTGCCAGGGTGGTAATAAGGACCCTGGCTACCAACACTCAGAGCTGAGTATTGGACCAGCCTGCTGGTTCATGAGGAGCCAGTGACAGGGCATTGTTTCAGTCTCCAATGGATTCTCCAGAGACCTTTGTTGTCAAAAAATGGAAAGAAATAGAACAACTATCTTCTTCCCTCTTTTCTTACTGGATCTAGGAGCTGAAGTAAACCTACGTCAGGTCAACAGTTAGCTGTAGACAATGCAGTACAGGGACTTTAGTGACCATACACAATGAGAAGTCACTTTTGCAAAAGCAGTTTGGAATCCCACCTAGCAGATGACCACAGCCCTAAAGAGGCAAAAGCAGCAACCCTTAGGAAGCAATAAGACTCTGACTTTCAGTTACCTTGCCATGATATTCACATTGTCCTCTTCTAAATAAGAAATGACAAAGCACACAAAGAAACAGGAAAGTATGATCCATTCTTAGGAAAAAATAAATCAACAAAAATAATTCTACCCTATGTACAAGTCTGATTTCATGAATGGTATGAATCTTCATCATGCACAATCATAGAAATGAAAAGTTGTACCCCATTTGTGTACAATGAATCAAAATGCAGAAAAAAAATAATTCTTGAGGGAAGACTCTACATTGCCTAACTAGACAAAGCCTTTGATTGCTAAATATGCTCCAAGAGCTAAGGGAAAACAAAGACAAAGAACTCAAAGAAATCAGGGGAACAATAACAGAACAAGTAGGGGAAATGAATTAAAACGTAGAAATTATAAAAAGGAGCCAAATGGAAATCTGGAAGCTGCAAAGTACAATGGCTGAAATGAAATCATCAGCTACAGGGGTTCAACAACAGATCCAAGCAAGAAGAACAAAGTATCTAGTACTTGGTCTGAGGTTAGGAAGTGGGGAGGGAGGAGACAACCATCTAAGGGACCTAGGAGTAACCATTAAACATACCAGCACACACCTTATAGGAATTAAAGAAGAAAGGAGAGCAGAAGAACAGTGGCCCAAAAGTCCCAAATCTGATTAAAAAAAAAAAAAAGTACACACCCAGGAAACACAACAAACTTGACAAACAATGAATCAAGAGAGATCTATACCTCTCAGTGGTATAGATCACAGTGGTGCATGCCTATCATTCCAGCTACTCAGGAGGCTGAGGCAGGAGGACAGCATGCTCAAGGCCAGCCTGAGCAACTCACAGAGATCCCATCTCAAAATAAAAGCTAAAAAGGGCTGAGTGTAGCTCAGTAGGGGACTCTGGGTTCAAGCCCCAGTAGAGAGAGAGCAAGAAGAGAGACGGACAGACAGACAGAAGGAACAAACCACAATGGGGCGTACTATAAACAATCTGTTGAAAGATAAAATCTTGAAAGTAGTAAAAGAGAAGCGACTCATCATATACAAAGATCCTTAATAAGATTAACAGCAGATTTCTCATCAGAAACCACGGAGGTCAGAAAGCAGTAGGATCACATACTTAAAAGAGCTGAAAGAAAAGAAATGTCAATCAGCAATTCTATATACAGTAAGGCACTCAATCAAAACTGAAGAAAAAATTAAGACATCCCAGATAGAAAAAGAGGAGGAGAAGGAGGATCAAGGTAAGGAAGTTCATTGCTAGTTTTTCTGCCCTAAAAGAAATGCTAAAGGAAGTTCTTCAGAGTGAAACAAGAGGATACTACACTGTAACTCAAAGTTATATAAAGAAATAGAGCAATCTCTGGCAAGGGTAAGTACATAGGCATACATATATACATATAAAAGCTAGTATTACTGTATTTTTTGTTTGTAATCCTTATTTTTGTTTTCAATGATTTAAAAGGCAATGCCTAAAATATAAGTCTATGGTAATAAAAGCACAATGTATACTGATATAATCTGTTATAATAACATAAAAGAGGGGAAAGATCTATATAAGATCAAGTTAATCTATGCTATTTAAGTTAACTTGGTTATCAATTCAAATTGGATTGTTATAAATTCAGGATGTTAACTGTTAATTCCCAAGGCAACCATTACGAAAATAACTTTAAAAATTACAGAAAAGGAATTGAAGAATGAATAAAAATTGGCACTAGGGAAAAAAATCAAACAAGAAGGCAGTATGAGAAGAACCGAATAACAAAAAGATGCAAAATATACAGAAAATCAAGAATAAAAATGGCAGAATTCACCAATTAAAATATGGAGACAGCAAAATGAATAAAAAAAAAAAACTTTCTGGGTACAGCTCTGAGTTACAGTGTAGTGTCCCTGTACTTCAGCTTAAAGGACTTCCTGCAACAACTTTTTAGGGCAGTTCTATTAGTGATGGATTCCCTTAGCTTTTATTTATTTTTAAATCTGGAATGTCTATAAAATCAAAGCAAAAATTGTAACATTATCTCAGGGGTTTTCCCCTTACAAAAAATGCATGAAAATTCATGTGCTGCATCACATACATTTGTAATCTATATAATACAGATATAATACATAATATGATGCAACTATGACATAAAAAGTTTAAGAAAAAGAGATTTACATCCTATTTAAGTAGCCAAATATTAATTATAAGCAGATTGTTAATGGTTAAATATGTAACCCAGAACCACAAAAATTAAATATGCATCTTATAATTCCTAAATCAATCATGAAAATATCCACTTGAGGATATACAGCAAAAAACTGAACAAAATAAAACAGAAAACTACAAATATTTCAGTGATTTAAAAATGAGGTAGGAGAGAAGAAACAAATTAAATGCAGGGGAAACAAACTAAATAAGGGTAAACCTAAATTCAGACAATAATAATCACACACAATAGGTCTGAACATATCAAGAGAGATTTTGTGGATAAAAAACAAGTCTCAAAGATATGGTGCCTACGAGAGATCCACATTAAACATGAAGACATACATAGCGTAAAGCAAAAGGATGGCAAACAGATATTCCAAAGACATATGCACAACAGTGCAACTGTAGGAGAAAGAATTTGTGTCCTGGGCTTAGGCAAAGATTTCTCAGACATGACATCAAAAGTATGATCCAGAAAAGCAAAAAAACTAGTCAATTAGACTTCATCAAGATAAAAACATTTTTGCTGTTTAATGGACACTGCCAAAAGGTGAAAAGATAAGCTACATACTAAGAGAAAATATTTGCAAATCACCTACTAAGCAAAGGATTGTATCTAATAATCTATAAAGTATTCTCCAACTCAACAGCAAGAAAACATATGACCTTATTTTAAAACAGGGAAAAGACACGAACACTTTTTCAGAGGATATTTAGAAGGTATTCAGTACATGAAAAAACACTGAACATTATTCACTGCCCATTAAGAAAACAGAAAACTATGAGATACTTAATCCTATTAAAATGGCAAAGAAAAAAAAATCCCACAAAATCTAAACCAAATGAACGAAAAACCTTGCTGGGATTTATAAAAATTATGATTGCGTTGCATTATATATCAAATTGCAGAGAACGGACTTAACAGTATTGAGTTCAAATACTCTAATTTAAATGAAATACAAATTAAAAGAGACTTTCAATTACTAGACTTCCAAAGATTACAAAGAATAATGAAGACGAAGAGTGAGATTCAAACTGGTTCCATCTTTTTGAAAGGTGAACAGTAATTCACACAATTTTTTGTTTTTTAACCTAGCAATTTCATTTCCAGAAAGTGTAGGGCATATGTGCTTGCAGAATAAATATGTACAGACACATTTACTGCAGCTCTGAACATAATAACTTAGAACTCTGGGCACAGGTTAAGGCATAAGTGCTTCCATTCAACCACAATGCAGTTGTTAAGAGGCAGAAATGCCTGGGTGAATGATGGGAAAATCAAGTTCCAGGTATGGTGGTGATACTCTAAAGGACAAACTAAGTTCTATACAGGGCATATCATTTACATGAACTCAAAAACTGATATGAATGTTGCTAAATTAAATTTGGAGGGGGAGGCAGACAGGAAACAAACTATACTATAAAACATGGATGAATCTCAAAGGTGTGCTGAGTGAAAGATAGCTTCAAAAGATCAGATTCTAGGATTCCATTCATATTATACTCTAGAAAAAGGTATGACAGCCACAGGTCAGGGACTGCCAGCGGTCAGGGACAGAGGGAGGTGCAGCAGCAGAAGAGGGGCTTCTATTGTTAGAAGGAACTATTCTCTGCCAACAGTGGTAGCGGCTACATGCATACATACTTGGGTTAAAATTCAGAACTGTATACTAAAAGAATGACAAAGATGATGTGCATTTTGCTATACATTAACTTAAAAAAAGGAAGAATGTTCTAGGCTGCATATGCTTGTGGAGGATATTTTCTTTAGGAAAGAATAAATCTTTACTATAAAAGCCTTTGTTCATTAATTTCTGACTCAATTAGTCTGCAAAGTAAAAGTAATTAAGAAACATTATTTTTGACATCCACAATCAGTTACTAATATAAACCCTTCTGTTTGAGAATGAGAGTAGAGAAGAAAATTCTTCTTTCTAGCTTGTAAAGAAAGAATCAAATCTCTTATGCTATACCATATTTTAGATAAACCAATAAGTGTTATCTTCTGAGTGGACTCTGTTCATTCTTCTCATACATATAATTATGTGAAGCATTAAATTGTATATTGAGAGACTTTTCTTCTCTATTTACAGATATATTACCATCCTTTTGGTCTGAATTTGTGTCAAGCCTCTATCTTCATGTGAACTAGAAATGAAGCTTTCTCTTGCACAAGAGAGAAAAGCATTTATAAGCATTACAAAACTGTTCAAATTGTTTGTTAAGTTATACATTATAATTAGTTTGGCAGAGCTAATACAAATCACATTTACAGACTAACAATAATAAAATTGAAGTACCAGTTAAATATCCAAAATAATTAAAGGAATCATTTTTAGCCTGGTATAATTAGCTAATTCACTTTACAAGCATTTATTAAAATGAATTCACATGTTATTATTCCATAGGTAGTTACACAATAGTGTTTATACAGGAAAAAATAATGAACCAAACTCTTTGTATCCAGCACTCCACAATTAAAACGAAGACTCCCCAAGTAATATCAATCTAGGATAGACTAATTAAGTTTGGTTTGATAACCATTCATTTCTTCTATTGCCTCTGAGCAAATTGTTTATTAGAGAAAGTTATTTTACACAAATCAAATCAAACTGGGTAAACCATTATATTTGAGGGAAACTTTAGCCATCAGTCAATTAATCCATCATTTTCTCAAGACACTATTGTTTAACAAGCAGATCATATTATCAACAATTTAGATATCATATGATTCAATTATAACACTAAATTTATTGACAGTTTCTCTAATACTTTTATTATGAGTAAATTTGGAATTCTCTTTACCTTTGTGAGCCAAGCAAAACCAATTCAGGTATTGTGGTCAAATATCAAATAAATACAAAATTCTCTATAAATTTTGTAATAGTTTTAAAGTACAGTATCACAAAAGGAAAAATAAGCTTTAATAAATTAAAACTGCTACCAAAGTAAAATGCAATTTCACCATAAAATCATTACATATTTCTTTAGTATGCTGAAATAGAGTGCTAAAACTTTAAAGTCATATTAAAACTTCATTCTAAGAAGGGACACAGGAAAAAATTAATTTGGACTCAAAAATAACAAGGAAACATCTGTCACTTCAATATTTATATTCCAACCATATGCCAAATGAAACTCATGAAGCCTGTTAGAACACAGGTTTCTAACTCTATTTTTAAAAACACTGCTTTCACAGAGGCATTAAATTAAAACTATTAATATTTATATAGAGCATGGGAACGAAAATAACACTTTTCTACATCTGCTCAAAAGTTCATATAAAATCATGTAGAATAAGACTGATTTTTAGTTCTCAGCAGGAAATGCATACATACAGGTATAATTTGTTCACCAAAATTAGATGAAATCTCAAACAAGAACATTTTCAATCAAAGGTTTAAAAATAGCTCCTGTCTCTATACATTTGCCTTTTTATAAGCCTGTGTTTTAGAGCCCCAAACACTTCATTAATAATTGTCCATAGGCTATCTTTAACAGACTTATGTTGACTAGTTTTCTCTCACCATTCTGAGTTTAAATCCCTCAGAGTTATGAACCACAGCATAAGATGTTTTCTCTACCTCATAACAGGGAAGCTGAAGATTTTCCATTGATGTTCAATAAATATTTCCTCTCAGAATGGCAGACAGGTCAATGCCAGGCTTCTAAATTGATCTAGCTAAACTCCCTCTTATTACATAAACACAAAAGGGTTGGGAACTGAAGTGCCTGACCCCATATCACAAACAGACGCATCAGTGTTGAACAGATAAACACACTAGCATTAGCCTGGATATGCAATAATTAATAACTCCTGTTGAACAACTGCACTTCCTATGGGCTGGCCTAGCCACCTGACAGTGATACAGGCGGTGTCAGCCAAAGTTCCAGGTTCCTACAGTTCTTCAGATGTCCCCTTCAGAGGCTTACGATTACAGACACCACAGGCAGAAAGGGCTGAACCAAGGGAACGTCTGGTTCCCTTCAGCCCCACATCCTCATTTCAGTGAGAGTTAGTTGCTTCTGCAAGATTTTGTTTCCACTGGTTATAAATCAGTTTGTAACCACTATCTGATCCAATGTATATTCCTGGAATCTTCAAACTGAAATATTTTAAGTAAAAATGACTCTAGTTTGGGGCTGGGGTTGTGGCTCAGAGGTAGAGCACTTGCCTAGCATGTGTGAGGCACTGGGTTTGATCCTCAGCACCACATAAAAATAAAATGAATAAAATAAAGGTCTATCAACATCTAAAAAAATATATTTGAAAAAAAAAAGACTCTAGTTTTAGTTTTTAAAGAATACTACTTCATTTTACATGCTTGCCTCAAAAAGAATTACATATTATCAAAGTAATTACAGGGACTACATCTACCTGACAAGCAGTCAGTCACTAGCTAGAAATCAATATTTGCACAGTACAAACTGTTTAACCTGAAGTCATCAGTCAATATCCAACATCAGCTCTATCTTTTTTCCTGTAGTCTTTTTATATTTATCCACTTGTGTACCCATTAAGTTCATTCTTATTATTCACTTATTTTAAGTCAATTACAATATCCTTTTAGAAATACCACATAGAAGACTTTATGTAACTATTTCTCCAAATATTAATAATATTGCATAAAGCACAAATTTAAGAGGAAGAGGGGTCTTTGGGCAAACTTGGTTTTCCTGACAAAAAGATGATACCCCCCTCTAGAGTGTGTTATTATACATTAAGTGGTTCCTACAAAACACTTCACCCATCATAGTTTTACATATTTTGATTTGTAGTTATAATTAAGAAAAGCAATGCAAAAAGGACACTAGTTAAAACCATTTAATCCAAAGATTCAAATGTGTTACTGCAGTGAAATTGTTCTTGATGTTCCTGATCATCCTCAAGATATTAACAAATGAAGAATTTCTCTACAATTCAAACAACTCACCAGCAATGATTAATCAACTCAATTCTCTTACCACAAATATTTTATTAACATGGAAAACAACAAATGTATTTAAGTATAGCATTTACCTAAAATGATTCCCTTAAATATGATTTCAACTAGGATTTCAACATAGGATTTCCTTCAACAAACGAGAAATGCATTTTCATATTTTATCAAAAGTTAAATAGTGAAGGAGGTGGTGACAACATGGCTGCATGGTTTTACATTTTGACCTATGATGGCTCATAAAAAACGAGGAATCACAATAAAAATGAAGCCAATGGGTGACATCAATTACTGAAATGGCCCACTGTTCATTAAATATTATATAACACAACCCTGAATGTTTCTAGTAGCTTGCTATGGGATAACTCAAATGCCTTTATATATTCAATATTTACCACTATTTCATACCACTAAAGGAGAAAGTGAAGCATGATGGAACTTGGTCTATGTTGTTCAAGGTCATCACTGGGAAAATCAGGATTTCAATCTAGACATCCAGTTTCCCAAGATTAAAGATTTTCCTACAGATCATGTACTACTCTCAATGAACACAGAGTGTCCATTTATGCACAAAAATTGGAGTACCTATGATAGGCTTCAGAAGTGTGAGACAGATTTACCTACATCCTCACTTCAGGTTTTCAATGTACCTCTGTTGTTATTAGCTTCAGGTATCTCTATTTCCAAATAAATGTAAGGTATCCTAATGCTCAGAGAGGTAACAAAGTTACTATTTTCTGCTTCGTCTTCAATTAATACCAGACTTACAAAAATAACTACAATAACAATTACAAAAAATTCCTATATATCATTCATTTACATTTCCTTTATGGTCATGAAGCTTTCAAAAGATGTGCTAGGACCTAAATCAGCTTTCTTTTTAATTTTTTCTATTTGTTCTAATTAGTTGTACACGACATGCATTTTGATAAATCATACATAAATGGAGTATAAGTTCTCATTTTTCTGATTGTACATGTTGTAGGATCACATCAGTCATGCAGTCATACATGTACATGAGGTAATAATGTGTTTCACTCTACTATCCTTCCTACCTCCATGCCCCTTCCTCTCCCTTCGCTTCCCTCTACCTAATATAAAGTAACTCTATAACTCTCTTCTTCCCTAGCACCTCCCCCACCCCACTTTGAAAATTAGCATCCATATATCACAATAGCTAAAATATGGAACCAACCTAAGTGTCCTTCAACAAATGAATGGATAAAGAAAATGTTGATATATATATGTGTGTGTGTGTGTGTGTGTGTATATATATCTACATATAGATATACATGATAGAATAGAATATTACTCAGCCTTAAAGAAGAATGAAATTATGATATTTGCTGGTAACAGGATGGAGTTGGAGAATATTATGCCAAGCAAAATAAGCCAAACCCAAAAACTGAAACAGCTTTCTGATGCTCAGTGATACACCTCTTTCAACTGCACAATTATTTTGCCTGCCATGAGCCATGGAGGTGCAAGAAACTGTAAGACTATATGAAAGGTCACTGATGGTATCAAGGCTCTTTGCATTAACTATGCTAATGGATACAATCAAACACTGAATCCAAACCTGTATGCAGTGATTTCAATACTAATGAGATTTTTATTAGAACCATCAGTAAGAAACAAAACTACTGTGCCACATTCCTCATCTGTAATTTCTGACATCTTTGGATTTTTGTAGGGATCAAGGTGATAACACAAAGTCCAGGACAGTCCTTGGGACACAGCAGACACTCAGTCTGAAGTTTCATAATGGACAGTCTATTTAAATACACTTTGTGCCTCAGCTGGGAGGGATGTGTAGAAGGACGCCTGCACTGTAATGCTGGCTTCCTGTCACAGGGAACCATGTGCCAACAGGTCTTGAGGAAAGCAATTATTAACAATTTTCATATGTTGTTCAGGGTGAAAAGAAAAAAAATTACCAATTCTGTTACTACAAGTAGGCACACATTTAAAAGAGCAATAGCTAGAGGAGTGTTATAAGGATAAGCATTTTATTTCCTTGACGTTTCATTAGAATTTTCAAACAGAATAGTTGAATTATACAATGAATATCAGTATATCTACACTCAGATACTAAAATTAACATTTTGCTACAATTTCATTATCACATATCTTGCTATCCCTCTGTCCATCAGAGAGAAGGTTTTAAACTCTTTTGATCCATAGTTTTTAGCAATTATCTATGTAGGGCTCCTGAAATGTAAAACTCTGACGAGCACTGTGACTGCGAGTTTCACAGAGTGATAACGCAAACACAGCTAGGTGACATTACTCCTTAACTAGAGCTTGGGCCATAAATTTTGATGTGGTCTGAGCAGGCTAGACCACATGGGAGCTCTACTTCTCAGATCTAAGGGTCTTTTCAGTCAGACTTCTTCAATTTGATCTTTGAAATCCTACTGCTTGATAATCACATAAGGCTTATTAACAATTAAAACCCAGGAAAGCCGGGTGTGGTGGCACACACCTGTAATCCCAGCGGTTTGGGAGGCTGAGGCAGGAGGATCTTGAGTTCAAAGTCAGCCTCAGAGAAAGTGAGGCACTAAGCAACTCAGTGAGACCCTGTCTCTAAATAAAATACAAAATAGGGCTGGGGAAGGGGCTCAGTGGCCAAGTGCCTGCCCCTGAGTTCAATCCCCAGAACCAAAACAAAAAACAAAACCAAAAAAAACCACCCAGGCAAAATCTACATTCTAGGATTGGGGGAAAGGTAAACTGAGTAGGCTCCAGGAAGAATGTCTATATTTCCTCTTAATTGTAACAATTTTGAATGTGGCAGTTTTAAAACAGTTCATAGATTTCTGGATACCTGTACTGTCAGAAGAGGTGAGCTAAATCCCACTCCTTGTAAGTATGGGCTACACTTAATGACTCACTCCCAACAATCAGAATAAGGGGGAGCGACAACACGTTGCTTCCCAGGAGTAGGTCATGACAAGTACAGCAGCTTCCATCTGCTCTGTGGGGTGCGTGGGCTGCATATCATGAGGAAAAACCCAGCAGCCCCTTGAGCCTCCTGCCCACAGTCAAGCCAGGGAAGCATCCTGCAAGCAGATCCTCCAACCCAGTCAGCTTTTCAGTTTTCAGCCCTGGCGTATCCTGACTAAAACCTCATGAAAGACCTTAACGTTGGATTCACTCAGTGAAAGCTGCTCCCAAATTACTGTTCCTCAGGAAGTCTGTGAAATAAAACATGGTTTTATCTAAAACTGCTAAGTTTTGGAGTTATTCTCTACACAAATGAAGGATGCAACTAGGAAGAATTCTGCTTCAGCAGTTCCCCTTCTTTGTTTTAAATCCTAACTTGCACACATTTTTAACTTCCTCTTTATCTTTGAACCTCTGGCTTCCCCTGAGGCCACCTTTCTACTTCAGTTTTACCACATTTGGGTCCTCTGTTCCTCTCTATCTACTTAGAAGAAAGCAACTAGTTTTCCAAAAAAAATTTCTTTTCAATTGAAAGACCCCTTTACGGATCCCCAAACTTCGCATCTCACTTATTTCATTTGTCAGCAACCCAAATAAACAAAATAACAAGGCTTTAAGCTTGATGGAGCTATGGCCTATTTTGGAAGGGCAACTAAATGAAATGATGTTTGCTTTTAATGAGTGCTAGAGGTAAACTAAAAAACTATTCATGCAGGAAGTAACATACAAACACTTGCCAGTTATAAGCTCTAAAAAGCACATAGGAAAGAATGTGCTCATGCTCTTGAAATGTTTTGCCACAACTTGTTCTCAAACTCTAGATCTTCACAAACAACATAAAACATAGAGTTAATATGCTAAAAATGTAATTAAATAGTTAAGAACCAAGTCATTCCCAGTATACTTATAAAAGCTATTGGAAGTATCATTTGACTTTGGACATTAATAGCAAAAATGTAACCAAACAAGGGCAACAACAACAAAAAGACTGTAATGTTATTAAATTCAATATAGATCTTAAAAATTACTAAGGTATTAGCTTTAATTTATTATGTTTTTCCCCTTAATCTATTCTGCTGAGCTGAAGGATCCTTGCTGTTCTGTAAACACACCAAATATGCTTTTGTTTCAGAACCTTTGCATTCACTGTTCCTGGCATATTTTTGCCACACGTAACCATCATGGCTGCCCTGCACTTTATTCAGATTTTTGTTTAAATGTCATTTCATTGAAAGGCTTCCCATAATAACCCACATAAAACAATGCATCCAGCACTCATTGTACTCCATATCTTATTTTATTTTTGTTTTCTTAGTCAATTTATTTTTTGATTTTTAAATTATAATTTATTGTTGTCTAACTCAACTATTTCTTAAAAAAACACCTGAAAGTATTTGTTTTTTCCTTTTTCTCCAAGATTTTGAAACAGATCAAAGTAACAGATGATTTTAAAGATACGAAACACATCCTTGGCTAAACCTGGAGCCCCTCAATCGTCTTTGGCATTGTGCTTTGCATTGCTACTTTTGTTTATCACATGGAAGGCTCCTAAGAAGGGATGAAGTGATCCCCAGAGAAAATAAAAAATACCTTCACATAATGCAAAATGGCTGCAGACACTGGCAAGCGTGGAATGAAGCTGGCTGGGCAGAAGGCTGCACACTCTTAGATTCCAGAGTGTGTGCGCGAGAACGGCCTTCTCCCTCAGCCAGTTCCGAGCTCTGCTTTCAAGCAGCACCTCTCAGTGCAGTCAGACCTCCCTAGACAGCATTCTGGTTCTAAGTGTTAAAAGTAATACCTTACAAAGGGGGCGATGACTACAGCATAACAGGAAAAGTAGGTAGCATGTAAAGGGTACTATGACCTGGGAAAAAGGTGCCCTCATTAGGTTGTCATTGCTAATTCTGCAGGTGGTTACTATTGCTTTGGTTAAGAATGTGTATGTGAATTATTTTATAATCATGACTATATTTTCTATTAGCCTCTAGTTTTGGGCTGTATTATTATTCAATAGTTAAATTGTTATGGTGCCAAATCACAATGAGGCTGAGATCAGAAAGCAATTCTGCACTGAGCAGAACTCTGAGTCCCTTGAAATGACCTTGTCTCAAAAGTCAGTCTACTGGGCTTTCTACAGTTCTACACCATGGTCTCCTTGTTCTAACTCACACAGAAGATCCAACGGAGTGGATGAATGTATTCATGATTTAACTAACAAGGTCAATGCTATGGGGCTTTTTTCTTTACTACAGACACAATAGTCCTTGTATTTTCTTCTCTGAAACATTAGAAGCCTTCGGTGACCAGGCCCCGGGCAACTGTTCCACATTTTAACTCTCTTCATTGCTTAGAATACTGCTGCCTTCAAGCCATTCTTTCCACCGAAGAGCCAGAAGTACACTAACCTCATCACACTATATAAATGTAGGCTTAGCAGCAGTACAGTGTCTAATCTTACAAGTGGAAAAATGCAAATTCCAAGTCCAGTCCAAGCATTCAAATATATTAGCCCTCAGAATTTGAAAGGATACATTTAGGAAGAAAGAGAAAAAAAAAGTTAGAAAATATTAAGAGGTTATGATTCATGTAATGCATAAACAATAACCTGCACATAACAAATATATTTGACCTTTAAAGTAATAAAAACAAATGTAAAAAGAGTCTCCCGTTTTCTATTACTGCTAAGTTTATTTTCCTCATAAGTTTCACCCCATTATGGTACAATAATCCCTCATTATTGCAGCACAATAATGCACAGTCTATACTCCACCTATAGTTGTCTTGTGTCTATTTAGTTTTATAGCGAGCAAGCAATTTGAGAATATGGTAATAAAGCCTCAATCACAGTAATGATGTATGATGGGCTGTAATTTCTCTGTGCTAATGGGTTACAAACAGTATTACAGAGATGACGGGAATCTCATTGATTCATTATATGACTGCAATAATATCAAAATGACTTAATATAGATCACTATTAAGTCATGCACATGCTACTAACAACCTCTATATTTCACTATATAGATATATAGGGAAATAAAATTAATATTAGTCTTTCTATATAAAAGTTCACACAGCACAAAACATTTTGTGTTGAGTACCCTAAATCAATGTTTAAAGTTGGAATTACTGCATTGAACTGGTTCTTTGAAAAGAAAACCATTGATTTTAATCTGCTTGAAGCAATCAATTACTCCCTGTCCTCTTTATTCCAAACTGTAATGAAAACTAAACTGCGTTGTCTTGAAAACTAAATGTGAAGATGATCATAAACAGAATTTAAACTCCATGGATTATTCATATCTACCCATTTAGATTTGCCATTTCCATTATGAGTACATTTGCCACGAGCATTTAATGGACATCTAAAAGGGAATTCATTAAAGCAGGAGCTGTTGGCAGCACTTATGGGCTTCAGACTGCTTTATGCTTGCCTTTAATAGCTCACTATTATAAAAGTGATATATGGTGTTCATCCCATTAGTAGTTTGCAGAAAGGTCTGCAAGAGATAACAAATCCTTCTGAATATTTTCAGAACTGAAAGTAAATCATTGTTTGTTTGTTATAAGCAGCATATCCTAACAATATACAATTTTAAAGTCAACTAAATTTAGTTGTTCCAAGCCAAGTAAGATTTTAGCAACCACAGATGCATTTTATGAAGCAAGCACCACCTTTTGAAATATTCTGTGGTTATTAACTTGAGACATTAGCTGCCCTCAGGCAATCTAACCAGTGACATGAAGGTATGGTAGAGAAAATAATAGGATACACATTTCTATGAGTTAATGGTAGACACTGCCAACAGAAAAGCTAGGTGGAGCATCCCTAGACAACTGCATGCTGAAGGAGAAGACTGTTTCCAGACTTCTGGATGCATTAAAAGGGGGTTCATGGAAGAAATGGAATTCGTTGTTCTTTTAAATTTCTTTTCTTCTTCATTAATCTTAGGTCAGAAAAGGCATATGAAGAAATGTACAACAATCTTAATGCTTATTGCAGTAATGCAATCAAATCCTAAGGAAGAATGAGGAAAGGAGCCCTTCATCACGTCATCTACATAGTGCTTGGCTCTTGGCTGTGCTTCATTTTCAACACAACATGTTTTACCTAAAAATGAGCTCAAAGTTTATGCAATGTCAGCAGCATGCCCTTGTATTAGAAAAGGCAAATCAAAACTATCAACATATGGAAGAATCCCATAGCCCACATACTTGGTTTTAGAATTCGTAAATTATTTTTCTTAGCAAATTTGCCTTTCTAATTTTGTTTTGCTTATGTTGAGGTGAAAATCAGCTATCATGTACACCCCTTATTACACATATCAGTTGGCTCTGCAAAGGACAGAATAGAAATGCTACCTCTGATAATCTAAACCTACATGAAGTCCACAAATCTTTGTGCCGACGATTAAAAGATGATTCCATTTTGGTGTTTTAAAGACATAAAACTGATCTTTTAAATCTCTGAAGTTTAGTTCATTCATTTATTAAAATGGATACTACAATTATTTTACAATATAACTTTGAAAATGGCCAAAGATCACATGTGCACCTACCCAAAAAATTACGGGTTACAAAAGTAAGATTTTTTTTTTTGTTGTTGCTGAGGATTGAACCCAGGGCCTTGTGCTTGCAAGGCAAGCACTCTACCAACTGCCCAATCTATATTCTCAGGCCCAAAAAGTAAGATTATGAAAAGGATAGAGACAGGAGAACAGAATAGGAAAGGTTATTTAAAACTCCCAACCTTTTTACATGTACAAGTGCTCCCAAAGCCGATCAAGTTAACCCTTAAGTTTCATTCATTCATAGTCTGCTCATTTCTTCAAAATTACAGTCCTTGAACAACATAATTGATTTGCCCAGCCCAAAAGCATCATGGGAAATCAGTGTGACTTCCTAAACCTTTGCAACATTCCCACTGTGTTCATTACAGTGCAGATTTTTATATTTAAAATGCATTTTAATATGAATGATATTCCTGGTTTGGTAATATGATTCAGATTTCTAAAATTTAAATTACATATTTTCATGATTGGGTTAGGGTATGTTTTCACACTCAATACAATCCACATATAGAAACCTAATCATCTTAAAACTGTTATAATCTAGTGGGAAATATCTTTCTATTAGAATATGAAACAGTTAAGTATTTTCTCAGTTCAATTTGTAGGTAAATGGATGATGTTGGAAACTGTTATGCTAAGTGAGATCAGCCAATCCCAAAAATCCAAAAGCCGAATGGTCTCTCTGATAAATGAATGATGATGCATAATGTGGGGGGGAAAGAGGGCAAGAATGGAGGAAAGATAGCTAGCATAGAGGGAAGGGAGGGGTGGGGGCGGGTGGGGGGTAAAATTAATAACAGAGTGTGTGACAGATACCATTGCCCTGTGTAAATGCATGAACGCACAGATGGTGTGACTCTACTTTGTGTACAACCAGTGAAACAATAGCTGTACTCCATTTGTGTTCAATTAAAAAAAAAAAAATCACTGGAACCATTTTTTAATACCCAGCAAATATTTTCTGTTCTTTTGCACAACTTAGGTGATAGAAGCATAAGGGGCATAAACAGGACTTGTACCTAAACATTCTGTGTGTCTGAGTCCATACTAACTTAATTGTATAGATATAGAACCAAATAAGCAATATTTGATTTAGGTTCCAGGGGTAAAATAATGAATGATTAAAAAGTAGACCTTTCAGCCAAGAAAAGTACTCTTGATGAAAACTAGTACAGACATTTTAGTTAAAACAATGTGTCTCAAGAACCCAGTAAGTAATAAATAAAGGGTGATATACAACCATTTTGCTTCATAGATGGCTAAATTTCAAAGAAAGAAAATCTCTCTTCTTTCTAGTGTGAGGAATCACTCTATTTTAGCAAACTCATTGAAGCATATTAACTTAGTTTATAATTTATGAATCATTTGGAGAACTGGTCAACAGGAAGGAATAAAGGTCCAATCTATTTCTACCTCTGTGTTGGCAAATGGCAGAGATAAGGTATATCAGCGTAGTTTTTTGTGGTCCTCACAATCAAAACACAAGGTCATCAGACAGAACAAATGAATGTTTTATAAGATTGACAGCTAATTTGCTATGGTACATAAACCATCACCTATAAATCAAATGACACATGATGCACAAGTGCACTCTGAGGGAGACGATGAATGTCAGAATACAAGGCAGACTTTTCCCCCACTTACAACAACTGCTTCTAGAAAATAAGTTGTCTAGAGAATAGCCTCATACCCACAGACCTAATTCACATCCCAATTCATAAGATAGCATCAAGGTGCAAAACGGACTTCAATTAACAAAGACCACCTGTCTGAGGAGCATCATAAATTTCTTCTTATAACTAGCACACAGAAACTGAATATAGAACAGGAAAATTCTTGTCTCTGTCCTTAATCATTCTGATAGTAAAAGTAAGAATCCACGGTAAAACAACAAAGATCTTTGTGATGACATGGGTACAAATGTTAGCTCCAATATTCTGAGTCTACTTCTGGTTTCAAGCCATCAACAAACACAGTTTATAAGCTATTAAAATCATAAGGGTAAAAGACTAAATTCTAGACTAATTTGAAGGTGCTATCAACCCTTACAAGTTCAGTAAAATGGAGATAAGGATCAGCACTAAAATTACAACTACAAATATCTGTCAGGTTTAAACATCTTTCTCTTACCACATACTCTAAGATTTCTGGAATACATGATGAGCAAGTATCCTGACAATAATTACATTATATAGCAGAAGAATTTTTAATGATGTGATGAATCATTAATTGCTTAGGTGCATCCTAGAACAAATGGGCATATGAATTGTGTCTGTTTTGGGGGACTAGAAAACTTGAAAAAAAAAAAAAAAGGAAAAGAAAAAGAAAAAAAAAACTAAAGCTGACTGATGCTGAGTGAGAGCATATCTGAGTACGACTTACCTGACCGAAAAGAAACTGGCTTAACATACAGACTGACCTGCCCTCACCTGGACCCTTAGACCGTGATCCCTGGTTCAGATGATGATGGATCAGATCGTTCTCAAGGAGGAAGAAACCCGAGTTGGATAGGTTTGCCACAAGCCCTTCACAGGAAGATGTCAGTCTTCTGTGCAAGACAAAAAAAGAAAAGAAAAAAAGGTACAGTGGCAGTGGATGAATCCTCCTTTCTTAGGAGAGGGGGAAAAAATCAGGTATGCATATTTTCCATTAGTTACTAGCTCTTTTCTGTACACAAGGCAAAGAAAGTCTCTGCAAAAGTTGGGAGAGACCAAAAGTCTCAAGTCACTCTGGAATGGTGGTTACAATAACAAAGATGCTAATTTGAGTTAACTATTGACATGGCCTTTCAGAATTCAATTTTGAGAAGATCCATAATCAAGATACTGCTTTCATGAACAAAATAATTATTTTTTTAAATGTTTAAGGTTGGATATGGAAGATGCTGACAATCTAGCCTCAGTCCTAATGATTAAACTGGCTTCACATACTACAGTTACTCTAGTGGTAAGGTAAAAGGATATGACATATCTTTTAAAATTATATGGCACTTCAAAGGCCAGTACTTGATGCTTCTAATATATTCCAGTCAGATTTTCCATACATACAAAATACCCTCACTGAAGTTTCCAAATAAGATTTCTAAAAATGTTGTGCTTAATCTCAAAAATTCATATCTCCTTCATTTAATATCAGCATCTATATGTAAAAATATCATGCTAGTCCTTCTTACATACATGCACAAATTTATTTTACAGAATCAATAAGCTCCAGGATTTAACAACTGCTTATTCAACACTACTAGCTTTTGTTTTGATTTGAATTAAAAATGTATTACGTTCTTTTGTTTTTTATTTTTTGCTTTTTTTTGTTTTTCAGTGCCTTATATATCTAGTATTAATTTATTCTTCTCCAAGGGCAAATCTGGAATTCAAGGCTCTGTGTTTAGGGGTATCACTTAATTTTTTTTTAAATCAAGAAGCAAAACATTCCATTTCATAGGAATGAGATAATATGGTGAGATGGTAAGGGAAGCTAATAAATGATACTTTAATAAAAAGTACTCAGAATAAGAATGGTTGCAAAAGTTCAATAGCTATTATAAAAGTTTAATAGGCTAACTAACTAATAGCAGAAAAATTTATATGAAATCAAAAATCCCTTCCTAGAATCCAGATATCACTTCACATTCTATAAAACCACTAGCTATCACTAGGTGTATTCATCCATGTCCTATATGGTTCAAGAGGCAGACAGCAAAGTTGGTCTTTGCAATGAAAATCACTGTATCAGACTATAAAATTTAGTAGTCAAACCTACCTGGGAAATAAAATAATTATAAAGGAAGCCCTAATGACAGTAATATTATCATTAACTAGTATATAATGCTACTGAGTTAATTCAAATGCTTTATGGTCTCTCTTCGCATATGCAAATAGATGAATTTCTTATGAAAGCAGGAAAAGTATTTAGCTCTATCAAAATGTCACAGGTAATTCCACTTATATTTCATGGGCATGATATAGATATAAGAGGCTCCATGACAAAAATGAATTTGCCAATACTGAAAGAAAAGACAAAAATTAATTCTTCATGATTAACCTAGCTGAATCTTTAAGAATCCTGAATCATGAATTAATAATAGAAAGAAGCTAAGCTGCGCTTTTTCAAAGCAGGGTCTTGCCTTATGTGATAAACTTATTTCAAGAATGGACTCTAAAAAGTTGACTAATGGGGCCAGAGGCGTGGCTTAGTGGTAGGGTACTTGCCTTGCATGCACAAGGCCCTGGAGTCAGCCCCCAACTCCACCAAAAAGAAAGAAAAGAAAAGAAAAGAAAAGAAATCCATTCTCATTTAACTCCATGTTCTAAAGGAAAGAAAATATGAAACATTCTATTATTTAACCTAAATGTGAGTAATTTTTCATCTTAGTGTCAAACCTATTAATGAAAATTAAAGAAAAAAACTAAATGTCAAATGGACTAAATTCATTTGTAATTCCTGTGTAATTTTTACAATGCTATTCCAGAACATATCTTTAGAGATCCAAAATAAATGACTGAATTTCAGTATTTCTTCAGTGTTTCAGATGTTTGGTAAATTAAGAAGCATGCTTATCTACAATCACTGATTATTAACTATTAATGAATATATGCACTAGTATTTACAGAGAGTAACTATAATCCATTCATTTAAAACAGAGTAAAAAGGGAGACCTACGATAAAATAAAAAACTACAGGAGACTTCTCAGTAATCATTGACTAGGAAACAGCAACACCAAGTGATAGATTATAAAAGCCCTTTCAGAAAGACCAGCTGGACTTGAATCATGGCTCTGCCACTTACATGTGACATTCTCCAAGTGATATAGCCTCTCTGAGCCTCAGTGTCCCCATGTAAAAAGTGAGAACAAGGCTACATCACAAGGTTGTTTTAAGGGTTAAACTAAGACCGTGCTGTAGCACAGTGAAAACTAACACATGGGAGTTGCTCCAGAAATGGCAGCTATTATCATTACTCTTTACCAAATTTCTCCCAAGGAATTTAAAGCCTCCCAAAGAGAAATTATAAATTATAGGGTTTTGTGATAATTAAAAGACATAATATACTCATTATTTCATTTCACAAATATTTGCTGACTGCCAAAAAATGTGCTTGGTGCTGGGGAAACAATGGTAAATAAAACAGACACAATTCCTTCCCTTTGAAATTTATAATTTTGTAAGGAAGACAAATAATTCTATTAATTATACTTATGATTAATCACAGTTATGGTAACTGCATTAAAGACTAAGGACAAAGTAATACAACATCGTGTACTGGAGGCCTTAAAATGTGGAGTGAAGAAGACCGCCTGGAGAAAACAGAATAGGAATTAGGTAAGGAAGAGAGAAAAATAATCACTCCATGGAGAGGAAACAGGAAGTGCAATGATCCTGATAAAATATTTTGAAAATTTAGAAAGTCAAAGAAATACCAGAGTACCTACAAAAGAAAAAAGGAAAATGGCACAGGGAAAGGCTGGCGAGGGAGACAGAGGACAGTTTCTTCAGTAGATGCTATAAACCATGAAAAGGATTTTAGTCTAGACAATGAAATTAAAGTTCTTATCCTAAAAGCAATGGGAAGCCACCAGTTTTCATTTAGAAACAAACATTCTATGTTGTCCAATGAGCCACAATGAGGGATGCAGTAATGGATAAATGTGGAATATCAGAAAGCAACCAAAAAGGTCCTGGAAAGCTGGGATGCATGAGGAATGTGGAATCACAGAATGGTACCAGTAAAATACTAAAGAGGGGGACTGAAAAGGTCTTGGAGACCAATGGGCTTCAATGCTGAATTCTAGGTCATCAATAAGAGCAAAGGAGAAACCCAAGGTAGAAAGCAGCTTTTGAGGGGGATGTCACGAGTTCTGAATAAAACCTACTGAATTTACAGTAACAAGTGGATATCAAGCAGACAATGATTTGTAAACTTAAACACCAAATGAAAGACCTAGCTAGCTATACATCTGAGAGTCATTGACAAATAGATGGTCACTGGCGACACAGGACTACCTGAAACTAGGGCAAAAGCAGAAGACACACAGAAGCCTGGCCCCAGGAAACTGCAAGATTAAAGGTCAGACTCAGGAAGATCAGTTCACAAAAGAAGCAGAGATCAGAGAGAAAGACAGCAGAGAAGCTGAAGGAAAAAAAAACAACAAAACAATTTCAAGGAGGATGAGATCAGCTATGCAGAATGTGACTACAAGTCCATTAAGATAAGGGTAGAAAGCATGTATGAGCATGTATGAGCTTTGGGAGCAAACAGTGGGGACCCCAGCTCAAGCAGTACGTGTTACGGTTCCTTCAAATGTCAGGGGTTGGCAAACATTTTTGAATGACCACATAACAAACACTTTACACACGTGAGCCAACTACTCAACTGTCAGTGTTGCCCCAGAGAAGCTGCAGACTGTGTGTCAAGGAACAAGCATGGTTACATTCAAACAGGGTTTTATTTACAAAAGAGGCACCAGCACTGAGATTACAACCTGGCTGATTTATAGCAATTAAGTCTCAGAACAGTTATCACAACCTCAGCAAGACTTTAGTGCTCTTTTAATCCAGAGTATAGTCTTCCCCATCACTCCATCCCACAGAGCTGTCTTTACAGCTATCTATTAACTTAAATTGTCTTTTAAATTTATTTATTTAGTTATTAAATGTTTCTCTTCTTCTGGAATGTAACCTTCATGAGAATGGAGACCACACCTTTATAATTCATATTTTTATACCTCTAGCACCTAAAGCAGGGATGCATGTTTAAACTTTCTGAAGGAATGAACTTGTTCCTCTAGCCAGGATACAGTAAACAGGTCCAGATTTATGCCTTATGCAAAAAGAAAACTGGACTGAATAAATCAAGCAACAGTTTAGAAATAATGACAAAGAAGCAGTGTAGGACTGGAGTCCCCATGAAAAAGGAAAGAATAAATGCCCATTCCTAACTGCAGAGAAGAAAGTGGGACCCCAGGAACAGCACAGCACAGCAATCCCCTAACATAGCAATGTCACTGAGTTCTAGAGAAGACAGAGGTACACGTCTTAGGCAACTTGAATTTTCAAGGCAGAGTTCAGACTGTCTGAAGACTTCTTGTCTGAAACTATGAAAGCCAAAAGACAATGGAATATATTTTTAAATACCTGAAAGAAAGAAAACAAAGAAAGAAACAAAACTGGAATTTTATACCCACTAAAAATATCTTTCACAGGGCAAAATAAAAAAACTTTTCACCCACGAGGAAAACTGTTGAGAGAAACTATTTCCACCAGATCTACACTACAAGATATGTTACAGAAAGTTTTCTTTTCTTTTTTAAAACAAATGTAAAATTAGGAAGATAGTACATGGAAACATAGATCTACACAAAGAAATGAAAAGTGTCAAACAGCGCGTATGTAAGCAAATATAAAAATTTTCCCCCATTCTTCAATTTCTTTAAAAGACAATAAAAAATCATTAACAACATACTCAGAAGTTTATAAACACAGATGTAAAATCAGAATTGATAAAGGATAGAAAGCTGTAAAGGGAAATTTCTTGTTATAACTTCTTACATAATACATGTAGTGCTGTAATACCAATGGGGGTGTATAAGTTAAAGATACATATTACAAACCAAAGAGAAGCTACTGAACAGTAATAAACCAACACTGAAGACCAAATGGAGTAATAAAAAATGCTCAATTAAAAGGAACGAAGGACATATGGGATGAACAAAAAACAAATCGCAAGATTGCAGCCATATTGGTTATTATATTAAAGAGAACTGGTCTAGAAAAAGAGGTTAGCAAACAGCAGATCACAGGCTAAATCCAGGTTACCACCCGTTTCTTTATGGTAGTAAAGAATGGCTTTTCCATTTGTGGAAATTTTAAATTTTATATCCTTCCATTTTTGAAAAAATGAAATAATATTTTGTGACACATAAAACTTAAAATTAATTTCAATACCTACATATATAGTTTTGTTGTAACACAACCAGACGTAATAATTTATGCATAAATGATCTATTACAGCTTTTGTACTGCCATGACAGAGTTCAGCAGGTGTGAAAGAGATCGTATGGTTGGCAAGGTCTACAATATTTACTATCTGGCCCTTAACAGAAAGTTTGCTGGTATTTGGTCTAAAGGTTTCAATTAAAACATCTGCGAGGTTAAAAAAGCAAGACCACCCATACTGTCTCTGTGAAACCTATTTAAAACGTCAAGAAATAGGTACATTAAAAGGATAGAAAAAAGAATGCAGATGCTAATTCACAATGGTGGGGGTGCCAGAGAAGAACAGAGTTACTTTAGATTAGGTAGAGGGGAGTGAAGGGAGGGAAGGGGGCACAGGGATAGGAAAGATAGTAGAGTGAAACAGACATCACCCCATGTACATATAACTATACAACCTGTGGGATTCTACATCATATAACCAGAAGAATGAGAAATTAATTATACTCCATTATATATGATGCATCAAAGTGTATTCTACTGTCATGTGTAACTAAATAAAACAACCAAACAAAAAGGATAAAATCTGAACAGTCAAATGGAGTAATAGGAACTATATTTACCCTCTTAAACTAGACAATTTTGACATATGAACTAAAAATTTTCAAAATGCTCAAGTCAGACAACAAAACCAATGATCTCTGAGAGCAGAAACAACCAAGAAGAGCACTGAGATTGGCCCAGGTAGGCAAAGCCCTGATGGAGCACAGCAGACTTCCTGAGTGAGGGGAGAGGAAAGAGTCCAGAAGGCCAAAGCAGTCATAGTATGCAGGAAAAAGAGCGAGCTCCAAAGATGTGTTGAGGATCAACTCTGCAACCTACCCATCATCATGTGCACATGTGGGAACTATCCAATATCAGGAAAAAAATCTATCAAAAGGATTAGAGAAAACAGTACCTGGGGTTCACACAGAATCAGAAATAGTGCCTGAACCAACTGTCACAATGGAAACCTCAAAAGTCGTTGTGCACTGGATTTTATTTCAGCACTGGGGCAAAATTAGTCCTAGACTACATGTTCTTCCTGTCCTGCATAACAAAGTTAAAACGCAAGATCTAAAAGGAACGTAATATTTCTAAGTAATTTAATCATCTCCCAGAACAAAACACAAAAGTATTTATAGGAATACAAAAATATGACTGTCACCCAATAGAAACCACCTGGGCCTGCAGAGAGTAAACTTCAACAGATGATGTGATTACTAGACAGAGATGTTAAAAAGGATGACAACCTGCATTTCATCTATTCAAAAAGTCAGAGAAAACAGTTAAGTAGACACATGGAAGAGACAAAAATGGCCCAAAGAGGACTATGAGAGAAGAACACCACAATGTCTGTTTAGAAAATGCAGTTGGATGTGCTCAACAAGAAATCAAATATGCAGAAGAAATCTTAGCAAACCAAAAGAAATCAACAGAAATTATCCAAGACAAAATACATAGGGGAAAAGTGACATTAAAAGCTATTGGGCAATTTCAAGTAGTCTCAAGAAAGAGAAAACAGCATTTGCCTAGCACGTGCAAGGCCCTGGGTTCAATTCCTAGCATCACAAAAAAAAAAAAAAAAAAAAAAAAAAGGAAGGAGGAAGGGAAAGAAAAAAATACACCTGGAGAAATAAAAGCCAAAAGTTTTCCAAAGTTTATGAAACTTAAAATCTACAGATACAAATTCCAAGCAAAAAAATATTAAGAAACAACACCAACACATATGATAAACAACCTGCTTAACTCCAGTAAAAAAAAGTAAAACATTACAAGCAGAAAGAAGGGGCAAAATCTTAAATAGAGCAAATAACATACAAAGGAATAGAGAAAAGGATTACAGCAGATCTCTCATCATAAATAATAGAAATGAGAAAATCATGGTCAACTTCTTTAATGCACTGAAAGGAAAGAACTGTGAACCTAGAATTATATATACCCAGTGGAAATCTCTCTCAAAGCAGAATGCAAAGTCAATGTTCTTTCGAACATACAAAAGGTGGAAGAATTTGTCACAAGGACTTCTCCAGTAGATGCAGTTTTATAGGGAATCCTTCAGAAAGAAAGAAAATGACACCACAGGGAAATCTGGATCTGCACAAAAAGAATGAAAAGTGAAGGAAATGGTTAACTACGTGGATAAATATAAAGGTCTTGTTTTCTTATTAATTTCTTTAAAAGACAATTGACTGCTTAAAGCAAAAACAATGTCAAGGTATGGTGACATTATATATAAGTAAAATGTATGCCAACAACACAAGGACAAGAGAAGAGAAAATTAAGTACACTGTTGTGAAGTTCTGACAGTGAGTGGAGTAGTAGCCAAAAGGGGAAGGCGGTAAACTGAAGAATAACTACTAAATTAACAAGCCAGCTATAGCTAGGACGGCCGAAAGGAGAGAATAAATGGGAATAACAAAAAATACTCTAATCCAAGGAAAGTTCATAAAATATAGCAGGGGTGGGAAGAAGACAGTGCATTAAATCCAAGTACATGAAATTACAGTAAATGTGTATGATCTATACAGCTTAATTTAAAAAAGACCAGGGCTGGGATTGTGGCTCAGCGATATAGCGCCTGCCTAGCAAGTGTGAGGCACTGGGTTCAATCCTCAGCACCACAGAAAAAATAATTAAAATTTTAAGTTTAAAAAATCATGGTTTTTTTAAAAAAAGACCAAATAATATGCTGCCTACTTCCCTATTTATACAGACCTAGATACACTAAAAGTGAAAGAATAGAAAAAAATACATCATGCTAAAACTAATCAAAAGAAAATGTGAGTAGCTATGTTACTATTAAACAAAGTAGATTTCATAACATTATGATCATTTCATGATAAGGGAATCAATTCAAGAGGGCATACAATCCTCAAAGTTTACAGAGTTTCAAGATAAGTCAAAAACAGAAGTAAAAGAATAGACAAATTTACATTACAGTTAGAGATTTCAACACTCCTCTCTAGATAACTGATGGAATCAAGCACATAGCAAATCAAGAAGAATACAGAAAACCTCAATATTCTTAAAATGACAGTTATCCTATAACTGATTGACAAGTGCAAAAATACCATATTCTTGAATTTTATAGCAATTGATGACCTAGTCTAAAATCTGTATGACGAGGCACAAAACTGGAAGAACCAAAGCAAGTTTTTAAGAGATTATCAACTTTGGATGCCTGGACCGTCTCATTTCAAAACCTCCTGAAAGGTATGGTAATCCAAACAATGTTGATCCTGGGACAAGTAAGCTTATAGGTAAATGTGACCTAACAAAGAGTTCAGAAATAAAGCAACATACACATTCCATAGAATTTTAAAAATATATATGTATTTATTTTAAGTCATAGATGGACGTAATATCTTTTAAAAATATTTATTTATTTTGATTTATTGTACGCAAATGGGGTACAGCTGTTGTTTCCCTGGCTGTACAAGAAGTAGAGTCACATCATTTGTGTAATCATCACATGTACCTAGGGTAATGATGTTTGCCTCATTTTATTTTTATGTGGTGCTGAGGATTGAACCCAGTGCCTCACATGTGCTAAGCAAGCGCTCTACCACTGAGCTACAACCCAGCCCCTTGATTTTCTTTAAAAAGAAAAAGGCCAAGATAATTCAGTGGAAGAAAGGATAAACTTTTCAACAGTTCTGAAAGAACCTCAGTCCCACATGGGCAGCGGAGAGGAAAGGAATGGAACTCAAGGTCCTGTCTCACACCATTCATAAAAATTAACTTAAAATAGATCACAGATCTAAATATAAAAGTTAAAATATAGTACTTCTAAAAGAAAATATAAGAAAAAACAGTTGGATCTTCACAACAGGCAAAGATTTCTTATAGCACAAAAAGCAGAAAGAAAAAAACTGATAAACTGGACTTCATCAAAATTCAGAATGACTTTTCAAGATACTGTTAAGAAAGCAAATGGCTGCTAGGCACGGTGGCATACACCTATAATCCTCAGCCTAGGAGGCTGAGGCAGAATGATCCCAAGTTTAAGGCCAATCTCAGCAAATTAATGAGGCCCTACACAACTTGGTGAGACCCTGTCTCAAAATAAAAAATAAAAAGGGCTAGGGATGTGGTTCAGTGGTTAAGTGACACCTGGGTTCAATAAAAAATCATGGATGGTGAAAAAAACATAAGCAACACAGATGTCTGACAAAGGAGTGTTACACAATTTCTAAAAACACTCTCATATGAAAGTAAACATCCCAATAAGAAACGGGCAAAAGGAAGGAACAGTACTTCACAAAGGAAGACACATGAAAGGCCAATAAGCCCATGAAAACATGATCAATACCATTAGTCATTGGGAAAATGCGAATTAAAAGTGCAATGAAATGCCACTATAACCCAACAGAATGGCTGAAACTGAAATGACTGACAATGACAGACTGACGACAGGGTGAGGAGGTGGAGGGTCTGGACGTTCTGGCACTGTGGTGGAAAGATACAATGGCGCAGACACTGAGAAACAGTTAACGCCTCCTATCCTATTACTTTACAATTTCACCCCCAGCTATGGACCTGAGAGAAATGAAAACACATGCTCTCACAAACACTGCACATGAAGTCCACTGATGCCTGTTTCATCCAAACAATGGAATACTACTCAGTAGAAGCCCTGCTCTAGGCAGGGTCATGAGGAACCATAAGCAGGGTTACTAGATGACTTTCAATAGTATCACTGCATGTTCAAATGAAGGCGAACATACGCTGTGAAATGTCTCTTCTGAGATATAACTCTAAAATCAACAGACACTGAAAGTTTCAGGATATCTTTTCAAAATGCTCTGTTTCCTTGTCTGGGCTACCTGGAAAGCTGACAGAAGAAAGGTGCAGTAGCACAGGGCATTTGAACATGACGGGAGAAATAAAATAACTGCTGTGAGATTTGATCATATCTCCAGTTACACTGCTATTTTTTAAAAAGCATTCTTTTAATTTCAAATCTAAATGAAAATATTGGCAGAAAAAGTCCAAATTAGAAAGTGATGATTTCTGCAATCTAAAGCTATAATGAAAATCATAATGTAACCGAAAACAACAGCAAATAATGATTTAAACAGACAATATGTTCTTAGTACATTCTCTTTGGGTCTGAATAATGGAAATTTCTCAATAGGTTACTTCACAATTTTCACTGTCATTTATGAAAAGCATACTTATCAAAAGGTCAGATACCTTACCCAATGCCAATTCTAACTGAAAAGAGTTTTCTTAAAAACATCCTAGGAAATGCAAAACAATAATAATATTACAATCAAGGCAGATTTTTCTTAAGAGTACACGTGAACTGAAAAGACTACAGAAATTTACAAGAGCTGTAGAATTTTACCTTGAACCAATACTAAAAAAGAAGAGCTCACTTTCAATACATACAGGACCAGCTAAATGAACGTAGGCAGCAATTAAGTAACACAGAACTGGCCTGTGCGGGATGCCCATGTGCAATCCAGGCTCACTGTGCCATCTCATCTATTTGCTCCATGCTTCGTTATTGGTAGGGGACACTCCTTTTGCAAAAACTTTATTAACCATTACTTTTTCTTAGCTATGTAGTATTCTTGACAATACTGTTTAGTTTAATACTGACACAATAGCCAGAAAAATACAAATTGTAGAATTTTGCAAAAACAACTGGTTTTGACTTTTCAAAACAGTCAACATAATGAAAACAAAAAAGGCATCAAAAAGGTTTTAAAGAGACTAAAAACTGAACATAATGCATATCTTTGATTCCTGTATTTTGGAGAAAAGCTATCCAGGACATTATTGGGACAAATGGAGAAACTCAATTATGAAACATATGTTCAACAGTATTCTTGTATCATTAAAACATGAGTGAAATAACTGTATTCTGTTTGTGTATGAGAGTATCCTCATACTCAGGAGTACGTGCAAATTATTAGGGACAACTCTCATGATATATTTTGAAATGCTCTGGCAAAAAAGGTTGATATACATACAATAAAAAATATATACTGTGTATGTGTGAACACAGACATAGAAAAAAAGAGAGCAAATGTGCAGAATGCACAGCATAA
Organism: Glaucomys volans; assembly: GCA_020662805.1. Lineage (NCBI taxonomy): Eukaryota > Metazoa > Chordata > Mammalia > Rodentia > Sciuridae > Glaucomys > Glaucomys volans. The sequence continues at coordinate 494,351 of JAJEJO010001969.1, forward strand.
AGGCATTGGTTATATTGTGCTTTAAACTTTTCTAGCTTTGAAAATTTTTAAATATGTAAATGAAAAAAAATTTCTGTATCATGAAAAGAATAGGTTAAAATCAAAAAAAAAAAAAAAAGAAAATGAAGAACAGTGTTCATTAGGAAAGGGCCAGGGGACACTGCAGAGGCCACAGACTCTCCTGTCTGTCCTCACTCATCACATTCTGTGCATCTGCAGATGTGGCGTCACTCCCGTCACAGAAAACCAGTGGTGCTACTTCTTCCAGCAGTGTCGGACAGAATCTACCATGCACCCATCTGGGCTTGAATTTCCTTCACAAGAAGATTTTTAGTTACATATTTAATTCCTTTTATTAAAATACAAACCATTTTGATTTTCTTTTTTTAGTTTTGATGTTGTTTTTAAAAGACTGTGTCATGTCTCTACGCTCTCAAACCTTCTGATGTGAAGTTACCCATAAGGTTCCCCAATTATCCACTTATTGCCTGAAGCCTTTATATTTATGTCCCTTCTATAATTCCTGACACTTGTCATTGGTGGGGGAGGAAGCTGTTTCCTCTCCTCCTGTCCTTTATCTGTCTTACATGATTATTAAGCATTTTATTAATTTTTTCAAATAACCATCTTTTCATGTCATCAATGCTTTCTTTTGGCTGTATTTTTATATTTCATTGATTTTTACTCACATTTTAATGATTTCCTGTCTTCCACTTATTTTGAATTTAATCTGTCCATATTTTCTGGCAACACAAGGTTGAAATACACCTAGCTGATTTTAAACTTCTTTTATAAAAAAAACACTGATTTAGCTTTGTTAAAAAATCTGTGTTTCATTGTCCAGCTTAAGTCTAACTTCCTATATGTGCTTAAAACAAAAGGCATGATCTGGATTGCTGAATGCAGGATTCTACGTGCTGCTAAGAGTCCACTGAACTCCCCAGATCGTGGGCAAATGCAGAATAACCCGGACAATGTTCCTTTCGCTTTGTGGCCCTACCGCTTCCCCTCAGGAATCCAGTCACACGTGTCAGGCTGCCTGCCGCCTGTCTCCTGGTCATCTCCTCATTCTTTTCCTTCAATATTATTCTCTCTCTAATTTTGATTATTTATATTGATTGGTTACAAGCTTACTGGCCTTTTCTTCTGTTGTGTTTAAACTTCTGAAAATCCCATTTGATGAATTTTTTATTTCAGAAATTATAGTCTTCAGTTTTAGACTTTCCACTTGATATTTTTTAGACAGACTTCTCATATTTGTCCTGAATTCCTCATTTCTTTACCCATTACTTACTTCTTTCTCGTAGATTCTTTAACGTGTTTGTCATAAAGTTCTTGTCCAATAATTTTAACATTTGGGTTAACTGCTGATCTCTTTCTGTAGACTTTCCCCCCTGATTATGGATCCCCCTTTCCTATTTATTCACACATCTATTTTCTGACTATAAACTCTGTTTAATCACTGAATTTGGTAAAGCATTAGCTTCTTTCAAAAAAAAGTGAATTGTATTCTTGCTAGCTACTGTGTAAGTGGAGGATGCCCCTGACCTTGTAAAGGCTATGTGTCTGTTGTGATGCATTTATTTTAGCTTGCATTGGTTCTATCACAAAGATCCCAGCATAGGATAATATCTATGCTGTCATTTCAGGTTTTCAACAATTAGCCTAAGGTGCTTATCAAGTTCCTTGAACATGGAAAGGTTTGAATTTTTAGACTGTTATCTCCAGCACCTATGGAGATCTCTGCTTAGCTCCCTGAACTTTCTGATATTGCTTCCCTCCCTGGGTACCTTGGAATCCTTGTCCTTCAAGGATTTGGGGGAAATTTTTGAGGTTCCTCTATTTTGTGGTTCCTTCCTTTCCAAGATCCCTCTCAATTTTCAGTTTCAGCCCTAAATATCATTGTCTAACTCACCAAAACGACAGCAGAATTCTGCTCGAGCTGTATTTCTGTGCATCACATGCAAAGAACTTCTTCAAGGGAAATTCTTTCTTCCAAGGAACATCGACTCTCCAGTTTCTACCTGCTTTTGGTCACTCTCTATTGCCTTTAAACAGCATTTTACTTTTTGTTTTTATGTTTCTGTCTAGAGTTATCATTCATCAGCAAGATGATTATCTCAAACAAGCTACTCCACCAGTACTATAATGACATGGTCTTGGACAGCAAGAAGTATTTATGTCCTGAGGTCTTGAAAACAATTTTTTTCATAAAGAATTTCCCTAAGTATAGACTTAGTTGACCGACAGAGGTTGACTATGCAGTGTATAACTAAGAAATTTCATCTCTAGAAAGGAACTTTGGAGATCGCCTGGTTTAGTATTTTTCCCTTTTAGGGATTTATAAACCCCTTACAAATCTAATGAACATAACAAATCTTCTCACAGTAGTGTACAAAATAAAAATATTTGCATATTATCTCAAAGAACCTGATTCATTTCTCCCAATCCACTGAATCTTCTCATTTTACATGAGGTAAATCTGAAGTTTAGGCAAAAAGTAAATTACCCAAGGTCATACAACACTGATAACAGCTGTGATTTGGAGAACACCAACCTTGTGTGAAGCTCCTGACATTTACTATCTCTAACTCTCCTAACAACCCAGCAAAGTGGTTTTATTTAGGAAAAATGACACCTTGATAAGTTAGGTAAATTGCCTGAGATCACAGACTACTAAGTAGTAAAGACTGGCACCAAAATCAAGTTCATCAGAATCCAAAATTAAGATTATTTTATGGTATGTTGTATTAGTGCAAGTACAAAATCAGGCAGCAAGATTCTAGACCTGACCTTCCTAATTATAGAGTGTGGGTATGTATGACAGGGTACTACAATAAGAATTTAGCAATGCCAAATAAATCTATTAATTTCATATAATAACATGTAAATTACACAAAGTGACAAGAACTATTGAGTGAAACTGTGAGGCCTCTATATCTGTAATACTTACTAAAATACTCTTTAAATTGTGGTAACTATAAATAAGAGTGGTACACATACTGGAAATATAAGTCCAGCTAGACTGCAATTAGTCGATATATTCAGATTTAAAAACAATTTAGCATTTTTTATAAAATATTTTTAGATGTTGATAGATCTTTATTTTTTTCATTTATTTATATGTGGTGCTGAGAATTGAACCCAGTGCTTCACACATACTAGGCAAGCGAACTACCACTGCACCACAACCCAGCCCCACAATTTAGCTTTGACAAGTCCCAAAAGGCCTTTGATTATTGCCAGTAGGATTTACATTTATATATACATCTACATACACTCATGTATATGTATGTATTCTGTATGGATAAAAGACTGGTAAAACAAAACTATAAGTTTAGGTGAGAATGTGGACAAATTGGAGCCCTTGTACATTGTTAGTGGGAATTTAAGATGGTAGAACCATTGTGGAAACCAGTGTGGCTGTTTCTCAAAAAATAAGACCCACAACTGTAGTTTTCACATAGCCAAGATGTGGAACCAACCCAGGGATCCATCAAAGGATGACTGTATAAAGAATATCCAGTATATATCACAATAGACTCAAAAACCAAATTCTTCCAACTGTGGAAATATGGATGAACCTGGAGAATATAATGTTAAGTGAAATAAGTCAGGCAAGAAAGACAAATATCTCATGTTCTCACATTTGCAAGATAAAAAAGATATATATGTATAATTTTTGTCCTTGCCATATGTATGATTACACAAATGGTGTGAATCTACATTGTGTGCAACCACAGAAATGCAAAGTTGTCCTCCATTTATGCATAATGAATCAAAATGCAGTCTGTAAAAATAAAAATAAATAAAAAGTTGATCTCTTGGGCTGGGGTTGTGGCTCAGTGGTAGAGCGCTCGCCTAGCATGCTTGAGGTCCTAGGTTTAATCCTCAGCACCACATAGAAATAAAATAAAGGTACTGTGTCCACCTACAACTAAAACAAAATATTAAAAAAAAGTTGATCTCACAGCAGTAGAGAGTGGAACAGTGGTTAACCAGATGCTGAGGAAAAGGAGATGGGGAAGGGATGACTAATGCGTACAGAGCACAGCTGAAGAGCAGAGTAACTTCTAACATTCCATAAAGCACAGTAAGAAAACCATGGATGACAACAAGGGATTGTACATTTTAATAGCCAGTAAAGACGATTTCAAATGCTTCCAACACAAAAAAATAATACACATTTGAGGTGCTGGATGTGCCATTTATCCTGACCTGATTGTTACACATTGTAATATCACACTACATTAATATGCACCATTATTATGTAACAAGAATTAAAAAATTAAATATGAAATTACTGTATGATCCAGCAATGCCACGTCTGGCATTACTCAAAAGAACTGAGAGCAGGATCTCAGAGAATATCAGACCCACATCCATTCCAATTATTCAATTATTCTAGATAACTAAAATATGGACCCAACCCAAGAATGAACAGAGAAGCAATGTGTGGTATATACATTCAACAGGATATCATTCAGTCTTGAAAAAGAAGATATTGAACACATTCTGCTATGTGAATGAACTGTGAGGACATTATGCAAAATAAAATAAGCAAGTACCAAAAATACAAACACTGTTATGAAGCACTTTGAGGAGTCAAAATCACAGACAGAAGGCAGAATGGTGGTTGGCATAGACTGCAGAGATGAAGGAGGGATTTTAATGGGCACAAAATTTCAGTTTTCCAAGATGAAAAGGCCTTGGAGATGGATGGGGGTAATGGCTGGACAGCAATATGAAGTTATTTCATATCACTGAACTGTACACTTGAAAATGGTTAAGATAGATGCTATGATATGTATATTTTACCATACCACAATAAAAATTTGGAGGGAAAAGCCTGCAGAAAGATTAATATGTATTATGTTTTGGCAAGTATATTAAAATTCATCTATCTCAAGTTACACTGTTCAATCGTCTTTGAGAATTCCCATATTTTTCTAAGCATGTAAAAAACTGAATGTATATAGTATTCGTTTTTAAGTCTGCAAAAGATAGTATCAATTCTGAATCATTTAAATATTAGTTTACAAATATTGCTTATAGTTTAATAGCATTGTAGATGCAACTTCACAAAGATATTGGCCCTAGACAGTAATTATACACTCAGCCTAATGTTTCAGTTAATGGATGTGCGTTTCAGTGATAATTGCAATGCTTGAGCATAATGTGCCTTTATTAGCAGTATAAAATAAAGTCAGTTATACCAACCAAAAGCTTGCCTATTTATTTTTATAATTGCTTAATCTGTATTATAAAAATATGATAAAAAAAGGCAAAAAAATGACAAGCATCCAATTTATTTTACAATTATAGAAATATACCTGAAGATTAATTATGGTGAACACTGACACGTTCTACTTGTGAAAAGCATATTATTTCAATGATATAAGACATGTGAAATCTTTATAGTAGGAAAATAGAGGCCTCCATGCTAGTTTTCTTTCTCACACTTAAAAACTATGAGACCTTGGACAGGTCACTGACTCTCATTGGACCTCAATTATTATTTAAGTGCCTCGCGTTACCAGATGATTTCTCATCACATTTTCTAGTTCTAAACTTAGTAATGCTATTAAAGCATATAAATGTAAAAATCAGAAAGCAAAACACTGTAAAATATGACAGTCTATCTAGGTTCATCAGGGTTCATTTTCTGTATCTAGAAAAAAAAATACAAATGATAAATTTTCAGCAAAAATCTTGGAATTTCTTTTTCAAACTAAAAATGTTATACAAATTTAAAACCACAGCCTGAGACCCCTCTATCATAGTTTGAAAACCATGGTTAGAGAACCATTGGAAGTGCAATAAATGATCTGCTTTCTCACCAGAAAAAAGTTTTTAGACACCCAAGACACAAAGCACAATAAAATGGACTAGTCAGTATGTCTATTTTTAATTAGCAGTAGTTAACATGCCTCAAGAACCTGTTGAATGAGAAAGGCTGAACACTGGATTTCCTCTACAACTGTTGGAGCTGATGTTATTTTTATATGCATATACATTTTCATATATTGTGTACATTTAAATGATGTGATATTAAGTCAAACCACAATCATTTTGATAATTTAACATAGATATATACACCTAAGAATAAAATACATTAAAAAATGGAATTCTATCTTCTAACAAAGAGCTGCACCCAAAGTGGCCTGAGTATTCCCAATTCCTTGAAATGGCAATTGCTCCACCATGACCATTACCTTCAAAACACTTATACACAAAAAGGTATGCATTAACCATAAAATTCAACACAGTTAATGAGAAGCTTACATGTACTTGGCAGAGATTATAGCATTCTACAAAACTAAGTATGATAGAAACGAGAGGGAAATCCTTTGACTTTAATTAATATAATCAAATTGTGAAAACAAGATATTTTTAAATTAATATTTTTCTTTTTGTAAGAAATAATACTGGAGAATACAGAAAAGCAGAGGAAAATAAATTCTCTATCATGAAGAGAGAAAATGAACATTTGGTTCATTTCCTCATAGTGCTTTTGTGTCTCCTTTCTCATATAGTTGAGATATTATACATATTTAATATTGTGTACTGTTTTCTATTCACATATTGAAATGTTTTTCTCAAGCAATTTCAAGAATTCCCATAATGATAGATGTGAGCCTGTTTATAGTAAAATTACTACTTACAAATATAATGCAGTGAAGACTGATAATTTCCTAATAAGAAATTTCTAGACATGGCATTACTAGATCAAAGGATATGCACAATTTTGTGGCTTCTAATATATGTTGCAAATAAATTAAAAGAAAGTGTGGTTTAGGATGTGCTTTTCTAACAGTTTAGAACAAAAGGCCAAAGACATAGATGTCAAATAAACATTTAGTCAACTAGCATTTTTTAGCAAAAGAAAGCATGTATAAGATCTCACTAAGCCAAATAGGCAAACAGCAACCTAAATGGAGCAACTGGAAACACTGCAAAGCCACCCCTTCCCCCAGTAGCCTTCCTTCTCCTGTGATGTCTGGGAGGTAGCACCAGGAACCAGGGTTTCTTCAAGTGTCCTTTAAGGATCACCTCTCTCACAATTATCAGGAGTGCTTGGTAAAATACAGATTTCTGGGTCCTATTCCAGATGTACTGCATAAAGATTCCCTGAGGGGCATGAGAATCTGTATTTAACAATCTCTCTCTTTATAATACTTAGAACCATATCTGTCCAGATGGTGCTCCAGAGCCATAATGCAGTTTGGGAGACTTAAGTGTTTTATCCCATTTGGCTAGCAATCCAATTTTCTAGGAACTAGTGCAAAACAAATAGGAACATAAAGAGAGAGAGAACTCTTAATTTTCTTTAGCAAAATCAGATAATTAATTACCCTTTGCTAATAGGAAGTAGTAACAATGACAGTGTGACCAGAAACGCATTTTTAAAATTTCAATAACTGAAACAGCACATCTTAGATGGAAATGAGAGAGTCCTAAACATGATGCCCACATAGAGTTTTGGAGCATGACAATTCTAGGTCTGAATTCATCTTCACTGTTTTTTATCTATGAAAACTTTTTGGCACGTTGTGACTACAAAATAAAAACCCTTCAGAAGAGACAACTTCCTTCATATTTACCCAGTGAACATCAGGCTCAGAGATGAGCACTCTAATATATTTAATTTCAAGTTATTTTGGTAACTTTTAAAAACATCTGTATGTTTATAATGTGCTGTCTATAAGAAAACAATATGGAATGATTTAGTGGTTACACCTAGAAAACAGAAGCACCAGGGGGAAAGAATAGTTTTTAGGTTGAGTCTAAATCACCGTCTGTGTAATATTTCGTTATACAGTTATATCGTTTCTTTATCAATTGCTTATACCCTTAAATATCACTAGGATGAGTAATTCCATACACACAAGTTGGTCGATAATTCACATTACACTTCACAATTTTCTTTGTCAAGCTGTACTTTCAGACATGAAACACCAGTCAACAGACATAAATGTTAAGGACCTTGCTATTATAATTACATCTTACTTCATTTGGTTTCACTGAAGTTAAAATATGAAGGAAAAGGCAGTTACAAAATAATTTGGAGCACAAAAGATAATAGCATTATAACTTTGCAAGTCAAACTACACAAACACATCTTTAACCTAATGCTTATAAAATGCATTCCAATTGACCACTTGTAATAAAAAGTTAAATGCAAAAATGTATGCATGGCATCTAAGTTGTTGGAATCAAAATGGATCCACTTTGGCCAAATCCTAATTAAACACTGCCAGGAGACCATGAAGAGAGGGAAAAGTTCTTGGGCACAACTTGCCTGATCACAGAGACTACTGCAGGAGAGTCCACAACCTGCAGCCTGGCAGATGCACAACAAGGAAGGCTGGCTGGAGCACAAGGACATTGCCTGACACACTGCCTCCACTCACCAAGACAGAAATAAGATGATCCTGTCCTCGGGCAAGCCCCTGTGACCAATTTTCTTTATCTCAAACAATTTATGTAATCCTCCTAATTCCACCTTCACAACCCCCTGCTTTCCTTTGCCTCCTAGGATACACCTACGCACTCCCCCCAGCCCACCCAGTCTGCCACAGCACATATATCCCATATCAAAATGTATATCACTTTCTCTCCAATAAACTCCTCTTTGGAGAGCTTGTCTCTGAGTGTCTTTTTAGGTTGATAGCAAATTGGACATATATTTTAAAATCTTACAAAGATATGCATATAGTGAATTTCAGAAATGTTTCAACTATAACATATTAAATTCTCACATGAGATCATAAGCTGTGTTTATGATGATATACAGTTTGTGTTCATTTATTTCTTCCAAGTAATATGCTTGCTTTCCACAATTGACTGATTTAACTTGGAATAATTATTTGAAAGCAGATATTTTATTATATACCAGAACTAATTCTCATTTCACTGGGAATTATTTTTTTTAAGCTATGCTGGGAGATTGGAGTCAAAGTCTTGTGCATGCCAGGGAAGGGCTCTACCCCTGAGCTACCTCTCCGGCCCTCTTAATTGCTTTTATAGGATTTCAATAGGCAAGAGTTACAAAGGCTATGTTGTTATTTCAACTATAAAACATTTCCAATTAGTTAGATGTTTTCTGACATAGGAAACTCCAGATTTGTGTTAAATTAAAGAACTATTCTCCCTTTATTCCTTTACATGACATGGTTATTTAAGGTAGAACTGCCTTAAGAACTTTAACCACAAATTCAGAAATAGCATACACTGACTTTTCCAAATATATTTTAGCAAAAAAAAAAAAAAAAATCCTGTTTTAAAAAAGTTCTATGAATTTGTTAAATTCAGTCAGATGTGGAAGCACACATCTGTTATTGCAGTGATTCAGGAGCCTGAGGCAGGGGGATCTCAAACTGAAGACCAGTCTCAGCAACTCAGGGGAATCCTGTCTCAAAATAAAAAACAAAAAGGGCTGGGGATGTAGCTCAGTGGTAAAGTGCCCTGAGTTCAATTGGTTGTAACAAACAAACAAATAAACAAAAAAAACTCACTGAATTCTGTTTGTGGGGGCCTTGTGATCCATAGAAAACAACTTGGAAAATGGTCATTAAATTAGATGTTTGGTCTTTTCGGGGTTCTAGCATTCTGTCATTTTAAAAAGCAGTGTGTACTGGTGGAACTGAAGGAGAAGGTGGCAGGCACATCATCCTGACCATTCTAACAGCAAAGAGAACTGTGCATCTGGGTGCCAGGCGCTGTGCCATCTATACACACTGTCATTTAATCTTAAACACTTTCTTGAAAGAAAAGTACAATAATTCCCATTTTCTAGATGAAGAAAGAATGGCTGTGAGAGATTTATACTTTTGCCTGAGGTCACGGGGCTACTAAGAGAAGTGACAATTTAGTCCATAAATTCTGGTTCTAAAGCCAAGATCAGCATGTGATGACTGATCAAATCTTGCTATAGTGTCTGAAGTACTTTTCTTAAAAAAAATTTAAGTTACAAATGTTAGAGTCTACAGACAGCCATCAATGAAACATACACAAATGCCATGAACAGGGAAGTATCACAACACTAGAAACCTAAGGCCTTAGTTCAAATTGTCATTATCCAAAAAGCCAATACCTTAGGAAAAATTTGATTTAAAAATACTTTTGTCTTTACCAACCATATGCATGTTAGCTCTTAGGACAGAAAAACACAGATTCTACTGACATAACCACTCCCTTAGTATTTCAGCACAATGTTTAACTTAAAATGGGCAAGAGGCCTCCCAGCTTCCTTTCTCTCCAGAATCACTCTTTTTAAAACGTTCTTTTGGATTAGTTTGTAAACAGGTGAAAGGCAGCATCCTCACCTTCCGTGCCAGATGGGAGAGTGGCAGGATGCTGCAGAATTTACGCCTTACTTCTACCTGTATCCATTTATTCAGCATCCATCATTCTGCCAAGTAGACAGGGCAAAGCTTGTTTCTTAAAGTAGTACTAGTGTTCATATTTTGATATATGATAAAATGCCCCACCTGCTCTCTCCTCTTCTGGTGATCTATTTTTCTCCTATTCAAAATGCTTATCTGTTTTTGTTTTTTGTTTTTGTTTAACCAGAGATACAATATAACTGGTGGAACATGTCAGCATAACACAATGCAATTATCAATAAGAGCAATGAGTATTATTATTTTACAGACAAGAAAAACAAAGCTGGAGAGAGTTAGTAGCACACAGCTATCTATTTATGGCCATTGTATATCTCATGACTACTGCCTCCTAAAGGGGAACAGGAGAAGAAAAACAAGTTAATGATCAAAACAAGAGAGGATGAAAAGTAGAGCCTCTGAACTAATTCCAGGTTTGACTAGGTCAGAAGTCACACCTCAGTCTTTTTCTAAAGGAGCCTTGGCTTCAGAATCAGACCGTCTGGCTTCAATCACCAGTGCTGCCTGGCATTGGGAAACAATGTGAATTCAGATATCTGCCAATATCACAAGCACTGTAAATACCTGAATACTTGCCCTAAAGATGAGATGTTTCCAAATTCTCTACCCAAACACAAAAAAGTTGATCTGTGATAATTTGGTTGATTTTCAACAAGAATTAAGAATTATGTTAGATGTTCTAAAGATTAGATATCTACAATATTTTCAAAGAGAATTCTACCATTACTTTTCATTTATAGGGAGATAATTTTTAAAAACAGACTATCTTCTTATTCTTACCAATAATAGTAGCTTTTATTTTGAGCATCTTCACTGAACTATGCTAGGTACTTGCCATACTTTCCTTTTATCATCACATATCTGTGTCCTAGGTATTGCTCCTGTTGTATGTAGGTGGGGAAACTGATACTCAGAAAAGTTAATGGATTTCCTAGGAGTGTAAAAACCACAAGGGAGCCACAGCTGCCCTGGGGTCTACTGGACTAAAAGGCCGCACTGCTTCCCCTGGAGTGCAGAATGTTTAAATAGATGAATTCTTTCTTAACTGGATTTTGTTGGTAACTACCTTATTTGGGGAAGAAAAACAATCACAAGCCATGTTTCTAGAACATGTAGCTTCTATCTCTCTGCACTGACTAGAAATAATGTGACTACCTTCACAATTCCTACCTTGGTTTGTTTTTTCAAAAATGCAAAATAAATAATCGTCTTTATCTTATAACACATGACAGAGGTTATATGCAGTTCTCATTATGATGCTTTCTTAAACTCTAACTGCTAAACTTAAATGAGAGGCATTTGGTACAATCTGAAAAATATTCAGTTCAATTAAAAGTAATTGATGCATGGTGAAATAATTCTTCCCAAAGCTGCTGTAAAATCTTCAAAAAAATAAAGCTACTTAATAATTTTCATCTCCTACAGGCTAGAGAGAAGCATTATTGCATATTAAAAATTGGAGTGTAGTTTTCCCAGAGGTAAAAGAAAGTTATTAAAACAACCTATTTATTGTTGATATAACTATCCATTTGTGCCACACAAAAAGTAACAAATTTCAGTACATTAAAAGAAAAGCTAATTAAGGCATAATTAGTATTTTCTGTATTTTGATAATTAGGGGTTAGTTGGCTATTCCTTTTCAAATTTCTATTTGATGCACCCCGACAATGCCTTTAATGAGCAACTAACGCTATTGAATCCCTCATGGCAGAGGAGTTTAGTGACCACTACTACATTACTTTCATTTATCACTGCCTCTTTACCTATAAATTAATCTAGCCCTGTAGCTATGTTGATCTACTTTATATCAATTTCTTCATCCATATCAGCTGAATATGTATGGCATTAACCTCATTTGCTAGTTGAGAAAAGCAGAATTAAAATGAGATCTAATTTCTCGTGCACAGCACAATTTCAAAACTGCCTGCTAATTTCCACCACCTGTCAGTGTGAAGAGCCTTTACTTTCTTGTAATTAAATAAAACAGTATATTTTTTAGCAGCTCTGAAAAATGCTAATCTTTCAAAAGTGTTCAGTGATCATTAATCATTAGGACAGTAAAAGAGCCTTATTCAGAACACTCATTTATCCTTTGTTTAAGTGAAAAGAAAAAATTTTTTGGCTTTTTCACAAGAAGGAAAAAAGAAAGTACCAGACGGAATATAAAAATTAACTATTATATTTCATTCCACTGAAGTTTCTACTTATCTGATTATCACCACATGGTGGTAAGAGGTATTACATAACCTAGAGGCAGCTAGTTTCAAAAAATAAGAAATATAAAAAGCACACCATTTCTCTGAAACCAGTTGGAATTTAATAAGTGCACGCTGCAGCCTTTCATGTGCAGTTGAACTAAACTGATAAGGCTTTGAACACAGGACAATTGGACAACTGGTATTGACAACCTGTCTTTGAAGCAGCACTCAATAAGCTGCCCTGCCTGCAATGGACCACTGCCCAGGAGCATCCTCTGGAAGGTGGCGCCTCCGAGACCAGCCGGGAAGCTCACCAGGCTGCACTTCGCTGAATTCCCAAATACATGTGACGCAACTGGGAGGGAGAATGTGAAAATATCAAAAGGCAGACAGAAAAATAACAGTTTACTGTTTTGATGCTGGAAAACAAACTTGTATTTTAAGATAATTCTTTTGTTTTTCTTTTGCTAACAGTTTAGGTTTTACTGTTGTTTCATGTCATTGTAGCTATACCAAATACATTTAACATTCTCATATTTTTAAATAACTCTAACTTCTTAATTTTTCTTTCTGGATACTAGTTAAGAACATGAATTAGCAATGAGCAGTGTATATTTGGCAAAAAGAGAAATAAACACCCCCCCAAAACATTATTGAAATGTTTACTTACTATCAGCCTCTTGGGCTAAACATACTTTCTGTTTTTTGTACTAGGAGTTAAACCCAGGAGTGCTTAACCATTGAGTCACATACTCAACCTATATAAATAAATGTACACACACACACACACACACACACACACATAAAATATATACATATATTTTTTTTAAAATTTGAGACAGTATGTCATTAAGGTGCTAAGGCCTGCTAAGTTGCTGAAACTGTCCTTGAACTTGCAATTCTCCTAACTCAGCCCTCCCGAGTTGCCAGGATTAAAAGGATGGGCCAATACTCCTGGTTAAACATGTTTCTCTTCAAACAGCAATGAACCTTGAGGATAATACTATAAGATCACCTTCTTATTCTACAAAAACATACATCAATGGTTAAGTGGCTAGGAAGATCTAAAGAATTATGGCATAAATGATTAAAACTGAAATGATCCACAGTATTCCCCACACAGATTTGTAGAAAGTGTTGGACAGTGTAGGATTACTATCTTGAAGCCTAAACCCCTTTTGGAAATATTTCAAACACATTTATTTACAAACTAGTAGTTAATATGACTTCTCTTATCTTTCCAGTTAATTACTCATCAAGTTTTTGTAATAAATACCAGGGGTTAAGCATTCACAGAAGAAACAAAGATGTGGGATGGATTATCTACACAGACTGAGTAGCTTCTGGGTTTCTGCAACAGAAGTTGGATGGATTCATTTTCATCCTGATTCTCTCAAAGCAACCTACGTAGAGCAATTATGAGTGAAAGAAAGAAAATACTTTCAGGGATGAATATGAATTCTCCCTCTTAATTAGTTTAACTCAAATAACAAAAATAAACAATTTTAGCACTAGCATCCCAGGTAGATACATTTCCAGCAGATATTCAGAAGATTTGCATGTGACCATCACTAAAGTGCTAGTGACATGCTTTCACACACAAACTTCCTTCAAGGAACTCAACTATTTTTAAGACAGCAGATTCTACCCCAAGACTTCAATAATGAAAGTGCTAAAAAACTCTTTCAGTCAACTATATACTACACATTTCATTTATTATTTGTTATCATTTCAACTTCTAAGAACCACTTAAAAATTTTCAAACATCAGAAGTTGGAATAAATATACATGACAAATCTAACGAATCTTCACCAGAAGAAATTATCACTTTCCACCTTATTTTTTAAAAAATCAATTGTTGAACTATAATTACTAGAGAACGATCTTACAAATGTCATTCATAATATAAGAATATTCTTATGTGGAGTTTTATTTTGTGCATTTATGTACAAACATCAGGTTTTATAAATACTTTAGAATTTCCAATCATTCAAAAAAATGGAAAGCCAAGTATAGTAGCACATGCTTGTAATCCAAGTGACTCGGGAGGCTCAGGCAGAAAGAGCTCAAGTTCAAAGCTAGCCTCAGCAACTTAGCAAGAAGCTGTCTCAAAAAAGGTGTGTGTCAGGGGTGGCAGGGTGCTGGGGATGTAGCTCAGTGTTAAAGCACCCCTCAGTTACAAACCCTAGTACAGGAGAAAATGACAATAAATATTGATTAAAATACACAGTGGGAAAGCACACATTTCTCAGGTAATCACAGAATAATCATCCCTGTATTCTTCCAGGATCTAGTGTAGTGCTTGGCATAGGGAGAAAATAAGTGTTTAATGAATGTATGCATAAAGAATTACATAATTACATATAATTCACATTAAGATTTGATGCCAAATTATGGTAGATTTAATTTGGCATGATAAATAATAAATAATAAGTCAGCTTTTTAAAAGAATCTAAGCCCATTCTTTCCAATTTACATCCTAAATTCACCAACTTACATCATCATTTCATTAACCAGTGCTGCTAAGATTTTAACTTTAGGCACGTTTGCCCCAAACCTCCTCCTCTCATGCTTTATGTTCTTGAATCAACACTGAAACACACTTCAGGAGTTCAGACTTAAAATGTAACTTGGCAAATCCATTTATAAAATAAAATAATCAGGTCTTTAGTCTGCTCAACATTCTGTTAGCAAGGTTATAGAACACGTTTTTTAATAATACATATTATGTATGTGAACAAGTGTGAAGAAGTGTAGAGAAATCAGCTTTTTAAAAAGGGCTTATCTGAATACTGATGTATAATATATGCATAAGATATATGACTACTGAAAGAACAAATCCCTGATCAATAAAACAATCTACCAAAATAAACATTAACTTGGATAAAAATCACCAAGATGGAAAACCTAACTAGTTCAAGTAACACTACCATAAAACAATTATGATACATTTATACAGTATATGGCAATCTGAAAGCAGCCCAGAAATAGGGTTTAAAATGTTTTAAAACACTCAAAAGAGGAAGCCCCAAAAGTCATTGGGCATTATTCCCAAATAGTTAAGCTTCAAAATAATTTATCTGTCACAGGTACTTTTTCCCCTATAATTTGCCTGATATATATGGCACACTGTAATAATTTAAAAGTTTACATGTTTACTGTTTAAAATGTTCTAAGCTGCTACTTATTTTTCACCAAAGTGAAAACTCTATGCACAAAACAATTTTCTTGTGATTTAGCTTTCTAAACCTTTCCCCCCCAAACTGTGTAACAAATACAAAGATACATTTAGCAACAATCAAAATACATCCAAGCACCTGGAAAGCAGCTAGTGCAATCTCTCCAGGCTGGATGGCACTTACAGTTGCAGCAGTCCATTCAAGTTGCTATTATGTCTCTGCTTCATTATTCAGTGCTTTCCTACTCAATTTAACAGTAACTGTTAGTAACATACCACACGGGAGGCCCTAGCAATTGTAGGGAGACAATGCCATCTGCTGCTTCATGTGTGTCTTCCACAGCAGAGAATCACTGGATAACAAGTGCATAACTACACAAAGCAATTCAGAAACCCACATGTGGAAAAAGAACACTGAGATCACTCCCACTTTTATTTCAGACAATCTGAAATTATATCAATGAACACATACCATCTTAAGGCAAACATTAAGTTATTCCACAGAATTACAATACACAAGTACTTCTATCTCACAAGTTCTCAATGCTTAGCAACAAGGCTTTCTTTCAGTCATGTACTGAGAGAGAGTGAAAAGGAAAGATCCCTTACTTGATCCAAAGAAGCTATTTCCTATTTATGAATTACTGCAATCTCCTATTTTAAACATGTGATCTGTATATAAGGTGACCATGTAACTTACCCTCCAAACAGGAACACTTATGAGAATTGAAGGTGAAGCAGTTAACTAACAATTTTGCCTGGACAACAAGTAGAAGTTGATGAATCTTTGGCAAGTCTGATCACATGGTCACCCTATTTATCAATGATTCTTTGCCGCACCCTCTGGCATCATAACCTTCTCGGTGCCTTTAGAACTTCTCTGGAAAGCAATTGGGAAAGTTTCAGGAAATGCCTAGGTTCACAAGAATGAAGGCAACAGAAAGTGGAAAGAACCTGGCACATACTCCCAGACAAGCCCGGTTTATTTCCTCCACTGTGGTGTCCACTCGAGCTCTCTGGCACTAATAAACACCTTCTTCTGAAAGGGCAAACCCTCTGCAGGAGAACTCATTCATACACTGGCATGACACCCTCTAACTGGAATGCTGTCCAGCTGACATCTGGCAGATGCCAGGTACTTGGAGAGAGAGCGAACTGGAGATGTAGTGGGTGGTGTAGGTGTTTGTGTGTGTTCTCTGCTGTGTGTTGAGGTGGTCATAGAAAAACAGATCCAGATCATTTTAGAGGATGAAACATTTTAGAGGATGAAGAAAGAGACAATCACTAAGACTAACTTGTTTATTTTAAAATCTAAATCCAGAGAGGGAAAGGGGAACTTCCTTCCCTCTCAATTTCTGGTATCCTATACTGGGTGGTGAGAATTCAGGCATTCTATTAATATTAAGCTTTATAAGTGTCACTGATTAAATAGCTCTGTGTGGATCTACTTTTAAAGAAAAATAGATTCCAATATCTAAACGACCCCATTTTTACTAACTTTTGGAATTTCACTTACTGGTGAGTTTTGTAACCACTATTTGAGTCAGTTTTTTCACTGCTATGACTAAAGGACCCATGAGAACAACTGTAGAGGAGGAATGGTTTATTGGAGGGCTCAGAGTTTCAGGGTCTTAGTCCATAGAAGGCTGACTCCACTCCTTGGTGCTTGAGGTGAGGCTGAACATCATGGTGGAGTGTGTGGCAGAGGGAAGCAGCTCACATAAGATCAAGAAGCAGAGAGAGAGAGAGAGAGACTCCTCTCTCCAGATACAAAATATATACCCCACAGACACACCCCCAATGAACCATACCCCAGCTGCCTCCAGTTACCACTCAGTTAACCCCATCAGGCATTAATTCACTGATTAGGTTAAGGCTATAACCTAATCATTTCTCCTCCAAACCTTGCATTGTCTCACATGTGAACTTTTGGAGGACACCACATCTAAAGCACAACACCAACCAAGGCAAAACTGACGGTTATGGAGGGTTGGTTTGAAAAAAGAAAGAGATTAAAGAACAAAGTTCAAAACTTCCAACTTTTGGTAGATATCTGGAAGCCAAGCTGTTGTGTTAAAAGGACTCTTCACTTTTAAAATTTAAAATCCAATTTTAATTGGTTTAAAATTAAACTTTTCCTACTAAGTGAATAAACTGAGAAAATGTGTAAGTGCAGGAAGCAATAGCAAATAATGAAATAGAGGAAAATACTATTAACATTTACCAGAGAATAACTGATGGATACAAAAGTAAAGAGGAAATAAATTATACAAGATTCTGCTACATACTAAGAAATTATTATATTTAGAAGAGTTTAATGTCTTAGATTATATCTCAATACTTTGAATGGGATGGACACACACACACACACACAAACACATATATTAGCTACATCTTACATTTTGTTTTATGATCATGCTGGATAACCATAATTATATTTTAAACTCCTGAGGAGACTATTCATGTCTCTTAGGAAGAACCCACTAACCCTGGATGCACAAAACCGCCACATGGCTCCTTCCCTAGACCTGCCACTCTCAAAAGGCTTAAACTATCTATCTGTATCTGTAGCTCTCTCTTAAATAAGTTTCTCTGACACAAAAGCATTTCGCCAAACTCGCACTTTGGGATTTCAAGCCTCGCTAACAGTTTTACAATAACTGAAAGTTGTGTAAGTTCTAAGTATTTTTAAGTCCAGAATCTCATTCTTATTTCCCAACTGTTTGAATTTTCATTTAAAAATAAAACAAAATTTCCTGTTCCTGCAAGAACTTGGAAGAGGGATCCCAAATTATGCAGGGGAAGGTAGGGATGCTGGGAATCCAGTTAATCCTAATGTACATTTTGAATTTGTTCTCCTATTTGTAGCTATACTTGAACCCTAGCATACAAAGGTATCTAGTATGCCCCAGTTCTCAGCTTTTTCAGCATTCTTACTATGAATCATTTGGCCAACCACTGCCTTTCTTCACTGCAATAACTTCAGGTTCAGTTTTCTCAGGTGCATTAAGACAGCTAGCACTTATAAACTCAGTTGCTAGCTTCAAGTCCTTAAATTTACCATTTCTCCTACCTTTCTCCCTTGCAAATTTATTTCTCTTTATTCCTATACTGCCTTTAGAGTTTTAAGATTAAACATGAATATTCAATTTGTTACGTTTAACTCAAGTTCCTATAATTATTCCTCTTGTAGATTATTAAATGTTTCGAATTTGAGAAAAGGCACAAAATATAATAAACAACCCCCCACACTTACCATGCAGACTAAAGAAATTTACGTATATAATTTGGGCATGGTGGTGTGTGCCTGTAATCCTAGCAACTCAGGAAGCTAACGCAGGAGAATACCAAGTTCAAGGCCAGGGCCAGCCTGAGTAATTTAGGGAGACCCTTTCTCAAACAAAAACAAAAGGTCGGGAATGCAGCTCAGTGGTAAAGTGCCCCTGGGTTCAATCCCCAATACTAATATTAAAAAAAGGAAAGAAATTATAGATATAGCTGAAATGTGCCTTTTCCCCTAATCCCATTCCTCTTCTCAGAGAGAACCATTATCCTGAATTTATTGTCTACCAATCCTGTGCACATCTTTAAGTTTTCACTACAGAGTTCATGAACATATACTATTTTTAACATATTTGACATAAGGGAATATCACATGTATCCTTTTGGCACTTTTTCGTAACATATTATGGAGACTTTTTTGGACTTATCCAGAAAATGAATCTCATCGGCATTATACGATTCCCCTTATATGACTGCATCACAATTCATCCATTCTCCAGCTGACAGCCAAGATTCCACTTATCCTCCACAATTACACAATAGGCTTCTATAAATAATCTTTTGTTAAAAACAACTTTATTAAGGTATAATACACCTAAAGTGCATACATTATAATCAAGGTCAGTGTGAATCTTGACTTATCTATATAGTCTCCTATAAGCCTCTTCATAAAAAAGTATTTCAAGCTTTCCAGAAGGCTCCTTGTTACTTTCCCAGATACATACTCTCCTTTTCCAAAAGTAACCATTTTGACTTCTGCCATAAATTAGTTTGACTGTTACTGAAATTGGTAAGTGGAACCATAAAATACATATACTTTTGTGTCTTTTTCATTTATCATCATGAACAGATTATTGTAAATTCATTCAAATTCTTTTTTGAAGCAGTTTTTCTTTTTAAATAACTTAAAAGTAAATTTAGTATTTCACTGTGTGACTATACACTAATTTATTCATTTGACTGTTGATAGATACTTGGGTTGTTTCTAATTCTTGAATACTATAAATGAAGCTGCTATGAACATTCGTGCATTTGGTAGACATATAACCTATCTGCTGTAGGTAAACATTAGAGAACTGATGTCATAAGGCAGGCTATGTTCAGCTTTAACAGATACAATCAAATAGTTATAACAATTTATACTGACCAGAAAACCATGACAGTGTATCTTCCACATCATTCTTGGGGCTTGGTTTTGTCAGTCTTTTTAATATTTAGCCATTTCACTAGATGTGCAAGATCTCTCACTTGGGTTTTAATTAGTATTTCTCTGATGATGACTAACAACACTGAACGTTTTATATGTGCCTATCAGCCATTTGGGTACCTTCTTCCAGTGTGCTTGTTTACATCTTGTAACTTTTTTGAACGTGAGTTTAAGTCTTTTTTTTTTTTTTTTTTGGTAATAGTCTTGAGTCATCTGCCTACTATATAATCCATACATTTACAATCCAGTGGTTTTTAGCATAGTCACAGACACCTGCAACCATCACCAAAATCAATTTTAAATATTTCAATACCACCAAAAAAAACCTCACACGTTTTAGCTGTGAGTGCCCAATCTCCAAGACCCCAGCTTTAGGCACTCAATAATCTACCTTCAGTGTCTATAAATTTGCTTCTTTCAGAGATTTCATAAAAATGGAATCACATCTATTTTTTATGACTGGTTTATTTCACTTGGCATAATGTTTTCAATGATCATTCATATTATAGCATGTATTTTAGTCAGCTTTTTCACTGCTGTGACTAAAAGGATCTGACCAGCACAATTGTAGGGGAGAAAGGGTTTATTTAAGGGCTCATGGTTTCAGAGGTCTTAATCCATTCCTTGGGGCTCAAGGTGAGGCAGAATATCATGGCAGACGAGCATGGCAGAAGGAAGTAGCTCAGGAAGCAGAGACTCCACTCTCCAGATACAAAATATATACCCATTGCCACGCCTCAATTCCCACCTCCTCCAGCCACACCCTACCATTTCAATTAATCCCATCAGAACTAATTCATTAAGACTCTTACAACCCAATTATTTCTCTTCTGAACCTTCCTGCATTGTCTCACATCTAAGTTTTTGGGGATATCTTACATCCAAACCATAACAGCATGTATCTGTATCAGAACTTCATTTCTTTTTTTGACTTAAGAACATTCCATTTGAGGATGTACTCAATTTTGTCTATCCATTTATCAGGTAACAGACATTCAGATTTTTTCCACTTTGTTGGGCTACTAGAAATGATGCTGCTGTGAACATCTGTGTCGTCTCCATGTGAATGTGTGGTTTCATTTCCCTTGGGTATATACATGGGTGTTGAATTACTGGAGCCTATCTATGTTACTGTTCATTCTTGTGAAGAACTGACATACTATTTTCCACATTGGCCACATCAATTTTACCTTCCCTCCAGCAGCATGAAAGTTTGTTTCTCCATATTCTCACCAATACTTGTGATTATTATTATATCCATCCATTAAGTAGGATCTCACTATAGTATTGACGTGAACTTCCTTGACAACTAGTAATGCTCACCATCTTTCCATGTGCGTGTACTGGCCATTCATATATCTTCTTTGAAGAAATAACTATTCAGATCTTCTGCTCATTAAATTTTTTCTTTTTTTTTTTTTTTTTTTTTTTTTTTTGCAGTGCTGGGAATTAAACCCAGGGTCTCATGCACACTAGGCAAATGCCCTACAACTGAGTCTCATCCCCAGTCCATTTTGCTTATTTTGCTTATCATTTTTATTATTGAGGTGTAAGAGTTCTTTATATATTCTAGATGCAAGTGCCTTATCGAATATACAATCTGCATTACTTCAGTCCTCCTAAATTTGCTGAGTTTTGTTTTATGGTGTAGCCTACAGTCTGCTCTGGAGAAGGCTCTGTGTGCACTTGAGGAGATTATGTGCTCTGGTATTTAGGTCTGGAGTGATCTACAGGTATCTGCTGGATTAGTTGGTTAAAATGTTGTTCAAGAGCTGGAGATGTGGCTCAGTGGTAGAGCATTTGCCTGGCATGCATGAAGCCTTGGGTTCAATCCTAGTACCACTAAGTCAGTCAGTCAAGTAAGTAAATAATGTTCAAACCTGCTATTTCCTTAAACATCATCTGCCTGGTTATTCTATCCATTATTGAATTGCTGATACTTTGACGTTGGACTTCCAAATTTCCAGAATGTTAGCTGCTTATGGTATTTTTGAATAACAGCCTGAAGGGTTAAGATAATGTTTATGGGTCATTGTGGTTCCTTTTTCTGTGAACTGTTTATTCATACATAGTACCCACTTCTCTACAAGGTAGTTTTTCTTTGATCAGAATTTAACATAACTGAATATTGGTTCTTTTTAGGTTACATGTGCTTTGTGCTATTTTTTGCTATTGTTATGGGTTTTTGTTTGTTTTTTGCAACAGAGTCTTATTAAGTTGCCCAGACTGGCTTGAACTCATGACCCCACACCTTAGCCTCTTGAGTAACTAGGATTACAGACATGCCCCACTGTGCCCAGCTTATGGCTTTTCTTTTTACTATGTTTACTATACCTTCTGATCCATGGAACTTTTACTTTATTGTGGGTAGAATTTATCAACCTTTGGGACTGAGGTTTGGGCTTTTTATGTCTTAAAAAAAATTCTTCCCTACCCCTAAATCATAAAGGTAATCTGCTGTTCATATTTATAGTCCTCTATTAACTCAGAATTGATTTTTGTATGATGTGAAGTCATAATCCAAATTCTCATATACAGGTAATTAAATATCCCACACCCTGTATTTAACAGTTTTTCTCTAACTCATCATATTCAATTTGACTGCATAAATGGATAGATTCTATGATCTTTTTCTTCAGTTGCCCATATTCCTCTTCAATTAAAAACTTAGGGAGAGGTGGATCGCCTACTTTCTGGTCACATGCTTGGCCCCGATGCCCAGTACTTACTTACCAATAGTTACTGGACACTGAGTAGAAATAGGCCAAGGGAAAAGAGGCAGCAGTACAAAGCATGCCACAGTGGAATGAAGTGTCAAAAGAAAAGGCTGCAAAGGTGGATCATAGGAGGAAATCATTCTGTAAATAATGGGAAACTAATAGAGAATTTAAAACACCAGGATGAAAAGTGATTCCTGAAGTCTGGAAAAACTGAAGGGCCAACCAAAACAAGTGTACCCACAAAACAGAGCAACAGAAAAGCATGCCTGCTCTGGGGAGAGGGAAGTGTACCAGGCCAACACCTAAGAGGACGACTTGAAGTCTAGTAAAATTAGACCCGTGGTCTGTGGCCTTGCAATCCACTGTTATCTTCACAAAGCTTGCACATGCATGAGGAGCCAAGTACAAGAAGGTTTACTGGGTATAGTCTGCAAAACTTAAAGAACTGGAAATAAGTCAACAAATATCACACACCAAAAAATGACTAAATAATGACATAATAATACCCGGGGATACCACTCAGTAATTAAAATAAACTCATTAGAATCACGGTATCAATATGGACAAATCTCAAAACCAATATTGATCCAAAAAAGGCAAGTTTCTAAAGATCCAAATGGCACAATACTTTTACACAAAGTTAACAACACTATATTTTGTTTATAGAAACACTGAAAATGTGGAAAAAGAACAAAATCATAGATAAGAATAACACTAAATTTAGTACAGCTATTACTTTTGGTCAAGACAAGCAAAACAATCAGAACAGCCATAGGGTCATTAATGTTTAATTAAAAAATACACAAGCCGGGCATGGTAGCGCACACCTATAATTCCAGCACCTGGGAGGCTGAGGCAGGAGGATCGAGAGTTCAAAGCCAGCCTCAGCAACTTAGCGAGGCCCTAAGCAACTCAGTGAGACCCTGTCTCTAAATAAAATACAAAATAGGGCTGGGGATGTGGCTTAGTGGTGGAGTGCCCCTGGGTTCAATCCCCGGTACCAAAAAAAAAAAAAAAAAAAAAAATACACAAATCTGAAATACAGCAAAGCATTAAGATTTGACATAGGTAGATGATGGGCATATGTGCATTCATTACTCTTACTCATTCTTGTTTACTAATTAAAAAAGTTTACTATGGTAGCAGTGCGGGAAATGGACAGAAGTAGGGAGATGTAAAATGGAAACAAAGATGACAATTAGAATACTTTTTAAATCCAGTGAGAAATGACAAGCAATGACAATGATGTTAAAAAAGAAAGAGGAGGAGAAAGAAATGAATCTGAGAGGTAATTAGCATATAAAATCAGCAGGATAAGGTGAGAGATCAGATTCAAGAAGTACAAGGAAGAAATTTTAGGTTGAATGCCATTCTTCCTTGAAATAAAAAAGTAGGAGGAAAGGATGTCATTAGACAAGGAGTTCCTTTGGGAACCGGTTAAGTTTGAAGGGCATATTCTATGTCCCAGGGAGAAAATCCAGTACGAAGTAACATAGCAAATTGGTTAAGAGCAGAGGCTCCTGAATTAGGTGCCCAGGTTCAAACCCCATTTCAGCCATTTTTAAATGGCTTCAAAGCCTCAGTTTCCATGTTAACAGAAGGGGAGGGTGATAATAACTATTTTCATAGTGTTTTGTGAGACTCAAATAAGATAACACTTATCAGGTTCTAGGCAAAGTATCTGGCAATCTGGCATTAGACTAACCATTCAATAAATGTCTACAGTGAATACTTAGGATGTCTTTCTCACTTACAGAATATACATCTATTATATATATCACAGGAATTTTCAGTAATTCCACTCTGGTCCCTGAAGCATTTATTTATATAAATTATATTCTGTTATTTATGGAGATTTTTAATAAAATTATCAAGATAATATATCTTATTTTAAATTGCTGAATAATTTTACTGAAGTCAGTACATCATTTTCCAACTGAAGAATATATCCTGAAAGTACTAAACCTGGGTTATAAGCCCAATTCCTATAGAACTCCACTAAATATAAACATTCAAGTTAGTAGAAAGAATACAAGTCATAGGCTAAATCCTTGGGGATAACAATAAACAGGCGAGAAGCCACAATAACCAAAACTCACAGTCCCTACATGTACTGCTAATAATACTAGCAATGCAGCATAATACATGCTAAAACAGGGAGTACACAGGCACTACAGAACAAAGCCCAAAGAATTTCTCTCAAAATCTGAGAGTTAAGGGCATTCGAAAAAGGGTAAAGGTATCTGATATGAAAGTCAAGTAGGAGTTAACAGAATAAGGCAGAGTGGTAAAATGTGATTTTTAAAAACATTTCCTAAGCAGAGGTAATATTTTGTTCTAATATCCCAGAAATAGAGCACCTAAATACTGAATCATGAAGTTGATGAAATGTACAGAAGAGTCACTTGTAAGTCATATCATATATGATAAATAATGTTTGGCACAGTTCCTAGTAAAAAAAAAAATTGGTCTAATTGTTAAATACCACTGTTAACCAATACCATCCTCTTCTTGGTCATGATTTGGAATCAGACAAAATACACACTAAGAAATAAGCTTCCACCTAGTATTCCTTAGTCAGCTGCCAGAAACAGGACAGTTCTCCGGGGTATGCATGGGAGACTGGTTACAGGACGTTCCATAGAAACCAAAGTTCATAGATGCTCACGTCCCCTATATAAAATGGCACAGTGTTTGCATACAACCTATGCACATGCTCTTCCATAATTTAAATCATTTCTAGATTCCTATGATACCTAATATAATGCAAGTGTTTAAAAAAATCTGTACATATTCAGAAGAGTGCAATTTTCAGTTCTGAATATTTCTGATATGCAGTTGGCTGAATTCCCAGATGTAGAACCCATGGAAACAGAGGGTTAACTACACAGTACCTATTAAATGCCTTATGAGTCTCTTCTGTGACACCCGTTTTAAGGAACAGACAATGTGCAGAGCCCTCAGAAGTGATAGGGCAAATGCGAAGTAAACCCACAAAAATAGTTTCTGTTTTTAAAAGACAAATTGTCAAGCAGGTCAGAGAAACTGAAGAGTGGGAAGTTAGTTTCACTTTGGGGTTAAGTAATAGGAATGCCCTAGAAATAAAGTCACCTTAGGAGTAAACTCTTCTAATTAACAGGGCAAGATGCACACACCAAAAATGGTAGAGGAATCAACAGCAGTCTGATGATGTGTTTATTTTTCCTGATACATAAGCTTTTTCACAAACTTACTCCACAACTTACTTTTTCACAATTACCTTACATCAAAGTTACATATGTATATACACATATGCACGTACATTATTTCAAATAAAAATTCTGGGGGAAAAATCCCAAATCTCATTGCTTTAAAATAATTAGTCTAATTTTATATATTTACTAAGCCCTTTAAAAAGATCATAGTTAGAAGGCTTTTTGATTGATTCCACATTACACTGTTCTAAGACCCAAGTCAAATGAATACTGAATTAGAAATGTTTCAAGAGTATTCACTATTGCAAAAGCAAAGTAACAAACTCTTTGGGTGCATTAAAAAAGACAATCTATTATAATGTGATTTATCTTCAACCTTCACCAGCACATCTGGGAGTTGAAAGACACCCTGTATAAAATTTATACAAAATAATTTCTTTCTGATTCTACTTTGTCTTATTGACAACTTAAAACATTTATTTCTAGCTACTCCTTTTTCTTCCTAATGATCTCATTCAATGTAGCTAAATTCTCAGAAAACTTTACTGATATTCTTCTAAATGGCAATAAAATATCACAATAAACTTGACAAAAGAAACATCAAGCTATATGACTTCCTTACAAAGCAAAGCAAAGAAAATTTTACCTGAAATAAACTAAAAGATGATCTTAAAACCAAACAAGTATTTCTGTCATCCTACCATACAATTATCAGAAAATTCCAAGTAAACTGAAGGTTAAGTTAAATTTCCTAGGACAAAAAGCTCAATTAAGTGTATAAAGCTTATTTCAGGATTTTCAAATGAAAAAAAAAAAAAACTTTCAACATGACTACAACCTTATCTAAAACCTTATCCAAGTGACTTAAGAATATACTTAGAACTTTTTATAGTTACTATTCCAGAAAGTAGGAATTAAAGGAAAAAAAAAGAAAAAAAAACACACAACACTTCACAGATCTCACGAGGGTCCTAACAATAGTAATCTCTTAGCATCTGGAGAAGAGTGGTTCCAGGACTTTCTCCTCCAGCTACCCAAATCTTCAGAGGCTTAAGTCCCATAAATAAAATAGCATAGTATTTGCATATGACCTATACACATTCCTCATACGCTCTGACTCATCTCTGGATGACTTAAAATACCTGATATAATGTTGATGCTGGGTAAATAGTTATTACTCTGTACGGAATAGGGAATAATGACAAGGAAAAAGGATGTGATCAGTGTTTGGTACAAAAGCAATTTTTAAAAAAATATTTTCCACCTATTGTTGGCTGAATCTGTGGATACAGCATCTGCAAATCCAGAGGGCCAAGTGTACTCCTAAGCATCTACTTAGGGCTCAAGTAAAAGTCCTCAATAATCTCTCATGTGCCTCAAGATCAATTCAAGTACACTTGCTCATGCTAAATGTTCAATTATCATATTACAAAGTCTTCCCCACATTGACATGAGTTAGCTGCAGCCTTTCAAGTCCATATCTAAATTCTTCAAATCATCATTATTTATCATGTAAAAATGTCAAGGAATGAGTGGAACATAAGCAAGTGTCCAAAAAAAGCCCAAATTACTAGAGAGCAAATCTTATTTCCACTCTTGAAACACAAAAGGCAAAATCCATTAATGTGTTAAAAACAATCTTAGCTATTTAGTGATTATCCATGTAAAAAATATTTACTACTTCTCTGACAATCAGTCTCCAAAGAAAATGTTAAATCTAGGTATAAAATTAACAAATTAACTTCACAATGCATTTCAATACCAATTCATCAAATGAATTCAACTGACCAATTAAATTTCTTTTGTAGAAATTCCCCAAATATATCATTCAGCTCACAGTTGTTGGACATGTACATCTTTCTTCACCTCCAAAAACATTTTTAAAAATCTCTAGTAGTGAAACCTACCTTTGAGGTTCTTTGAAGCTGATCACCAACATATGTTTTACGAAACTGATCCAAGAACCACAGAATTGCAAGTTCTATTTTCTCATTAGAACACCGAGGCAATCCGGTATCCATTAAAGATATAAGCTGAAAAACTCTTTTTGTGAAAAAAAAAAATGCTTCAGTACAAATTCTTAGAGAACATTAAAATACTTATCATAAATATATAATCAATGTAAAAAGTGGGAAAATGTTAAAGCATGCAAAGAAAACAGTTTTAAAATCATCTGAAATCCTACCTATGGAAAAAAGACACTACAATTTGATCTAATTCCTTCTAGACTTTGTTTCCTAAGACATACACATACATACACATGAATACAAACCTGTATATGAACATGTAGATATAGATAGACACATGGCATATACATATAAATGTATAATACATACACAGATATAAGTAAATAGGTGCATATATTTTGTTAATGAATGATATTAAATGTGTAGTTTCATTTTTTCACTTCACTTTATATTTCTAAATAATTGAATATTTTATAATCACATGACTCAAAATTAAAATATAAAGAACTATACCCTGGGCTGGGGATATAGCTCAGCTGGTAGAGTGCTTGCCTTGCAAGCACAGGGCCATGGGTTCAATTCCCAGCACCGTGGGGGGCGGGGGGGGAGAACTATACCCAGGGGCTGGGGTTGTGGCTCAGTGGTAGAGCACTCACCTACATGTGTGAGGCACTGGGTTCAATTCTCAGCACCACATATAAATAAATAAAAATTTTAAAAAAAGAACTATACCCATGTTACATCATTCTAATGAGTCATAGATTTTACCTAAACAAACCCAGAAGATGGCTGTAATAAAATCAAACATTTCCAACACTGAACTATTATTTCACTATAATTAGCAGAAAATCACAAATTTTCTATTCATTACAATTATTAGAAACTATTACTAGAAAATCACAAATCAACTGAAGGTTAATTTCCTAAGAAGAAACTTAATTAAATATAATAAAAAACTTAGTCTTCAATTTTTGAAAAAGAAATTCTTCAACACTACCTACTTTTATTAACCCATTTTGTTCCACTGTCCCAGATGTGGAATACCTATAAAAGATTAAATATAGCCGAGTGCAGCGGCTCAGACCTGTAATCCCAATGGCTCAGGAGGCTAAGGCTGGAGGATCAGAGGTTCAGCACCAACCTCAGCAACTTATGAGGCACTAAGCAACTCAGTGAGACCCTGTCTCTAAATAAATACAAAAAAGGGTGGGGGGTGTGGCTCAGTGGTTAAGTGCCCCTAGTTCAATCCCTAGTACCCCCCCAAAAAACTTAAATTATACATAAGTACATAACATAAAATCATACACACAATACTAATAATTAGTGCATAATATTTATAACACTAAGTCCTAGATTATGATTTCCAACCCATTTTAATGTACCCACATCAATTTTGTTGAACTATTTCCAGAATTGAGAATTTGGGACTTAATGGTTTATAATTTTCTGCTGGGTGGATGCCAAGAGCCTTGCACTAACAAAATCAGCATATTAGAATACTTTTCTGAGAGATAGAAGTAGAGGTTGCTAAAGAAGCAACCCTTTTCTAAACTGGCACAAAAGCAGCTACAACTGGCCCTGACCCACCTAATTCCTAATTCCTTGGATACTAACACATTAAGAGTTATGTGTCCTTACAAAGATGGATTTTTTTTTATAAGACTATATACACTCTTTCTAACAAATCAGGCAAATAAGATTATATATATTCTCCCCCCACCCCAAACCTTTTAAACACCTGGAGTACACCCTACATGTGGTCCAGGCCTAGCTTTTTCCATTTAGCAAATGTGTTCTGAGATCCTCTATCAAACCAAGGGCTCCCTCATTCTCTCTGCAGCTACTAAACTTTCCATTACAGGAGTGTGCCATGGTATTTTTAGACATTCTCCTATTGATGAATACTGAAGTTGATTTAAATTTTTCTTGTAACAAACATGCTGTTATTTCACACATGTATTTTTATAAAACACATTTCTAAATGGCATAGAATCTCGATATAGGTTTTGTATATATTTGTCTTATATGAGGTTAACATTTTCGTTTTTAAGTTACATGTATGTCCTCTCCTGGGACCTGTTTGTGCATATCTTTTGCTGATTTTTTTCCTACTAGGTTTTCTTTTTAATACTAACTCTTTACATAAGAGAACTAAACATTTTGCCCGTAATTAAGCTGTAAATAAATTTCCATGTGTCTGAGATTTAACTATGGTGCTTTTAAAAATTCCCCATATAAAAGTTCTTGTTGTTTTTCTCCTGCAGAAAATATTACAATTTTTTTTATTTTATAGATTTTGCATAACAGCAAGGTCTTACCTGAGGTATTTTACTATTCCAACTTTTTATATTTATACCTCTGTAATACATTTGGACTTATTACTAAAGATTTTATTAGTATTGTATAATACTAAAGCTATGCCAAAATTTAATAATCTTATTTTACATGTAAGCTCACAATCTAAATGAAACATAACAACTGCCCTCTCATCTATCCCCATAGAAACTTCTAGAAACAGAACATTCAGGTCACAGGGTATCAACTTCTTTAAAAAAACAGTTCATGTTGTCAAAGTGTTAAGAAAATATATTTTAAAACCATTTTATAGTGATTATTTGCTATATTTATATTAAAATACTTTTTTAAAAATTCCCTTCTGGTACCAAATATCTTCAGCACTGCTAAGATTTACAAAAGAGAACCTGCTTTAGAATTAAATTACTGTGACTGTGTTTGGGTTCTTTCCTAAGAAGATGTGTATATCTGATTTTGGGAGGAGGGTCAAAGTTGACTTTCAGAGTCTCTATACTGCTCACTTAGCAGACTGTTGGTATAATTTCAAAATAAATAGATGCATACATCAAATTTCATCTCTGAATCCAGGTGATGTGTCAAGTGACTTAGAGGGGGATAGCTTGCTTTTAAATTCTTTACTTTGAAGGGCCTCCTTTCTACACAAGTTCTTTGTTGCCTCTATGCACTTCCTCATATTTACTTTCATTTCCTTTTTATACTACACATTCCCAAATCCAAGGAAAATGTAAAAGCAAAAGATAGGTTTGCTGGCCTGCCTCTACAATATTAAGCAGGTGATTTATATCTCCCAGCAGGAAAATGGGAAAGAATTTCCATCAGGATATATGATCCATTTGTCAAAGGAGTTTTGGTAGCTTTACAGGTTCAGAAGCAAGTGCCTGAAATCCAAAACAACTAAGAATACAGATGTTTATTTCTCAAGCAAAAATCCAAGGTAGTGTCCAAGGCTGGCTGGTGCTCTGTGGTGCATGGGGGACTCAGATTCTCTCTGTCCTGTTGGAGTACTTGCCTGCAGTCACTTGGTTGTCTAAGACAGCTTCTTCAGCTCCACCCATTCAGTCCACATGCTGCATCAAACACATTCACTTAACATATCTAGTTTCATAACACTTGACCATATCTAGTTTCAAGACAGGCCAGCGACTCATATCTTTATTCAGAGTTGACATTTACCCAGCAACATGATCAGGTATTTTATTACTACCACAAAGAGAAGAAGAAATATGGGGGATAGCAAGCAGTCTCTGCCAGTGTCCTTCAACTATGCATAAGATCAGTGCACACAAGTAAGTATAATGTTCACTCCCAATTTCAATGTATTAGTCCTACATCTATTCTTTATCTTAAATTATTTTTGATAAACAAAAAAAGCTTGTAAGAAATTTAAAAAAAGATAAATCTTAAAGAATTTTAATCCAAGTTATAAGCCTACCATTTCAAATACAAAGAAATGGATATTGGATAATTACTTGTTTGGATTCCCTTGGATTACCAATGTAATAAGTACTCATTAAGTTAACAAATATTTGCAGGTCTACTGAATGCCAAGTGTGCATTAGATGTTCAGAATACCATGGTGAACAAGACATAGGTATCTCTAATTCTCTAGAAATCTATAGTCTATCAAAGGAAAGACAATAAAACAAGCAATTAGAATAAAGCATGACTAGTTCTAAAATAAATGCTATAAATAAATTGCAAAGATAACTAATATTCTGGAATGGAACAGGGCAAAGGGTGTTGAAAGAAGAAGCATGTGTAACTACATAGGGGAGAAAAATCACTCATTTAAAAACTAAAAAATGTTCAATACAGCTATGAAACAGTCAGTGGCAGGAGATAAGGCTGATGCGAAAGGCAAGAGTTAGATCATGAAAAGCCATGTTGACTTTAATCCATCGAAAAAAATCCTTGAAAAACAGTGTGATGTCACTCCAGAATTTAAGCAAAGGGCTGACATAAATGGAGCTGTATTTTAGAAAGTTTACTCTGGCTGCAGGAATAACAAGGAAGCAACAAGGAATCAAATTAAAAACTGTAACACTAGTCCAGGTAAAAGATGGCACTGGCTAAACTAGCAGAGGATATGGAGATAAGTAGACTTATTGGGATAAATACAAGGCAGCTCCTGCATGAATGCTTGAGAAAGGAAAAAGGAAAAGCTAAGGATAACTCTCAGGATGGGGGCTTGGGCACTGAGTGGACAACAAGATACACGGAGATCAGAGCAAAGAGCTTCATTTCAGCCACTAGTTGAACTGGAGCCGCACATGGGATAGAACGCTGGAGTGGAACAATTCAATCAGTATTTGAAAATCAGAAGACAAGAATTACTAAAACAAAATAGAAATGCTGAGTGATGCTAGGGCTTGACTGCGGCTGAAAATATGTTAATGACGGTGGCACCTATCCACAGAAGTGTGTAATTTCTTTTACCATCACTCAACAAATAAAACACTAAATTCTCTCAGGGTTAAGGCTGTGCCATGCAGGGGAATAAATAACAGTAGTGAACTTAATTGTCACAGCTTACTCCCTCCTTTCCCATTAAGCCAGAGCACATGGTGATACTCAAAGGGCAGGGAGGAGGGCAGCATGGCTGAACTGAATGGGAAAGGGAGGAATGAAGTCACAGAGCAGAGGATGCTCTGGACCACGGCACAGGCCTGGGAATCTCTGTACAGTGTCACAGGAAGCCACTGGAGCGTCTGACTAGATGAACGAGGGAGTAATGTGACCTGCCAGGAAAGAAGCTGAAGCCACCCATGTGCAGTAGGACCTGGGAGAAGCAAAGTGTGAGCTAGGAGTCAAAGTCTTCAGTAAATGATGACAGGTGACTGGGAGATGAGCAGAGCAACAAGGGGAGACAGAGGATGGCAGAGCCAAAAAGAAGTCTGAAAGAAGCAGACCGAGAGGACGCATGATAAATAAGACAAAATCCCTGGGAATCTCTCAAGAGGGTCACATTTGGTTATAACAAATTCTACTAAAATTATTACAAAATTATATTTTGTAATTTATATCTGTTGGAATTCTGTGGCCTGAGTACAAATATATCTATTTGCCAAGTTAAAGTAATATATGTTAAGTATGTTAGAGTTATATATTTTAATGATAAATGACCACATTAGAAACTTCTGTAAATATTCAACTTTTAGGTTAAAATAACAAATAAAATTTTCACAGAAGCTATGTGATCTTCCAATTTGGTAATGTTCTAGGAGTTAACACATATATCATGGCAACATACAGCAGTCAACAGTATTATGGTTCTAGTTGGAACTTCTTCATTAAAAAAGCAACATTTTACAATTTTACATGAGATCATTCTTAATTCAGAATCTCAATACTCTAACACACATATAATTATGTTGTTCCATACAAGGTGTGAGTCCCAGCACACACTTCACGGTGAATTTGTATGACCCACCTGCATACCTATCAACTCCACCATCATCTCTCACCCCACCCCTGATCTCCAGCACTTTCTTGTAGTCTCAGTAAGGATTCATAGATCCTGCAGTCATAAATCCTCACCCAGTGGAGAAAAGAGGCCCACAACAGTTCCAGCCAGTTGTTCCACCTCAACAGGACCAACAGAAAGCTTTGGCTTCCCCAGCAACTCCTTAAAGAGGCCATGAAACACAACTCAGAAGTGTGGAAAATTAGAGACCCCAGTGGGGAATGTAAACCATTAGAAACCAGATGCAGAAAGAAGCCAACAGATAAAATGCTTGCCCTCAGTACCCCCCACCTCAGGCTGATTTGAGGCACAGAGGTTCCATGTGGCCTCTGGGAAAAATTCCAGTAAACGCAAGCAACCCACTCTGTTTCTCAGTAATGCACCATCTTATGTGGTCAACTGCCCTTGTAACTGGTAGTTGTGTCCTGTACAGTTGCTGAGAGCACTGGATCAGTGAATACTGAATCACTGCTCCTAGGGGAAACATAGGGCGAGGCTCCTGTAAGCCTCTGGCTGCATTTTTGTCACAGATCATGACCTTTTTTATGTGTGTTTCTGCTTAAAGACACTACATTTGATACATACTGTTGATCTGCTAACATTGAACTTGGGTCTGAATGACGCTTCTCTAGCCTACATATTTTCTCTGTGAGGTACATGACAGGGTTCTTCAGGAACACTAAGCAGTACTGCAGTTGGGTAAATGGTAATAGCCAACAAAGGACACAAAAACATGACTCAAGTGGCACTAACTGAACTGCAAATAGGACAGTTGTTTGGAGCATGAGAGTTGAAACAAGAAGCCTGAGGACTGACTTTTATTCAAACTCAGCTGGAAAACTGCAATAGGCAACTCAAATTTCTTTGCCTCTGTGTCCTGCCTGCACACCACAACAAAGGCACCATAAGGACTGACTTGGGTGTAACAAACACATCTATCAAATGGGTGAATTCACAGAAACACAATGTGGAATAATGAAGTGACCTCCTTTGTCTTCTCTTATTGTCCCACCTATTTTCCCTGTTCTACTATTCCTTCTGAAAAATGCACATTTCTGCCCACTTCCAATAAAGCATTAGCCCACAAGCTTCACCTAACACTGTTTTCTAGGTAATGCAGGCTAATACACAAAATAAATCTTATTTAAATGTTTGCTGCTTAAAGAAAAACTGATTTTTTTCCAATTTGCAAATGTACATCTGCTTTATTTTTGATTACCTATTTTCCCAGAAAATACTGGCAGTGTACATTTCCTTACTTAGTGACAAAATCATTTTTTAAAAAAATCAAACTACAACAAAAAGAAAACATAACTGCCATTTTGCTTAATATGCAATGTCATCTTAAAAGATGGTACAAAAGAAAATTAACTTGGGTAAAAGTTAACTAGAGCATTTTAAGAAAGCCCCAAACACCTATTATTCATATTTTCAAGTGACTCAATTTGATATAGGAAATAATAAATCTTTAAAAAACTGAAAATATTTGTGTATTTGGGTTCAAATGTTATTAAAGATAATTTAAAGGTTCAAAGAGTATGGAATGAAAATAAAATTTTTATTCAAAATTACAATAATTTATCACTTAGCAATATATTTAGTAATAATTATGAGAGAATATCAACTAGGTATAATGATTTTAAGGGTTTTACTAGGGTGACAGCATTGCAACAGTAAATTTCAGGATCAATGGAAAAGTATGAAAGGCCTAGAAAAAGACGTAAGGATTCTTTTGTTTTTTATCTATTAATGCATTACAATTATACATATTATTCGGATTCATTCTGACATAACTATATAAGCATGAAATTTAGTTTGCTCCAGTTCAGTATCCAGGACTCTCCCTTTCCCTCCCCTCTTCCCTTTCCCTGTCCCCCTTCCTGTTTTCTACCAGTCTTCCTTCTATTTATTTGTATTTTTTTAATTAGTGCATTATAGATATACACAAAGGTGGGATCCACTGCAGTGTGTTATATGTGCACACAGGACAGTTTGGTCAGTTTCATTCCACCGCTCCTCCCTTTTCCTGAAGACCACCCATGGAAAGACATAAGAATTTTGCATAAAATATAATGGCATTTCAAACTACTAGATGGTGGAATTGGTATTAACTGGTTAACACTCTGAATAGGAGAATATTAAGATCTTTTATACTGAACAATTACAAATAAACTAGAAAAAATAATCACCAAAGAAAATCAGATAAATAATACAGGTGACACAAATTTCAAAAAATCACAAATTAGAAATACAAGTGGCGAAATAGGAGTGGAAAAAAAAATAGTCACCAAAGAAATATAAATTAAAACAAGACATTGGTGCCGAGCACTGTGACACACGCCTACAATCCCATCGATGCAGGAGACTGAGGCAGAAGGACTCCAGGTTCCAGGATGGCCTCAGCAACTTAGCAAACTCCTCAGAAACTTAGTGAAACCCTGTTTCAAACTAAAATAAAATGTAAATGGCTGGGATGTGATTCAGTAGTAAAGCATCCCCCGGTTCAGTCCCCGCTCACCCCCTCCCCCAAAGAAACAAACCAAAAAAAGGAAACATCAGTTACCCAACACTGGCAACGATAAGAATCCTATTATCTGGCATCCAACTGATGAAAAATGGTAACTCTAAGAGCCTTTGGGTTCAGAGGATGAATTGGTATAGATTGGGTATCCCTTATCAAAAAAAAAAAAAAAAAAAAAAAAAAAAAAAAAACCCAGAAGCATTTCAGATTTCAGGGTTATTTGGATTTTGATTTTTTTAGACTACAGAATGAGCACTCCTAACCTGAAAATTCAAAATCCAAAATGCTCCAAAATCTAAAACTGTGTCATGCTGGCACTCAGTTTCAGATTTTAAAGCATTCTGGATTCTGGATTTTCAGATTAGCACTGTTCAACATGTACCGGAGGCCATCTGGTAATATGTACTACAAGTCTTTAAAATGCTACACATATTTTGACTGGCTATTCAGTTTTCAGGAATGAACACTAATGAAATTCTTTCAATTCACACAAATATAACCAAAAGAACATATTCCTGAAAACAATTTGTAATAAGGACCAACTGAGAAACAACCTAAAGTTTCAAAAGCCAGGTCTGTTTAAACTATGGTACAGTTTACATATAATATTTTATATCTATGTTAAATGTTCACATATTATGTTTGATTTAAAGAAGTGTGTGTGTATGTGTGTGTAATATATCTCTATTTGCAAGGCACTGTTCCAAGTATTTTAAAAATATGAACTAATTTGATTGTTACAATAGATCAAAAATGATTATGAATTATTATCATCTCCGTTTCAGTTCAAAATTAACAATTTTGGCTTTTAAAAAAACTTGAAAAGTACACATGTAGTATACATATATTCACCTGCATTAATTCAAAAAACTCAAAGGATCTTTACCAAAATTAAGGTGGTAATCTCAAAATTAACATGAGTTTTATTTTATTTGAATTAAGTCTTTAACAAAAACATGCATGACTCTATGTTATTAAAAATAAATCAAAATATGAGAAAAATAAACTCAATCATACTATTTGCATATAGGAATATTCATCAGTTTAGAACAGAAACATCTAGAGGATAATTCAGTTGCTTCTTTTTTTTTTTTTTTTTTGGCAGTGCTGGGGATATGAACCCAGGGCCTTATGCTTGCAAGGCAAGCACTTTACCAACTGAGCTATATCCTCAGTCCTTCAGTTGCTTCTTATGAAGGCTGTGGTCATTTGGTGAATTCTCTAACCCACAATCATAAGAAACTGACTACCTGTTACTTTTTGAACAGATATATGCAATCCTAATTTTGCCATGATCTAAGCACACACCAATTTTGTAGCTTTATCAGGTGCTAAGTAATAAAAGCAAACTAAATCTTCCATCACATTGTTTGCACAAATGTCTAAAAAATTTGAGTCTTTTACTTATTGGAGATTTGACTTCTAAAATCATTTAACCTCTAAATCTTGGTTTTTCTCACCAATAGCAAGGAAAACAACACCTTTCTCAAAAGGCCACAAACAAAATGCTTTAGCTCATAATACTAACTCAATAACTCATTTCTTATTTAATTTCTATAGGTTACACGATCATTACTTACCTACAGGATAATTCTCCATCCATAGCATCGTGTTCATCTGTACTAGTATATGTTAATCTTCCTCCTACAACTGTCCCAACTAAGTATACCAGCCAGGCAAGACGTCCTAATAGAAAAAAAAAAAGAAAAATATTTAGAAGGTATTGATAGAAAAGAGATTTTTTCCAAAAACTACAAAATTAGCAAAATTACCTCTTCTTCCATACAAGTTATCAGCTATTATGGATTTACTCTGTTTCTGGTGGTACTGGAGATTGAACCCAGGGCCAACACACATGCTAGACAAGTACTCCACCACTGAGCGACATCCCTAGCCCATGAACTCACTTCTTGACAGAAACTGGAAAGTTGGGTTTTATCAAGGAAGTGTAACCGTGAGCATGGTACAGATTTTAGAATCAGATAAAACTACTTCTGAATTTGCTATGCTTTTGTATAAGCTACCATGAAGAGTGAAGAGAAAATTAAATTTGATAAGAAGGCATTAAATGCAATGCTCAGGACTAAGGCTTTTATTCAGTCAGTAAATACTATCACGACTCAATAGCCAGCATCTTTTCTGAATGGTCAATGTCACCAAGGCACCAGTCCCGTCATTTTGAAACTGCTTGTGCTTGGAACATAATAGTGGTAATAAAGT
This sequence comes from Glaucomys volans, assembly GCA_020662805.1. Taxonomy (NCBI): domain Eukaryota; kingdom Metazoa; phylum Chordata; class Mammalia; order Rodentia; family Sciuridae; genus Glaucomys; species Glaucomys volans. The sequence continues at coordinate 533,023 of JAJEJO010001969.1, forward strand.
CACTCCCTTTGTATTATTATGCATGATTTTGAAAAATCCAAGGTTTTCACTGTACCATTCACACTGTTTAACCACTGAGCCAATCTCAAGGCCAAGAGCAGCAGAGGATTAAATAGCTTTAAGTAGTGATGCAAAAGGCAACATCTTCAGTTTTCACAGATCTTACTTTGGGGCAGCCCAAATGGACAAGCACCTACATCCCCTCTATCACAAAAAATGAACAACTGACCATCAACCAATTGGGCAGTCTAGTCTGTTCAGCACCGTGAAACAGACTGAGAAAAACAGCACTAATTTGATAAACCAACTATCAGTAAACAGACTCTAGTTCTGTTACATGCATAACAATGAAAAAGTTAACAAAATGAAAGCCCATGTAGGAAACAAAGTATTACAAAGTTATATATTTCAGAAGTGTTTTGTGATAACATGAAAGTTTACACCAATGTCTGCTGTCCCCTGGGAGCATGTTGTCTGAAGGCCCTGTCGAGGAACAGCTGCGTTCTCCCCCAAGTCTCCTTGTCCTGGGCCCTGAACACGCAGCAGATATTCTTCACGTTCCTCACTTCCACTTTGAGAATGTTCTCCCTCTCTTCACTGCAAAAGCACTCAGCTCTACATCTCTGTCATCAAACACTCGATGCAATTATCTACTCTTCCTCAGATTATTTCCCCTTATTCTTTGAAGGTATTGGCTGCTGGCTCACTATAACCCTTTCCAACAATACTTCTACCATAATCACCATTGATTTCAATCTCTACAAGGATACATTTTTCAACTTCAACAACCCTTTGATCTATTGAGCATGTCCAGTCCATGAATCTATCACCTTTTTAAAAACCAACTTTAATAAGTATCATTCACATACCACATATTGAACACATCTGAAGTGTAAGATCCAACGCTTTGTAGTAGATTCACAGGATTGTGCTCTCATCGCAACAATACAATCTGAAACATGTTCATCTCTCAAACTAAGCTACTTCACATTTCTTTATCCTTTTCACGTGTGGGATCACATGGGTATGTGGTCTTAGTGACTGTACTCTTTCAATTAGCATATTTTCAAGATTCACCCAGGTTACAACGTGCATCAGTACTTCATTATTTTTTGTAACTGAATAACATCCCACTGTTTGAACATTTATTATCGAGTTTGTAAAAGTTCTTTATAATATTCTAGATATGACATAAATTCTGAGTTATGACATAATAAATATTTTCTCCCATTCTTGGGTTATGTTTTCACTTTCTTAATGGTGCCCACTGAACCACAAAACTTTCAAATTTTGATGTAGTCCAATTTATTTAATTTGGTTTTTGCTGCCCATTTTGGTGTCCTAAGAAACAATTCCCTAACCCAAAATCATGATTTACTCCTACGCTTTCTTCTATGCAGTCTTAACTCTTACATTTAAATCTAAGCATTCCAGTCCTGACACCAAAATGGCGAGTAAGGAAGAATATTGGAAACTAGCATGAGCTGCCATCTGATTACAATACCTGAAATACCCCAAAGGAGAACAATGCAGCTGAGATTTATCCATGTCCATAAATTCAGAGGTAATAAAGCAAATCGTTCCTTGACAAGTCACTAAATAGTTGCAAAAGATCCCTAGAACACAACCCTTCAGGTATCCATATCCTTCCCTGCTGGATTTTGTCCTTGGCACTAATGGCTTTCTAACCATATATTTTACATATTTTTCCTGCATCATTATCTGTCTATTCCAATGGAATGGAAACCATACGTGTGCAGGTATTTTTTGTCTATTTAGTTGTCTACTGCATCTCCAGAGCCTAGAACACAGTGCCTGGCATGCAGCTGACTACGGACAAGGGTTACTGAGTTAAGAAATCATTTCGCAGAGAATACAACATGAAAGAAAAAGTTAACATCAGTTTTGAAATTATTAAAATATACTCATTAAAAATGAATGTTAATGGTAATTATATTTCTATTGCTTAATCTCAAAGCATAGTCAATAAAAGATGTGAAACAGTTGTTCTTGTTGTATGCCGATTCCATTAGTTGAGAATTTGTTTATTTGGTAAAACTTATTTGGAACCCCAAAACCAATACTCAAATCCCCTCACAGCAATGTGACGTGTGCAGAGCAGTGAAGATTCTGAGTTGTCCAGGCACAGTTCAAGCTCAGGTGAACAGAGTGACACTCTGCCTTCCTATTTCAGCTTCACACTACAGACAAGTCTTCTTTTCAGGGCCTATTTATTTTGACTCTTTCACATTTTTAGTTTTCTGTTGGGGACTTCACTGTGTTGTGTGTGATGGCCAAGCATCACACTGAAGTGCTGTGTAGTGTTCCCAACTGAACAAAGCCTGCTGTGTTTTAAGTATAGCACGGATGAGTTCGATTAGCTCCGCTCAGGCTTGAGTCACCGTGTTCTTGGCTGTGAGCTTAATATTAAAGAGTCAACAATCTGTTTTTTAAAAAAGTGTCTTTAATAGAAACACACGTAAGACAAGGGTATGTGTTCAAAGTGCTCTGACCGGAGGCCCACAGGAGCAGTGGTTCAGTGTTTGCAGTGACTACCGATGACAAAATCAGCCCTCTCTCAGCACGCCGGGGGATGACGGTGACGAGAGTTCACTACAACTGTGTGGGGAACATGCTACACGCTTTCTATAGTGGAGTGAGTCTGAAATATTGCAAGCATAATTTCTGGTGAATGTGATATTTTATTTACCCTAAGGGAATCACTATTTTGAAAATAATCTGCTATAAATAATTTCTTGAAGTGAATAATATAATGTAAACAAAAATAATTACCTCCCTTATATATTTTATCCATTCGGATTTTTAGATGCCAGTTTGTCTTAAAGCGTTTTATTACTGCTAAAAAAGCAGCATTTACATAGTAGTTACTAAACACTAAGCACTATTCTAAAAGTTGTATATATTATCCAAATCTCTACTCATTTAACATCACAAAAACCATTAAAAAGTAAACGGCCATAATTCAGATCTAGGCAATGAATTTCCAAAAGTTCATCTCAAAACCACTATGTTGTCCTTCCTGTCAAGCCTGGTAAAGAGAGTTCTCAACACTGATGTCAATTAGCCTGACAGACCTTGAGATAATATCTTTTATCCCACAATCTCTTAAGTGTTCAACACATTTTGATTTCTAATTCTGAACTGATCTTTACCCGCCTACCATGTCCTGAGAACTGCTTTTGGGATCATTTTTATGTAGAAGTTGCACAGTCCTCTTGATTCTCAAAGCACCTACAATAAAACCAAGAATATGTGACATATGAAATATTGTTTGAGATGGGTGCAGTGGCACATGCCTGCAATCTGAGTGGCTTGGGAGGCTCACTCAGGAGGATCACAAGTTCAAAGCTAGTCTCAGCAACTTAGCAAGGCCCTAAACAACTGAGTGAGACCCTGGCTCAAAATTAAATAAAATTTTAAAAAGGGCTGGCAATGTAGCTCAGTGGGAAATTGCCCCTGGGTTAAATCCTGAGCAGGTGGGGGGACATACATTTGCCAATTAGTTCTCCACATCTACCTCAAAATAGACAAAACTTCACCATGTAGTTTTTGTATTTCTCTACTAGAAGATAAATACCTATTTTTAAAATGAAAGCAGTACAATTTAAGCATAGTCTAGGTTCAAACTTACCTCTAGTACATATTACATCAGTTATTCAATTTCAGCTTTTCACTTCCTAATCTTTTAAAATTTTTTTTTAGATGTTGATAGACCTTTATTTTATTCATTTATTTATATGCAGTGCTGAGAATCAAACCCAGTGCCTCACTCATGCTAGGCAAGTGCTCTACCACTGAGCCACAACCCCTGCCTCTCACTTCCTCATTCTTAATAAATACGAGGATGGTAACAATATCTGCCTGACAGGGATGTTGACAAGCACTAATAGCATTTTATGTGAACAGCACTCATAATAATGCCCATGAGTAAGGGCTACAGACAAGTGCTCCGTCAGTGTTGAAGAGCTATCCCCTTTTTAATGGTGGCTCTGTAACACACCAACAAAAACACATAAAATATGCCAATTGTAACATCTATATGTTCATTCTTCACCTTACTTTAGAAGCCTTGAAATAAATGAATTTACACAACATTTAAGAATTTTTAAGTTCTTTCCTCTCATTCAGAAAGGTCTGTTACAATGAAAGCCAGTTATAATTTGCTATATATGCTTTCTTAATGCTGTCTGCAGAACAACCCTTTAAAATGAAAAAAAATTTTCCAAGTAAAAGACATTTAGAAAAACATTCATCTCGTACCTTTATATATCATGTTTTATAACAGATATAACTCGATATGAACATCTATGGGAGAGAATGAAGTGGGGGTAAAGACTTGATGCCCAAGAAATTGAACTTAGTGAAACAGGTGGAGAGGAGAATCAATGATTTCTGCAATGGCATATAATGAGCCCCTATTATCTACTAAAAAACCAATGACATTATACAGAAGACATGAATTTCTCAAAATTTAAATGTTTGTTGTTTAATTCATTTTATTATGACCTTGAAATTAAGTCTTTACTATCAAAGAATGTCTGCCAGGCAAAGTGACACATGGCTATAATCCCAGTGGCTTGGAAGGCTGAGGTGGGAGGATCCTGAGTTCAAAGCCAGCCTCAGCAAACTAATTAAGGCAACTCAATGAGAACCTGCCTCGAAAGAAAATACAAAATAGGTCTGGGGATGTCACTCAGTGGTCAAGTCCCTATGTCCAATCCCTGGTACCAAAAACAAAAACAGAAACAAAACAAAACATCAAAGAATGTCAATGCAAAAGGAACATGTGATAAGTTGAAAGAACTTTTTTCTAAATTTATGGTAAGTTTTGAATGAAAATTTATTTGGAGAAAAGGAGTGCATATTTACTTTTTCCTTGCTTTAGGAAGTAATGGTTTCTATTATATGTGGAACTAAAATGCAGATATTTCTTAACACTTAGAACTTAAGCTGAGTTAGAATTACTATTAGAAATGAACAATAAAATACAAAAGCATTAGTATTAAGCTCTCAAATACAATCCTGGTATTTAGCTGAATATTGTGGTACTTCTTTCAAACATTAAACCATTCCCTAAACCTCAATAATTTTTAAGAAGTTATTTTGAGGAATAAGCCATGCCCAGAAAGAAAAATACTGGAAGGTCTCTGCAAGGTTTCATTTATATTTGAAATCTTAAAAAAAAAGTTGAAGTGGCAGGGGAGGGGGAATGAGTATGGTGGCTACCAGAAAGAGGCAGGGAGGAAAGAAATGGGGAAGAGTAGGTCAAATGGTACAGGTTTGCCAGTTACATAGGATGAGAGCATCTAAAGATCTAACACACAGCATGGGACTGCAGTTAATAATACAGCACACCAAAAATTCCTGAGGGAAGATTTTAGGTGCTCTCATCTGCCTCCCTCCCCACCTCCTCCTTCTCTTCCTCCACCCCCAACCCCACACACACAGTATTACAGTTTAAATATGAGGTGCCCCTCCCACCATGGACTAAACCTCTGAAATTGTGAGCCTAAAATAAACTTCATCTTCTAAGTTGTTCTTGTCAGGTGTTTTTGTCAATAGTGACAGAAACTAGAACTGGGAGTGGGGCTGTTGCTGTGACTAACCTGACCATGTGGTTCAGACGCATTTGGAATTGGTCTGCTGGAGGAATTTGGAAAAGTTTAGAGATGCAGGCTGAAGAAGTCTTATAATGCTCCAAGTAGTTCAATGGACAATTCTGGTGAGAGTTCAGAAGACCAGAAGGCCGAAAGGAATGCAAACAGTTAGACTGTGCTGGTGAGGCTTCAGAGGTGAATGACTCAACTGGAATTGGACTTGAGGCCACGTTACCACCCAGCAAAGAACTTGTCTGAATTTTGCCTATGTCCTGAGACTTTGTGTGAGGCTGAATTAAAAGGTGATATGCTAATTAATCTATCAGAGGAAATTTCAAGGCAGTAAAGCATTCAGGTGGTGGCAATACTGCTGATGGCTTTTAGCCAGGTTTACTGTGAAAATCAGTAGGAGAAAGCAGAGAGGAATGATTTGAAAACTTGCAGTTTGGTCAGAGAAGATGCCCACATAAAACTGGGGTTAAGGAAGGTATAGCAGCTATTGAAGAGCTTCCTGGAGAAGGTAAGTCCTCTGCACAGACATGATAGGAGAGATGCCTGGAAGACACCTCAGGAATCAACAAGACCACACGCATCACAAACTCAAGGGTGTAAAAGGGAAAACTTCTTCCTAGCAGGTTTCATTTCATAGTGCTCAGTTGTCAAGGCACTTGGAATGCTGCCACCATGGTCCACGGGGGCCTGGATACTGCTCGAGGTGGCAGTGGACCTTGACATCATCCACATGGTGTTGGTTCTGCAGGAATGCAGAATGCTAGGTTAAGGGGTCATGGAAACTTTCACCAAGATTTCAAAGGACTGGAAGCCAGGCAATCAGAACCACTGCAGGTGGCCTGAAAAGTTAATATGTGAAGTTGTGAGAATGAAGCAGAAGCTAGAATGCAGATCCCAGGGATTAAAAGATGCCAGTGACACAAAGAAAGCTTCTGGCAGCAGACAGAACCAACCTAAAAGAGAGATCATGTGGGCTGCAACCAGCAAGGCCATAGGGATGGGGTTACACAAACCTTTTTAAGATTACATCTTACCACCGTGCACCCCAGATGCTGGGCATGGAGCTACAGACTTGTTTGCCCCAATGGGTTTTGGTCTTCTTTTGGTTCCAGCCCTCTTAAGCCCCTATTTCTCTATCTTAGCATGAAAATGTTTACTGTCTGCCATTATATTTTGGTTATATGTCACAAGCTTTTGATATTTACAGGGGTGAAAAGCCAAGAATTTGCCTTGAGTCTCCGATGAGCCTTTGGATTTGGTCATTTGGGCAATGCTGGAACTGTTCAGATTATGGGAACTCTTGGAGATGGACTGAATGCATTTTGCACTGTGAGATGGACATGAGTTTTGGGGGTCAGGTAATGAATGTCATGGTTTGGATATGAAGTATCTCCCTAAAAAGCACATGTTCGGCAATGGAGCAATACAGTCAGCCAACCATGGACTGAACCTCTGAAACCACAAGCCCGGAATAAAATGTTTCCTCCTCATAAATTGTTTTGTTGAGTGTTTTGGTCATGGTGACAGAAAGCTGGCTAACAAAGACGATGGATAGGATAATGTGCTTAACTCTAGTATTCATTACATTATACATCAAAATGTCATGCTATATACCCTAAATATGTATTATTAAAAAAGGATCTCTTTTGGTAAAAGAACCATATTCACAACATTTAAAGAACCACATAAACCCATAAATCTAAGGTACATTTAGGAAAAAAAATCTGATACATAAGTTCCCTAAGTATAAATTTTTTAAGATCCCATTGTATAAGACTAAATTTCTATTCTAATTTTCTATTTTTCTATTATTCTGGTATGTTCAAGGCACTTGTTTCAGCAGCTGTTGAAGCACAGAACATTTTTTCCTTAACAAAATAATTATTGCTGTAATAATCTGTAATTATGGTTTATAACTGCAATAATCCCAAAGAAATCAGTCATTACCATAGATCACAAGTAATCGTTAACTACTGTTAATGACCTATTTCTTAGGGATTATTGTTTTCGTAAACCATGACCATATCACCACAAATACAAGAAAGCAAGACAAGATAATACAAATGAGATCATAATATAATAATAAACTTATTTTGTAACATTAAAAGCCATTAAGCATCTAAATTAAAGCACACATAACGAGAGCATATAATTTTCTTTGTTCAACACTAACTGAAGTGTTTACTCTGCACAAAAGAAATTGAACACTACTACACACAATGTACAAACTAGAGCCTTGTTAGGCAATGTTTTTGTAACAAAAACAATTATATTTGAGCAAACTGCAGAAATCTTTAAAAGCCAGATATATTTCTTCTCACTGACCTTTTGACTAAGAGGAAGAAAACAAATATTTATTAAAAATTTTCTATGGATCAGGCATATTTGAAATGTTATTTTATGAAAACAAAATAAGGTATCTAACTATAAAACTTCTTCAGGTCTGCCAATTTATCCAGTACAGAGCTATTTAATACTGCCAAATTATTACATTTCAATTAAGCCCACTCATGTACCTTTGAGTGTATTTATACTTTCATTCAATAGTCTTTCAAAGGAAAACAGGTCTTAGATTTTACAACTGAGTTATTCTATATTTATTGTAATATTTAAGGTATATGAATGCATACATGTAATGCATATGAAATAAGACAAAATAAATACCTAGCCCCAGAACCAATGCATTACCCATACTGTCACACTGTCTCCAGGGAACTTTCCCCTTTATCTACAACCCCAGAGGCAACCAGGATCCTATATTTGGTGGTTGCTAATTTTTTTGATATTTTATCACTTAGGCATACACTTCTAAAAATACATCTTTCTAGTCTTGCTTATTTGGGGACTTTTAGAAGTTTCATTCTGTAAGTAGCTTCTTAAAAATTGCTTTTCTTCACTAAATACTTTGATGTTCATTCTTGATTAATGCAACTATAGTTCTTTTTCCTTGGGCGGGGAGTAACCAGGAATTGAACTCAGGAGTACTTGAATACTGAGCCATATCCTCACCCATTTTGTATTTTCTTTAGATCCAGGGTTTCAGTTGCTTAGCGCCTCACTTTTGCTGAGGCTAGCTGGCTTTGAACTCATGATCCTCCCGCCTCACCCTCCCGAGTCATTAGGATTAAGGGCATACTGCACCCACTAGTTCATTTATTTTTATCATTGTATAACGTTCTACTGTGTAAATAAATTATGATCTATTTGTCCATCTTCAGGTTGATGAGAACTTGAGCTATTTCTGCTTTTTGTCATCACAGGCAATAATGCAGTAAACATTATTTCACATACTGTATTATCTTGCACAGAGATTTTCTAAAGGACACATATAAAAGTAGAAGTGACATGTCAGTAGGTATTCAAATATTTTACTTTACAAGAGAACACCGAATATATTTCTAGTCCATTTCCAATGGATTACTTTCATATTCCTACCAAAAGTGTACAAAATTCCCTTTGAACCATATTCTAAGAATTCTTGTTTTTCCAGAGTACTGGGAGTAAAACTATTTCAGTGGCTGATTAGTAATGAAGCTGAGCATTTAGTATGCACCATTTGGGTTTCTTGTTTTGCAAAATGCCTGTCAGGTCTATTGGTCACTTTCTTAAAGAATTGGTGTATTGGTGTGTGGGTGTGTGGGTGTGTGTGTGTGTATGTGTGTGTTGCAAACACCTTTTCTCAGTTCAGGCCTTTAAAAAATTTTACCTGAGTCAATTTTAGTAAGTTATTTCTGCTCATTTATTCATTTCAGATTTCTTAATTTACCAACCTCAGAAAACACTATGAATAACTTTAATCTTGTAAATCTTTGCTGTTATCTATAATCACCTTTTCTTCTTAATATTATTTATTCAAAAATTTCCTTCTCTTTTAGTTTTAGGGGTGTGTGTGTGTGTGTGTGTGTGTGTGTGTGTGTGTTTGGTACCAGCAACTGAACCCAGAGGCACTTAACCACTGAGGCATATCCCCACTTTTCTTTTCTTTTCTTTTTTTTTTTTGAGACAGGGTGTTGCTAAATTGCTTAGGGTCTCACTAGGTGATCCAAGTTGGCTTTGAACTCAAGATCCTCTTGCCTCAGCCTCCTACGCTGCTGGGGTTACAGGCATGTGCCACCATGCCAGGCAATCTTATTAGTCTTCATAAAGGTCTAACTTCTAATTTTTTTATTCTACTGAATCTTTGCTTTTTAGTTCATTGATTTCTGCTCTTTGTTTCTTCCTTTCTCCTTCCACAGAATTTAATTTGTTCCTTTTGTTTCAACTTCTCTAGGTGGAGGCTTAGGTCACGTCATTTTAGCCTGTTCTTCTTTTCTAATATAAGCTTTTTGTTCAGTAAGTTTCCTGTAAATTAAATTTCCTACTGCATTCCAAAAAAATGATAATTTCATTATTGTGTAGCTCTATTTTTATTTTTTAAACTATAATTTTTAAATTAGAAAACAAACAACTTGGAACGGATTTGAGGCAAATTATACCACAAGCACATTTTCTGTAAGTGGCTAAACAAAGTTTAAAAAGCAAGTAATAATAAAAGAAAATGTTTCTAGTACAGGACCAGCAGCACACACATACAGTGTACAAGGACCTGAACATAACACTCATTTTACAATAGTGTTACTTTCAAGCACATACTGTTGACTGTCCATAGACCATGGGGAATTACAACTCCACATTTCAACAATATGCTGACAGTTCCTAAAGAAAACTCCCTTCGAAAAGGCAATAACCTAGGTGTTCTCTCATTTGACAAACTCAATCTAAGTTTGGATGTGCCAAAGGGCTTGGATATACACACAGTAAGGCACATGGAACACATCATTTGACCAATTTTCTACAATAAGGTTTGAGGACAGTGACAAGGTAGAAAATACAGAGGAATGAAATCCTAATTACATGCATTTTTTTTTTTTGGTCACAGGCAGGGGGGAACTTTTCACAGGTAAGTTACGAAGTAAAGCCAAACAATTTTGTACAAGAAATTTTACACATTCTGTAAAATGTCTTCTTCTCCTGTCATTATTTGCACAGACTCATCATAGTTTACTTGGACAACAACATCAACATCTGCTTCCTGGTCTCTCTGTTAACTTCTGCCCAACGTCAATCAGAACACACTAAAGTTTTCTTGCACTAACAGAGTCATTGCCATCTGTATCAAAAACATCAAATGCTTCTCTAATTTTTCTTCACTTACTCTTTCATTTTTTTTTCCATCACTGTCAAAAATTCAGAAGAGTGAATTGTCTTAACATCAATATCCAGTTCATTAATCATGTCCGGTGACTCTGCTTCCAAGGGATTTGGCCTGAGAGCTCTCCTGACGGTGCCCAGCCCCTTGCTGTGGCAGTTCTCTCAGCACCCTGGTCCAACAGTGGGAAGCCCCTTCAATTCTGCACTCTGCTCCTTTATCAGCTGCTCAGTCACTAGCTTCTCAGACACACCCACATACTTGGCTTACTCACTCCACTCAGACTAATGTGTAGCTCTGGTTTTAAATTGCCCTAAGGATAGCTTCTGGCATCTCTAAATTACTTGGAAGTGTGTTTTTAAAACTCTTAGTAAAGATCTGTTAGTAGCAAACATTCTGCAGGAGTTATTTTTGCTAAACTTTCTCTTTTTTTTTTGTATCAGGGATTGAACTCAGGGGCACATAACTACCAAACCACATCTCTGGTCTTTTTAAAATTTTGAGACAGGGTGTCACTAAATTGCTGAGGCTGGTTTTGAACTTGTGATCCTCCTCCCTGGGCCTCTGCTGGATTACAGGTGTGAACACCCCACCTGGCTTTTGCCCGGCTCTGTAAGAATGATACTACACCATCTTCTGGTTTCCACTGTTGCTGCTGAACAGAGAGCTACTGTCTCACACAACTCTGTATGTGATCTTTGTTCTCCAGCCACCTGTGTCACCTTCTGCTGGGGAGCACAGTTTGACTGGGGGGTGCTGTTTCTTGTTCTGGACTGCTTGCTGTATTGGTGGATTCACATTCTCCTTTAATTCAGAAAAACTCTGAGTCTCTTCAGTCATCACCCCTGCTCTATCCTCACTATTCTGTCCTTCTAGAATTCAACTGGACGTATCGAACATTCTCATGCCGATTTTTAAGTTCCCTTTTAAGATTTCATTTTCCTTATTCCTCAGCATTCCTAAAATTTCTTTAGAACTGTTAGTTAGCTAATTTCTTCCTAAGTTGTGACGAATTTGCTATTTAACAAACAATTCCACTAAATGTTAGATCACAAAGTTTTCAATAAAGTTCTATTTAAGCTTTTCTTACATCTTCCTGGTCTATTTTTTACATTTTCCTAGTCAATTTCATTTTTTCATATTTCTACTGTTTGCTCATGTGTGATTCTATTTTTCCTTTAAACATTTCATATATACTTACTTTATAATATCTTTATAAAATTCCAACATCTGAATAATCTTTGAGGGGGTCCTATTTTTTGGTTATTACAAATACTTATTTGGTTGATTTAATCTACAGGATTCCCAAGGCCCTAAATTATGGCTGTTATTCTTCAGAGAAGATGTGAATTTACTTTTCTGGAATCCAGCAATCTACCAATTTGGGATCATGTTATCCTCTTTCAGAGGTTCAACTTAATGCAGGAGTCTCAGCTTTGGCAACCTATCTTGATATTGGCCTCAGGCTCTATCATCAATTTTATCACTGATATTGATAATCTACCTTTGAGAGCAACCCTGTCTTCTGCTTTGTTTGCTGCTGACTGTCTGATTAGAGTCCCACTTTTGACCAGGGAAAGGGGGCAATGGTCAGAGGAAAGCAGAGGAGTACAGAGAAAACCTCAGACATGTCATGCAACCACTGCAAGCCCTACGATGTGTTCAAGATATATTATGCAGATCTGTCTGCAGCTTCCAGGCCTTTCAGAGCATCTAGCTGACCACACCGAAGTTACTACTAACCTCTTACTTTTAAGGAAACAAAAACTAATTGTCTGGAACATAAAGATTAAACATGATCCAAATTACAATATAACATGATCCAAATTAATGTTTATATACAGAATATAAATTCAAAAAGGCTCTATATAATGCCTTCATTGTGCCATCAGATAAAGCAAGAAAAACACTATAACACAAACTTCAAGGGTCAGCACATACTACAAAAAGATACTCAGCTGGAGACAGGTGGGGACTGAAAGCCAGTCTCTCCTCCACTCACCCACTGATGATCATGGGGTGCTGCTGCACCTACCTGCAAGAAGTGCAATCTTTTTCCAAATTTGCACAAAAGCACCAAATGTACTACTGAGTTTGTAAGAGGGTAAAATAAATCCTTAATGGTCAAAAATGATTTGAGTGCTGAACTTTAGAGACAAGGCACAGAAACAACCAAAAAACTTGAACTTGTACTGGAAGCCAAAGGAGAAAGTCTAGGACAAGTTCTACCTGAGAAATCCAATAAGAACCCTGTACTTAAAGTTTATGCAAACAGCTATACTCTTAGTGAAAAGGTGAGCTGGGGGTGGGGAAAAAAACTACTTGAGACAGAGAAAGCAATGCAGAAACCTGTCTGACTTGACTTCGATGCTTGGTGGACAGGAGGAAAAATCTCCTAAGTCAGACTGGACATTATTTGTGGCCTTAGCAAAGACCACCAGTGATACAAAAAAGCTGGTTCTAAGAAAATAATGCTAATTAGGTTAAAAGCTTCCTCTTCTCCCCATTCAGGTCCCAATTAAAAGACAAGACATGCTTGCAATGGACTTTTTAAAAAGGAAGAACTATATACTTAATCCGGAAGAGACACTTTAGATATGAAGACACAGACAGACTGAAACTCAATGGACAGAGTAAGATACAGGACATAAGCAGTGAGCCAAAGCAGTGGGTGCTGTGACACCAGATAAACAGTTATTCCAGATAAGGAAAAAGCAGACCTCCAAAACTAAAAACTGTGATCTTTAAAAGGTAGTCAGGTAGGCAAATCACAGCTCAGAAGAAAATATCTGCAAAACACGTACATGAAGAAAGGATCATCTAAAGAATGTAAGGTATTCTTACAATCACATGATAAAAGCATATGGAAAGGAGTCAATTGGCCAATTTAAAAAAAATGGGTGAAAGAGGTGAACCTTTGCCCTATGACACAACATCCATCTTATTTACCTAAGAGCTAGGGAAATCTAGATACACATAAAGACTTATCCACAAATTTTCTTATCACTATTCATAACAGTTAAAAATTGGAAACATAATTCAAGTGTCCATAACTGGTGAATAGATAAACTTCAGCAGAGCCATACTATGGACACTGTGCAGCAATAAAAAAGAACAAATTATCAATACATATAACATATTTGAATTTCCAAAATATTATGTCACACAAGGTCAAATACAAAACATACTCATTGATGATTCCATTTACACAGAAATCTGAGAGAGACAAACCACTGTGACAGAAATCATACTAGTGGCGCCTATGCCTGGGGTTGGAGAAGGGTATCAAAGGACATGAGAAAATTACTGAGTGAAGGAACTCATCTGTCTTGAATGAGGTGGTAGTTACACAGCTGTGTAAAAATGCTAAATTCATCAAGCTGCACACTTGAAAATGAATGAAAGGAAAAAGATATTTGCAATTTTGATTAGACAAAGTTTAAAGAGTTCTTAGAAAATGAAAAGGAAAAAACTGACAATCCAACAGAAAAATAAGCAAAAGAAATGAATACTTCATTTACAAAAATAAAAGATCAATTGGCTCTTACATAAATTTTAACATTAAACTGATATGAGAAATGCAAATGTTAAATTATGCTGAGAAACCATTTTTCACACAAAGGACTGCCAAAATTTCCAAAGCTTGGTAATACTGTACTATGAGGGAGAGTACATGGAAACAGTCTCACACATTGCAGGAAAATCAGTAAAGTGGTATAGTCCTCACAGAAAACAACTTGGTAAAACCTGTAAAATTAAAAATACATTAACCATTCCACCAAGAGCAATTCCACTTCAATAAATTTATATGAACTTCCACACACATAAAATGACACATATACAAAGTTAACCTACACAGCAAAGCTTTTAATAAAAGACTGTAAATAATTCAAAAGACTATCACAGTAGAGAAAATAAATTATGACACATTAAAAACTAAAATATATATATCTACAAAAAATAAGAGCTCTTTATACAGTAATTTGAAAACAAGTATAAAACACATTGTCAAATGAAAAAGAAGAACAGTGAGTGTGGGATAGCATATCTATACAAATAAGATAAGAATTTATAAATTCATTTCTGTATATGCATATAGAAACTGGAAAGATAAAACTGGTAAGAATGATTACTTGCTAGGGTAAAGAATGATAGGAAAATATAGAGCAATGAAACAGAATGCATTTTAATTTTTTAACTATGTAAATAGATTTACCTTTTCCAAAATATTAGATGAATTAATTAAAATCAAGTTCAATACGAAAATATCTTAAAATGATATGCAAAGACAGGTCACAAACCTAAAGACAGTATTTACAATTTTAAAACCAAAAGGGGCAGGGGATGTAGCTCAACTGGTAGAGTGCCTGCCTTGCATGCACAAAGCCCTGGGTTCAATCCCCAGTAACACACACAAAAAAGTAAAATAAAATAAAATAAAATAAAATAAAATAAAATAAAATAAAATAAAATAAAAATAAAAGGATTTGTGTCAAAACATATAAAGGGGCTGGAAGTGTAGCTCCGTGATGGAGCCTGTGTCTAGCATGATGAGGCCCAGAGTTTTATCCCCTGCACTGCACACACACATATCAATCTGTGTCCATCTATTGGGCTGTTAAAGTCAGTAATAGACAATCCAAAAGTGAAGAGGAAATGAGCAAAAGAGATTCACATCTGTTTCACTGATGACAAAATAGTAAGTAAACATGAAATAATGCTAAACTTAATCAGGAGAGAGCAAAGTAAAACACTCATCAAATATATTCTCTCAATCAGACTGGCAAAAACTCAAGTCTAGGACAGGGTTGGTCAACTAGTCTGTGACAGCCTCTAGTTTTAAAGTTTTCTGGGATCACAGTCAAATGTATACTCTCTTGCTGCTTCCCGGCTGCAAAACCAGAGGTGAATAGCTGCAACAGAATCCTAAAACATTTACTATTGCGCACCTTAAGAACAAGTTTGCCAATTCCTGATACAGATCAATGCTAACTCCTGGATACTGTTGGTGGATGTAAAGTAGGAAAAGCACTTTGTAAAAGAGTTTGACTCTGTCTACTAAAGCTGAGTATGTAATGCATAAACCCAACAGTCTTTCAGTGTTAGTATACTGATTATACTAGGGGAAAATAGAGAAAGCAACAAACACCCATTGGCAAGAGAACCATAATAAACATTAGTGCCAGGCAATAAAAATGAAAGAACTACACACATAATTATAAGCTCTCAAATGCATCACTACTACTGATAAAGTTATAGAATAAGAAGTACAGTATAAGTACATTTGGATCAAGTTCAGAAATATGCAAAACCATGTATTCTTTTCAGAATATAAAGATATGTAGTACAACTATGAAGAAAAGGCATCAACTGATAGACATAGAATGCAAGATTGTATTTTCTGCTGTTAGGAAGGATGCTGAAAAGATGAACAGAGGGAGCTGCAAAGACACTGACTTTGACTTACCCTTTAAGACAGGTAATCATGTTTAATAATGCTATTCTGTATGTTTATAAGCACAGATAAAGGTCTTCTATGTATTTGGTATTTAATAATTTTCAAAGCTTTACTAAAGAAAATAGTAATAAAGAGATCATGTTGCTAAGTATTGGTTCTCTCCCATTTAATTTTGATAATGATATTCCAATAAGAAAGAACATTTAGTATTCTCCTATACACCCCCTAAGCAGTACTATGCAACTTTAAAATGTGATAGAAAATAAATAAAAGATAGCTTAAGAAACTATTATGCAAATGTGAGGGATAATTCAAAGAATTTTTTTGAGTCAAGACAGGCAATCATTGGAAGTAAATTTGACCACGATCCCTTACTAAACTCACTTTCCAACACAAGATAAAAGGAACATAGAAAAAAAATTGAAATTATAATTAAATTGCCTTCTATTAGAATTGTATGCATCCAGTTTCATTCTTAAAACAGTTCGCTAAAAAATGTAAAAATGTATTTTATTTTTATTCCCTGCCATATTCTTGAAAGAATCAAAAGATGAATCTAATATAATAAGGAATCTAATACAGAAATAAATGTCTCCTCCTTAAATAGGGATCAAAAACAAAATAATGAGGAAAGTGAGGAATAAAAAAAAATTAAAGACATGATGAAGGCTAATATGTAAAAGTAAAACCATGAGGGCTTACACAACTTTTTTCTGCCTGATATCAGCAATTAACTCTATGAAATATGGAAACATAATTAGTTAAAAGTTACATCGTACACTACATGCTCAAGGATGATTATCAGCTTCCCTTGATATTGATTCCATAGAGAAGTATTCCTATGAATCTTATAAAGAATTAAAAATCAACTATCAAGCCACCACATCAAAATATCTAGCAGGTTAATAAAATTAATGATAGTAGGAGACCAGAAATTGGGAGAAATACACACAAAATAATCTGCAGTAAATTATTAAATGAAGTAATTAATGATACCACTAAATATTCAACATGTTACTTACACAGTAGTCATGAAATTTACTGACCTTCTTGAATTGCCATGTCCACAGTTATCCCAGAAGTTGAATGCAAAAGTTTTTGGTAATTCTGTGCATTCTGGTCAAATAACTGTACAAGAAGAGTGCACGTCTTTTCATATTCACATCTGCTGACAGTGCACAACTGCTCCAGCTGCTGAAACACAGTAGCAGTATCATCCAGTGGGTCATCTAAATGATCTCTGCGAACATATAAGTGTGGCAGATGACATCAGAATGTATTTTTATTTTATTTTACTCTACTTTTGGGTACCGGAGATTGAACTCAGGGGCACTCTACCACTGAGCCACATCCCAGTCCTATTGCTTAGCACCTCGCTTTTGCTGAGGCTGGCTTTGAACTCAGCCTCCCAAGCCTGTGGGATTACAGATGTGCACCACCACGCAGGGCCAAGAATGTATTTTTATTCACCACAAATTTTATGTTAAATAAAAACTCTATGATGGATAAAGAAATAAGACAAATGGATTTGAAAGCAAGAAATAAACTGTCTACATAACAAGATGACTTGATTATAAACACAGAAAACACCAAAGAAACCACAAAATGCTACCAGGATAGGTGAGTCTGCTAAGGTCACAGCATACAAGGTCAATACTCAATCAACTGTGTTACTATATGCTGACAATCAACAATTAGAAATCGAATTCTCAAAAAACAGTTTCATGCAGTTAATGGAAAACAAAATACTGACTGCATCTAAACAAACATATGAAAGCTCTGAAGGCTGAAACTATAAAACACTGGTGAAAGAGATCAGAAAAAAGTTAAATAAAAGACATGCTCATTGGCTGAAAGACTCAATAGTGCTGTTATGTCAATTCTCTTCCCAAATTAATCCGTACACCCAGTGCAATTTGTCAATATTCCAGCAAAATCTCTTTGTAGAAACTGACAAACTGATTTCAAAATTTACATGGAAAAGCAAAGGTAGAATAACCAAAACAACTCTTCGAAGGGAAAACTAAGTTGGAAAACTCAAATAGTTTGGTTTCAAAGTTTATTATAAACCTATCATAAATAAGACAGGGCTCTGTTTGAAGAAAAGACACAGAGATTAATAAGAATGAAGTCCAAAATTAGAACCACATACATGTGGTGAATGGATCTTTGACAACAGTGTAAAGAAAGGACAGTCTTTTCCACAAATGGTGTTGGATCCAGATGCAAAAATAGAAGGAGAAAAAGAACAAGGAGGAGAAGGGGGAGGGGGAGGGGAAAGAATAATTTAAACCTTACCTCATAAAACATACAAAAGTTAACTTTCAATGGAACACAGACTTAAAAGTAAATTCTAAAACTATAACTTCTAGAAGAAAAAAAAAGAAAATCTTTGTGATCTTGAGTAAGATAAAGATTCCTTAGTTGCAACACTAAACACATGATACATATAAGAAAGGATAAACTGAACATCATAAAAATGTAAAACTTCTGCTCTCCTAAAGACTTAAAATAAAAAGGGAAATGATAGACTTAGAGAAAATATTTTGCAAAACACATATATGATAAAAAGACTTCTGGACAGACTATAATAGAGACCCTTCAAATTTCAATAAGAAATAAATTACCTAGTTTAAAAAAAAAAAAAAGCAACAGATTTGAGATTTGACAGGCACTTTGCCAAAGAATACATACAGATAGTAAACAGGCACATGAAAAGATGCTCAACATTATTACTCATTAAGGGAATGCAAATTAAATCCCCAATGAGGTACTACTACACATGTTCTAGAATGACTAAAAATTTAAAAAACTGACAATATCATCAAGTCTGGTAAGAATGCAGAGCAACTGGATATTTCATACATTGCACGTTAAGAATTCAAAATTTTGGGGCTGGGGTTGTGGCTCAATGGTAGAGCACTTGCCTAGCACATGTGAGGCATTGGGTTCAATCCTCAGCACCACATAAAAATAAACAAATAAAATAAAGGTACTGTGTGCATCTACAAATAAGAAAAATATTTTTTAAAAATTCACAATGTTAAAGCAACTTTGGAAAACAATTTAGTAGCTTTTAATAAAGTAAAACGTACACTTAATGATGCCATGCTAGAATCTCACACTGAAGAAATACAAACAAGCAAACAAAACAGATCAGTTACTGCCAGAGAGGACTACAAAGGGTCCAAAAACCCTTTAAGAGTCAATGGAACTATTCAATATCTCAATTGTGATGGTATTTATAAAAATGCATGGTCTCGTCAGAATTCACAGGACTGTACACTAAAGAGGGTAAACTTTAAACTCAATCTTAAAAAACTCCAAGATGCAAAAGATGAAAATACAACAGAAACATTTAGTTTTTAATACCTCACAACTATGGCGACAGATTCCAACCGAGAAGTGATAAAGGCCTTTGTGATTTCAGGTGCATAAGTGTCTAGCAAGTGGGGTTCGGTTGATTTCACAAAAGGAACTGATGCTACCATCCTCTGCCACAGAGTTAATAAATAATGAACACTGTTTGGAGCGAACTCCCAATGCTACAAAGAAACAAAGCAACATAATTTAAAACAACTTAATAGCTTTCTAGAATAACAAATACAAAGCAAAATTTTTTTTAAATTAACTTTTATTCTGATTATATAACTAATGAATACTTAATACAGCAAATTTTATAAATGCAAAAATGTTAAAGAAACCAACATTCCATAATATTATACTGTTCAGAGATGATCACTATTAAAATGATACAGTACGTTAGAATGGTAAAATCTTTTAATCATTCCATGAACATATTTTTCATAGAATTAGCATCATGTAGAAAATATGGTTTGGTAATTCCTATCCCAAATTTATGAAAAGAATTCAACCACAATAGAGTCTGTAAAAATTTTTTTTATTCATTCACATAGACATTATTACAGTTTCATGTTATTCTTCAATTATTAGACACTATGTGACTTCTCAATTTTTCTTAATAAAAATGTTGCAATTTTTTTTTACCTAAAACTTTGCAAAGAACATTTTCAGCAAAGTACTCAAAGTAACAGGTATTTAAAAAAAAACAAAACAAACAAAAAAACACCCCCACTAATCTTTACCAAGAAATTGTTCTACAACTAAGTATAGCTTAACATCATTTTTTTTTTTACTTACCTGTAGGCTAGTAATAGTGAAATTAGCAATTAATCTGATAACTTCAGGATACTCCTTGACCATAACTAACTCTCCCAGTTGATAATTTGTCTTTAATCGAGCCAAAAATCGACAAAATTCATGATAATTACCTGGATCAGACAAGCCCTAAATTATGAGACAAAAAGTAAGTCTTTTAAAACAAACCAACCTATTGATAATAAGCTACTAAAATTCCAAAGAATTTTATTAAGTCTTCTCTTAGTTTTCAGAGGTACCTATGATATTTTACATCAACTGGGTAGAGAACAATGTAAGAAAACAAGTGATTCCTGCTAGATTTAATGTTGCTGTCAATTATTCATAATAAGGAATCCAAAGTAGAGTTTTTGGAAGGAGTCTTGCACAACAAAGACTAAAATACATTTGGGAAGCTATTACACAAAGATAGGAGTGTGTGTTACAGCCTAAATAGAAGTCGACAAAGTTCTTTAAAATATTTAAGATGAAAAACAAGAACAGGCTCTTGGAACTCTAGAAAGGAGCAGTAAGACCAGACTTAGTTAAATGGTGTGTGTACACACAAATAACCAATTTCTTGTCATGGAACACTTTCCAAGTATAGGCACTGTGCCCTTGAGTTAATTCCCTGTCTTCAAGTGTTAGTCATTCAAAGAAATTACTGCCGTGTAGGAAACCAAGTTTAACAACAAGAAAAGACATACAGGTAACTTCTGAGAAAGGACAGGTTAGACCTAGAAAGGTCTTCCCAGCTGCCTATGAGCTGCATAAAAACAAGACACATCTGTTAACACCTCCATAGTTAACACATGCTATCATCTCCACAGTTACCACTCTGCAGTATTTGCAGCTGGCCTGAAAGAGAATTTTATAAAGTGTGTGTTCATACTCAATGAGTCTAAGAAATTTCATTCATAGGAGTTCCAAGAAAGAATATAAAAAGGCTGAGGATGTAGCTCAGTGGTCCAGAGCCTTCCATAGCATGTGGGAGGCCGTGGGTTCAATCCCTGGCACTGCACGGGGGGAAAAAAGTTTTGTTGGACAAAGTGACACACACCTGTAATCCAAGCAGCTCCAGAGACTGCAGTGGGGTATCTCAAGTTCAAAGTCACCCTCAACATCATAGTGAGGTCTTAAAAAACTCAGTGAGACTCTACCTCTAAGTAAAAAATATTTTTTTTTAAAAAAGGTTGGCGATGTGGCTCAGGAGTTAAGCACCCCTGGGTTCAATTCCCAGTACCAAAAACCAAAAAACAAACAAACAAAAAAAGAAATAAAGAATTAAAAAGAATCTAATTACTAAGGACAAATTCCAAAAAAAATCAATTTTTTTTTTTTTAATACAAGCTTGTAATTCTAATACAATATAATACTTAGGCTGGTTTTTACAGTGAAACACTGACATGAGGATGTCGGAAAATCACTTAATAGAATTATCTAACATTGATATAGCAATTTCCACAATTTTGGTTGATGACAGAGAATTAAACAACTAAAAACTTTCAAGTATGTTGGGAAAAATTCCATTTACCAGCTAAACAGATAAAATTCAAAGCTATACTAACAATGAAAAGATAGAATAAATGCATAATTCATAAATATTCCTGAGAATAATTTGCAAAACAATTACTTTTTGTAAAATAATCACATTTTATTTCTGTAGAAAGGTATTATCTGTGACTCCTCCAAACGCAATTAATAACCAAGAGGTTTAGGTAAACCTATTTAAATTACCATTTAACCTTTTAAAAATCTGTAGTTTAATTACAGATATTTTAAACCAGAAACAAAATAGTGAAACAAATTATTTACCTAGGCATCCAAAATCACTCATTAATTATGGCTTTGCAATTCTCTGAAATGGATATTACCACTGGATCTCTGAAGTTAATGTGGAGTAGATTTTAAAATCGATGGACTCACATTTGTCCACAAGAGGGCAAAAAGACATTATTTCATAATTTAAAGCCACTTATCCCAATATTAACATTTAGATTTATATTAAATCCTCTACTTCAGAAGGTGGATATAACCCTGAATAAATCACCTCAGTAGTTTAACCAATATGGACAAGGAAATGTAGCGCAATGGTAAAAGAAGCATAATAAGATATACGACCTCTTTTCATATTCACCTAAAAGAAAAAAATGGAGAGGAACACATAAGTATTCCATGGAAATAACCATTTTTAAAAATTGCCCATTTCTACTACAAATGAGACCTAAGTAAGATGAATATGATACTAAATATTTTCTTCCAGAATCATAATAAATTCATGACGAGTTTATTATCTGCCTTTGAGCAAAAATATTTCTATATGCTAAGTATTAATTAAATTACTTCATAAATACCTGAGGGTTTTCAAGTATCCTTTTCACTCCCTTAATTAAATTACCAAGGTACTTGGCACGTTCTGGACTGCTAAATAAGGACCTTCTTGTAGAAGCAAACTGAACTAAACATGAAAGTGCCTAAAAACAGAAACAAAAAATTCATTTCAATTTTAAAAGTAGCCATGGCCACATATAAGTAATACTAGTACTTAATTTAAAATGTATTTAATTTTAATAATAAAAGAGCATCATACAATATAAAATAAAAGCTGAGCATCATCATACTAGCACCCACAACCTTTCTATCCCACCACTAAAATTCCTATTTGTGTGCATTCTCATGTAACATGTTTTTCTATACCAAATCTGCCAGAACAGGGCCTAGACATGTCTACATTAAGAAAATTCTCAATTGCTTATGATGCCCCATCCACTGTGAGCCAATGAACCAGATGTTCTACAAAGAGAAAATATCTTATGGTGCAGTATGTTAAAGAAATACTGTGAAATTATTAATTGTGATTCCTGCAAAGGGTGAAAAATCCCATAACTTCACTTAATCCAAAATATCCCAAATTTATTTAGTTATGGAATATCTCACACCATTCATAAGTATATTAAACAGCTTGGAAAATGCTGGAAGAGTTAGTTACTTTCTAATGATATCTATTAAAGTCTTTTTTATTATTAAGGAAGGCCCCAAATTGGCAACTTTCAGACGAAAATGGCCTTTGCCCTTGGTCCACATATTTGCTTGTCACTTTTTTTAATACCCATTAAGTCCCAAGTTTTCGATTCTATGAATATTGCAATGAAACTGACATGGATGCATTAAAATGGGTTAGGAGTCATAATCTAGAACTTAACTAAAATCATTGTCAATACTTAAATATTTTAATTTGGAAATTTCATACAAAATGTCTGGCTTTCTTGGGAAGGGTGAGAATAGGTATAAAAATCAGAAGACTGACTTTTTAAAAGACATGCTTATTTGCCATAGCCCCTATTGTTAAAAAACAAAACCCAAGTTTTAAAAAATATACAAAAGCCAAATAAACCTAAAAACCTCCTCCTTAAAAACTCTGATGTGCAGACTTAGGAAACACTAATGTATTAAAAGCAAAACATCCAGGGTCTGGGGCAAATACAAGTGCTTTGTTTTTGTGGTTATTTTGTACAGATTTAACCTAGGGGCACTTTATCACTAAGCCACAACCCCAGCCCTTTTTTTGCTTTGTTTTTTTCATTTGAGACAAGGTCTAAATTGCTGAGGGCCTTGCTAAATCACTAAAGATGGCCTTGAATTTGCAATCTTCCCACCTCATCCTCTGAAGCCACTGAGATTACAGAGAAGCACCATCAAGTCCAGCAAGAACTGGGTTTTGATCTCAGTAACAATGTGCACTTTGTTGCCCTGGGGTGATTTCACTTAGCCATTCTGGTTGTGTTTTTTTTTCCTGGTCCACCTGGTGGTGACAGCCTTAGGAAACCTGCAGGACCACTGGGATGGCCAGATTAGACAAGCACCACATCAGAGCACGCCAATAAACATCTCAGGAAACAGATGTTATCCACTTTTTAATTGCCAGTATCTTTTTGTTTTAAAACCTAATTACATGAAATCGTGGTTTTTAAACAACTACAAGCAAGACTGCTTTGGCTGAGAGACAGAAGTCTGTGGCACTGCCTGGAAACACAAGTCCCCGGTGAAATCCAGTTTTAAAGCCACTGACCTTGACCTCTAGGTTCAAGGACAGACATGCTTTTTAAAGGATGATTTTGTGAATCCACTCCTCCCTAATAAATGATAATACATCTAAACAAGCATACCATTAGTATATACTTTAAATCAGGAACATCTTTTCAGGAATGGCAATATTAGAATTCCTCAACATTATTTCTAGAAGCTTGGATATTAAACTTATAATTATTTTTTAACATTACCAGATCTATATAGACACTGCAAAGATGGAACCCACAGTCTCAAAGTTCTACAACAGAGTTTCAAGATTTTTTGAACATATAACAGAATTTCATTAAAAAAAAAAAAAAAAACTCAACAAACAATAGGAGTCCTGAACAAAAAAATCAAGTAAGTAGATCCCCTTTGTCTTTCATTCAGTGATGTCTGGTGAAGGCTGTCTGCCAAGGCCAGGTCCTGGAGGGCTAAGGGGGTGTTAGAGAGGAGAGAAAATCCTGGTGAGGGGGCTGACAGCTGGACTTCGGCCCTACGAGAGCTGATGAGTAAGGAATGTACATTTACAAGTTGGTGTGTTGTTCTGACTCTGGCAGGAACAAAATCAACAGTTCCTGGTTCTGGTTCAACCATAAAATGGAATGGACTACTGACAAAATAAACAAAACCCAACAAAGAGCTCGAGCAATATACACCTGGGATGACACAAGAATAACTGACAAGTCGACTCAGTCAAATATATTAGCAGAGTTTTTTGGATAAATATTAAACCCCATCCCTTACTCTCATTAGATAAAGATCACAGGTACTTTTCAATCAAGTAATGAATGACTTTTACTTACTAACTGAGAGAGTAGTGGTGGAAGTGAATGATACAAATTGAAGAAAAGATCCAATGTTTCTGGTTCCAGGAAAACTGGAAAAAAAAATAGTTTTCTGATACCATTATTTCAATCCAGTGATCTTAACAAATAAAACATTATCACACAAACCAAGGACGCTGAGACCTCTACATGTAGCCACTCGTTGCAGCTGAGCTATTTTAAATTCCTAGCTACTTACCTCGGAAAAATGAATAACAGAGATTAAAAACTAACTCGCTAAGATGATATAGCATCTACAGTTCTCAACAGGGCAATCTTCTTAACTACTTTCATTTATATTAAAGTAATATAAACACTTTAAAATTTCAGAAATTATCAAAAAGTAAGTAGTACAAAAAAGCCTGTAATATAAAAACAACAACATACTAGCCCATTTCAAACCACCTATCAACATATTTAGCTATATTTCCAAATCACATTCTACACTATTACTCTGGCTGTCTCACTTCAGATATCAGCTTCAGTCTCACCTTGAGCATGAGGCTGCAGCTGTCCAACCCCACCCTGCAGCCGCACCTCACTATTCTCCACAATCCACCCTCTCCTCCCATTAGCAACACGATTTGTGACTATATATCAATTCTGTTTACATTGATTGTGACTACACAAGAATATAAATAACATTAACAGCTAATCCTAGAAGTATACTGTATCACATTTATAATTCACTTTGTAATTAATCACAGCATTTTTTTCTGTGCTTAGCTGCAAATCTGTCACAAACTCCAAATGCTCTGATTTGCCCGATGTTCTTCATGATGTTTTCCACATGGTAAATAGCCTCCAAACAACCTCACTTCCTTTCTCCCAACCCTGCCTCTCAGAGGCTTCAACTGAACAGGCTGTTCCCTAACTCTCACACAATGGTCTCCTCCCCGTGTCTAAGCATTCCTCCTGGGTTGGAGTCCCTGTTTCAGTTTTCCTTTCTTCCACCTTCTTGGTTTGTTCATCAAGCACCTTCCTGAGAGCAAGTGCAGAAGGGAGAAATTTTGGAGGACTTACATGCCTGAGGAGGTCTTCATTGTTGGTTATTCTTGGTAATCTCCATCTAGTTTGAAAATAATTTTCCTGCAGAAGTCTGAGCCTTCCAGTCTAGGATGCTGCTATGGAGAAATCGACTACCCTTCTGGGTCCAAGTCCTTTGTGAGTGACTGTCTCTTTTCCTTCTTGTACATTTAAGGACTGTTTTTTTTCCTTTATTCTCTCTACTCTAAAACGTCATGATTATGAAGCTTAGCACATACACCTTTTCATTCATGATGTGGGTACTTGGTGAGACAGTTCAATCCAAAACCTTTACGTCCCTCAGTGCTGAACATATTGGAAATTTCCTTCTGTCTCCTCTGCCCTGCCTTTTGGTCCTCCAAACCATCAGATGCGAGACTAAGTTCTACCTTCTAATTTTCTTATATATTTTTTCTCCTTTCAAACATCTTGCTTTTTTGTTCTATCTTCTAAATTTCATCAACTTTCTATTTCCTTTCTTCTACTAAATGCTTTTTTTTTTTTGGCAACTATCTTTTTAAATTGGGAACATTCTCTGAATTTTTATTTTTAAATAATATCCTACTGTTGTTCCAAGGATGCATTCTTCTGTTGTCTCTCTAGGGATAGTAATTGTACCTTTTGGAAGCTAACTTCTATTCTTCATCTTGTCTCTGTTCAGCTTGATTCAATTCACCACTCTCATTAGACTTCCCAGTTTTACATGTGTGCACATGTATGTTTTTAGTATGTGCACTTTTTGTTGGTTCATGAATCCATTGCCACAGTCAAGATTCAGAACATTAAATCTCTTTTTGTTGCTTGGTCTCTGATTTCATACTAGAAGTTCTCACAAAATCGATGGTGCTTGTTATGACTTGGATCTGCAACATTACCCAAAGGCTCGGGTACTTAAAGGCTTGGTCCCTAATGCAGTGATGTCCAGAGGTGAGACTTTCCAGGAATGAATAGATCAGGAAGACTCTAACCTCACTGATCCAACTGCTGGACTAATAATTTGAATGGATTATTGGAAGGTGGGACCAAATTACAGAAAGGAAGTCACTGAAGGTGTGCCCTAGAAGGGTTTATCTAGTCCCAGTCCCCTTCCTACTTCTGTGTGTGTGTGTGTGTGCGCGGCGCGTGTCTCTCTCTCCCTCCCTCCCACCTTCCCGGCTGCTAAGAGATGTTTTGCCTTGGAGCCAGCTGACCAAGAACTGAAACCCCTCCAAATTGTTTATATCAGGTATTTTGGTCACAGTGACAAAAAACTGACTAACACAGTGTTCCTCAACTATATCAAGTATTCCTGATTCTCATATATTCTGATATATTCTCTAGTTAAATTTTTCCAGGAAAAAAAAAGCTTTGATTTATGAAGCAAGGGGGCAGTGGAGATAAGGAAGAGAGAGGGAAAGGCAGTCACACAGCTGCACAGGTGGTAGAGAAGAGACTATTCAGAATAGAGTCTTTTAATCAAGCCCTTTAAGCCCCATTCTCTGCCTGACTTCAGGAGTACCCTAAGTACCACCTTTTTTCTGGGATGTGGGGGAAAAATCATCTTGTTATTTTTGGTATCCCTCCTATAAGAAAGTAACTTGCAACTCTGCTCTACCAAGTCACTTCCTCTAATTCATTCTCTTATTACTCTGGAAAATATGTTGACATCTCTTGCCTACTATTAGATCCTTTCCCACTCTATTAGAGTGAAAGTTTCCAAACAGAGCTCTTGATTTTTTTTTCCTCCCAAACCTGCTTTCCACCTAGCCCTAGAGTTTTCTTTTTCTCCAAACTCAAAATACGGCAGTTACTATGATACAACTCAGGGAAAACCTTTTGATACTGGGTATGAGTAACAACCTTGGATAGCAAATCCTCTTGGGTTGCAAAGCTCTTTTCCCACTGCCTAGCACAAAACAGAGACAACACTACCCAGGGCAAGTATATTGCTTCCTTCTGTACAATTACACTGACCACCCCTCATGCTCTTAATCTTACTTGTTCTCCAGGTTGTTGGAATCTGAACTGTGCAAAGATCATCTGCAGACTCATCTGCTGAACTGCCAATGAAGTCAAAGTTTAGGCAGTTGAGCACCAGTTTCAAGACCTGCATCACCAGATTCTGTTGAAATTGATCTTGAAGATTTAAAGGTTTGGACAATACCTGAAAAAAAGTTCAGAATAAAATACTATGAACCAGGCGCAGTGGCGTACACTTGTAGTCCCAGTGGCTTAGGAGGCTAAGGCAGGAGGATCACCAAGTTCAAAGCCAGCCTCAACAATTTATCGAGGCCTAGCAACTCAGTGAGACTCTGTCTCCAATAAAATGCAAGAAAGGGCTGAGAATATGGTTCGGTGGTTGAATGTCCCTGGGTTCAATCCCTGGGGGTGGGGGGAAACACACTATGAAAAACACCAATAAATTTTAACTTCATGAATTTAAATAATTCTTTAATGCCAAATGAAAATTGGTTTAAAAAAAGAGTTAATAAAGTTATATTACTCCAAATATTAGGGGAAAAAACTAAAATCACTATCCACAAATTTCTACAATGATAGACTAAGTTCAAATTTAATTTTGTGAAATAAGAATAAAAACATTTATACCTGAAGCTATACTGCAGGTCATCCTCTAAAGTTATAAGGCAAGCACTAAAATAAATACTCTCCACAGTACGACTGTATAAATGTATATTGCATAATCAACTTAAAGGCAGCTTTGAACAAGCCAAAGAATAAACTTCTTGAAGAAACACTGGACTAACTTCAATTATAACAGAGACACACTGGGTTAACAAGGGCTGTCAGAACTCTGAGTGTGGGAGGACACTCACAAGCTTCTGGAGAGCAACTCTGACACCAAAACAACATCCACTCTGACACACCAATATAGACTGCACCTTCTAGAGACACCTCATGAAATATCTGCAGAAGAAATGATGCCAAGTTTGGAATTCTCCAAGAATAATATAAAAAAAAAAGTAAAGTGAGCAGGAAAAGATAGAGATGAAACAAGATTAGGCACAAGTTGTTACTATTTAACTGACCCATGTGTTCCCGAGTGGCGATTATGTCTACTTTTATATACATGACATTTTGCATCTACCTACTTTTGCATATATTTTTTCATACTAAAAGAAAATGCTTAAGACAATAAAAGGTCTTTTAGTCTGACCTAGTAGGGCAGTTATCATGTTATTGTTACATTCCCTAATCCAAAAATCTGAAATCCAAACGGCCCTCTACTATAAAACTTTTGGAGTTCCTACATGACAAAAATATTTGAATTTTTGTGAATTTCAGATTTTGGATTTTTACATTGGTGATGCTTAATCAATAAAGGCTATGCAAAAATTCCCAACTCTGAAACATTTCTGATTCTAAGTATTTAGGGTAAGGAGCACTCAATTGGTACCACAGAACTGACATAAAGAGAAACTAGTTCTAAGTGGAACACACTTTAGGAAGTGCTGTACTCTGCTAACTAACAGGCTGAGTGACACAATGAATTCCCTGTGTTAATAAAGAGAACACAAAGCGGTTAGGAATCATGTTATCCCTAATGTTCAATAGGGCACTAAGTAACAATTAGTGGGAATTCCTATTTCCCTAGGAAATTGTCAAAGTCAGCTATCTAAGCTAACCTATGAATAAATTTTGGTACTTAATGAATCAGGAGAACTTCACTGTCATTTCATTTTTCATCTATATCCCATCAAAACATGGGCAGGCAGATAAAGAAATTAAGACTCAATTTAGCATCTTCAGTTACGAATGTACAGGAGAAAGATAAACTACTACCCAAAGACAAGTTACTAAATTCCCTTTAGATTTTATTTCATATACCCAGGGAGTAAAAGCCAATTTTTTGGAACCTCTTAGAGATCTGTACAAATTTATTGTACTTACATTAAGATTGTGCACAGTAATTCTTTTAAAGGCAGAACTAGGGGGAGAGGGAATTCATTTGATAGTCTTTGAAACTGTTATAATTTCCTAAGTACTCTAACTAGGAAATTGAATTACTAAATAACTTACCTCTTTTAGAAGAGAACATGCTAGCACTAATATGTCTTTGAGAGAAGTGTCACGAAATGAGGTAGCTATTTTCCTGTGTTTTGCTGAAGGTCTAGAATAATCAACCTAAAAAAAAAAAAAAATGAAGAAAAGTTAGTTTACCAGACTACCCACCTCAGAAACAAAAAAACAGTAAAAATGTACTCAGTAAGTAAAAGGATGGAAATCGTGAATAAGAATCATAAAGTAGAAAACAAAAATAACTTTTCAAAATCTGCCAGGATAGGGGTTGGGCTGTGGCTCAGGGGTAGAGCACTTGCCTAGCATGTGTGAGGCACTGGGTTCTAGTCTCAGCACTGCATACAAATCAAATCAATAATAATTTTTAAAAGAGGCTAATCAACAACTAATAAAAATACATTTAAAAAATCTACCAGGATAAATGGTTTGTTTTACTCAAGAAGCTGGCTTCTGGACTGTTTTCATTCAGTGCTCTTCCGACAAACCACACTGATCTAGAAACTAAAAGGCAGAGATGATCATGCTGTCAGAGACAACAAAAATACCGACTGTAAAATACCAGACACCAAGACCATCAGCTCCTGAACCAGGTGCCACATTTCACATCACACAAACAAATTCCCTGTCCCTCAGATGCCACCTGCAACAAGAGAAGTCTCTGAGCTCATCTTCAAACCTGAGCATTTCGTAGTTGGACCATGAATGAAAACAAACATGAGAGTGGTATCTTCGTATCTACTATACATGTCAATGGTGCATGTCACTGGTATTCTGAAAACCACTAAAAGCAGATACTATAAACAAGAAATCTCACTTACAATGTATGCAATAACATATTCCCTCTGAATACTTTGTTAGCTGATGGCATATAATTTTTAGGACCAAATTTACTAAGATTAGTTCTTGAGTTTCTAACCTAAAATATACTGTCCAAACTGTATTATTGATGCTAGCAGTATTTCCATTTATCCATAGGAAAAAGCAAACAAAGTTGAGGTCTGATGCCCAAATGATTATTAGCATCAAGGTCTAGAGTTGCTATAGCATTATTATTTTTTCCTTTTGCTATTTGGAAGAAGTACATAAACCATTTTCCTTGCTAATGTTTACAGATTTAGAAAAAGCAGTAAGCTAAAAATTGAATATCTGATACTTCCTAAGCTCCAACATATGACTTAGACGAGACTTAATTGCAATGTTTACTTATAAAAGATAAAACATAATAGAAGTCTGAAGTGATCACAGAAAGTAGTTACTGGAATCTATATCCAATATGTAAGATTTGAATTACATTTTCAGTGTTCCTCCCTTAAACCTCAAAATTCCTCCTACAATGCTTCTCTCAATAGATTTTTTTAAAAAATCTCTTTAATACAAATAAGAGCACATGGCATTACAATTTCAATTTATAAAGTACTCTTCACATACTTTATCTTCAAAACTAACCTTTGAGATACATATTATTCTTTTCTTAGCACATGAGAAAATTTGAGTTTGTAGTATCCTGTCTTAAACTAATCTCCCAATGATCACCACGCCCACAGCTGGAGAGGGGAAACAAAGGTTTGCTGAGGGCCTCTGTACACTGGGAGCCACACTAACAGGTTATCTATTCTTCACAAGATCCATGTAAGGACATGCCATACTCCGCTTTCAATTCAAGAGAATGATGTGCAAATTTAAAGAAGTAAAGTTTGTACAAAGGAGTCAGCAATGGAGTTAAACTATAAAACCATGACTTACCCAGCGTACCCTTCAAGGCTTGAGTGCTTATTTTATTTGAGCTATTCATTTAGGTACTGAAAGCTTTGAGTGTGGCATGCACATCCATTTCCTACTGCATAACCTCTGCCTCCACCATGCAGGCACAGGACACTTTACTTCCTGATGCTTTTTTACAAAATACACTACAGAAGCCACAGCCTTGACTTCTCAACAGTAGGATTACTTATATCCTTTTTAACATTTAGGAAAATTTGAGTTTGGGTCCTTTTAAAAAAAATGCACCCTGTTACTGACACTGAATGAATTTACAAGGCACACATCTGACAACTATAACACTGGATTTTCCTCATGTAACGCAGATCACCCCCAGAATGCCTGGTTTAGAAAAGCGTAATAAATGTTAGTTGAAACTCAAAATTCCATAAATAGACCGAGTAAATTATCTCCACAGAAGTCATATTTTTCCAAAATATGAAGCCAAAATCACACTTCAGACCTTGGAGCTTTTCTTCAAAGGTACTGGTTCTATGAAAGATAAGCCTGGACACATCCTGTGCCAGAAGGAATAAAAGCAAAGAATGATGAGGAAATGCCCACTGGAGCCAGCCTGAAAGGTCTCTTATGGCCAAATTTTGGGAAAATTTGAACATCAAAATAATGTTAGTTATGAATTATATATATATAGCCTATTAAGCATACATATATAGACTATTAAATAAAATTAGAAACCAGGAATCTATATTGCTGTTAAAAAATCAGTACATTTTCAGTCTGATGAGGAACAGGATATTTTTCATGTCTTAAAGTACCTCTCCACAAAATTTTTTTTAATTCCAATGGGGAAAATAATAAATCTACAATACAAGAGCATGGCAGAGACCACATTAATTAAGAGATCAATGTGAGCTAGGTCCAGTGGTCTATGCCTATAATTCCAGCTACTTGGGGGTTGAGACAGAAGGATCGCAGTTTGAGGCATGGGCAACTTAACAAGAGCCTGTCTCAAAATTAAACCAAAAATGGGATTGGGATATATAGCTCAGTGGTGTGCTTGCCCAATGTGCAAGGCCCTGGGTTCAATGCTAAGCACGGCGAGAGAGAGAGAGAGAGAGAGAGAGAGAGATCGTTCAAAGTGAACCTCCTCAGTTATGTGAGAAATGAAGTCATACGCTTCCTGGCAGGAGGAATGAGAAGGCCAAAGGATCAGTTCAGTAACACTCCTGACAAAGACATGATTTGAATCCAATGATGAAGAAACATCAAACCACCTCAAAATGAGACCTTCCACAGAACAACTGGCCTGTAAACTTCTCAAGTGTCAAGGTCATAAAAATGAAGGAATGATTGAGATTTTTTCCAGATTGAAGGTGACTAATAGAACATGAGAAAGAAATACAATGCACGATAAAGTACATTTTGGGGATAACTAGGGAAACTTGAATAGGCTACGAGAATTAGATAACAGTAACATGTCAGTGTTGACCTGTTTAAATTTTAATGGTGGTATCATGATAATGTAGAAAATACACTAAAGTTTTCCCTGGGGGTGGAGGATCATGTCAGCAACTCAACATCAAATGGTCAAGAAAATTTCTTTGAACTGAGAACTTTTCTGTAATTCTTTTTAAAAAGATACTTGATTGATCTCTGAACTGTACTTTTATTAGAACTCCACATTATCTAGTCTTATTTCAGTAACGCACTATATACAACCCTCATTTCCAGAGCAGCCTATATTCCTATCTTTGCTGTGATGTAGGAAGTCAATGAAATTGCAAGTTTTATGATTAGCAAAATATATAAAAACTAAATAATTGTGTACATAGGGTTATTATATTTTTCTCTTTACTTCTTTGAGGTTATACTGCCATACTAAAACTATGAAACATCCCGGCCAACGTGGTATTATTACTAGTGCTGGAGGGAAGGAGCAAAGGAGGGGAGGGAGAAGGGGAGAAAGATACATACAGACATACAGCAAAAGTATCTTCACATATCTGGGGTGGAGACGTCAGGAAGATGATAGCCATGGTTAACTAAGAGATTTTAAATTTTAGAAATTCCTCCTTTAAGTCTAGAAAAAATATTCCAATTTGATTGAACTCAATTGTAAAAATAATGATTTTATATTTTTCCAAATACATATGGCTACACTGACCCCAAGGGGAGTTGGCAAGTGGCCCTGAAGATACAAGTTCTCCTTGCACACATACATATACCACGCATGCACACAAACCATAGGGGAGGACAGTTTCTAAATTTAAACTCCATAACCCCCTTTATTATAAAATTATCCACACAGAATCCAATTTCTGCTTTTGTCCTGTTTTAAGTACACTAAGCACAAAAGTGAATGGGAGCAGGTGACCATATACTCAGCTGCTGAGTTCATACAAATCACAGTTGACAGGAGGTGGAGCTTCCTTATAAGGATAAAAATTCCAGTTAGAAAGTGGCAAAGTACCAAGAGGCCTGTTTGGGAATGAGTCCTGCTGTGTGGTTACGGCTGAAAATCAATTCACCAAACCACTTGTCTGGAAATGAGTAAAGGTTTGTTTCTCTTATGCATATTATTTATTTCTTACAGTTATATATTACTACAGATGCAAAGGATAAAAGGATAATTCTCCAAGAGCTTGCAGAGCAAGGACCACGTCTAACTCTTTGCTCTTTGCTGTACTTTCTACTATTGCTGATATTTTCAATAACAAGTATTCCACTACTTAATTATCCCACCAATAAAACAGATACACACAAAAACTTTGCTTAGTTGGCGTTTCATCCCACAAAAAGATGACTCTATATTTTGCCACAAATAAAGGCAACAAAGAAACAGCAGTACTTAAGCAAACTTCATGTTCCCGTGAGGTGGAAAGGCTTACCAGGTTCATTTCCTGAGTCAATTCAGAAAGGATCATTACTCCTGTTATGCAGTGCTCCACAGTGCCCTTCGGAAAAAATGACCAAGTTTAGCCTACGTGGAGACATGGGATGGGGTCTTACCGTGTAAACTCAGTAATAGTTACACAATACTAAATAACAAAACATCACACTTAATAATATATATTTTAAAATATGTAAAAAGTCACTGAGTTCTAGAAACAAAAGGATTTCAAGCTCATTTTTTGAAAGATATATTTGAGTACCCAGAGTTGAAAGGGAAAATGTTCACCTACCTTAGAACTGCATTATAGTCTACAAAATGTTTCTGGCACCTGGGACTTATATCATGAACTAAGCTTCAAAATATGAGTTTAGTCTAGAATTTCTTATAAGACTACAAATAACATTGAACAAAAATGTTAGTTTTATAAAAAAAAAAAAGATTTTTAGCTTTATAAATCTGACACATATAGCGACAGCTGCATTCAATAAATAATTAATAAAAAGCTTAGGAACTAATTCAAATCCCTTAATATAATACCAGATAAAATCACTTAGACCCTTTTAATATTATTTAGTAGTGTACATGTATGGATTCATTATATCTACAACGAAGGCACATAAAGTACCCAACACAAAGGGTAAATCCATGACTATCAATATTGGTATAGTTTCATAGCCTCTATACTGTTACTAATATAATTAGCTTCCAATTTAATCTCAAAACTTCCTTCATATCAAAATTCAGATTTTATATGCATATTATTAACAAATTACCCTAGTGCAAAATCACAGTGGAAATATGAAAATATTAAGTGTAACTTTGAATTACAGTGCAATCATACAAAAACATTAACAGATGATACACTTTTCAAATATTAATATTACAGTTGGTCATCTCTTCTAACCCTCACAGAATTCCATTACTAATGCTCATAGGTATAGTTAAATTCAAATTACCTCAGAACAACAACGAAATGAGCAAAAGGAACACCCCTGAATTCTTCATGGCCCTCGGCAGAGCCAGGGTGCCTAACTGAGTCCCTGATTTCCTATTCCCTGAGGCATCCCTTCTCTGTGTACAGAGTCAATAAATGTTTCTCAAACTGTGGCTCCCTTGCCAATTGCCAGTCCATAAACCCACTGGTCATCAACTCTAATGTGAAAATGGCTTGGTACTGGTCTAAAACAAAACAAAGAGCATGTACCAGAATAGAACACAGCTAAGTTACTAAAGATACTGATCAGTTAAGCTGGCTTAATTTATTTATTTTGGTGAGTCTTTCTTGATGAAGGAAGCACAAAATTCATTTACAGCCCGATGTAAACTCCAGTTGCAGAGCAGCAATTTGAACAGTGCTGCCCTGGATGACGATCTCCTGGGTCTGTTTGTAGAAAGGAGGCACATACATATGCTGGGAGCGTGGCAGCAACAGGGCTGCCGCACAGGAGAAAGAGGGTGTCCCAGAAGGCCACGACATCAAAGTTTTAACAGACCTATCATTTTCAGAACAAAATTCACACAAGTGCTAACACCCAAATGAACCTTGTGGTACTATTTTAGAGCACTAAAACAATAAATTGTCTTTCTCTTGACTCAAGGCTATGTCACATATACCCAGAAAACAAGTGCTAAATACTCTTTTATGGTATTATAATAAACTTTCAAGATAAAACATTTTGTTTCTTCTTGTCTCCCCAAATTGACAAAGGTATATGCTAAAGCCCAACTTAAAGCTGAACTTACCAGCCACTGAAGAGGGAGCCTTAGAAATGCTAGCCAACAAAAGAGTTCATTTCATTTGGTTTTCAACTTCAGCTTTATTTTAAAAGAACTCCAGGTCTATTTTTGTCTCCTGTAATAATTCTTACCAGTCTTAGTAAATGATAAGAGGATACTACTCTACTAGCCAAAATTACAAACCCAAGTCTAAAGCTCATCTCTCTCTGAATAAAACCTCCTCCTGTGCCAGTGCTCACGGCTCTCCTCAGGGCTAAGAAGGTACTTCACTCCTACCAAGTTTCAGATGATCAAATCCTTGTTCACAGGGTCTTGACAACATGAATGAAAGAGAAGCTACACAGGCCAGTATTTCACAGTCTGAGTTTTGCAGAACTGCACTATGATGGGGTTACATCTTACACAGGGGCTGACTTTTAAAGTTACTGAATGAGAAGGAAAATCCCAGAAAGTCAAAACTATCCCTAATCACTAATAAACCAGTGCTGAACCATCCCTCCATCAAAATTGCCAAATACTCCTAAAGAACTATAACATCACTCACTGTCTCTTCAATGGACACCAGCTAAGGTAATTTTCTTTCAATTAAGAATATGTATGAAAAAAGCATTTTTCAAAAAAATATCTGAATCATCTTAAGAAAGAGGCATAAGGAACCAAGAGCAGATTCAGGACTCCCACAGCATACTGGGACAAGTAAACACTGCAGGTTCTCTTTGCTGTTTTTCCTTTTTCCAGTCCAAATATGTGAATTTATGTAAGTTAAGCATGAATGCATGCTATGACTTTAATAACTTAGGTTTAAAATAGTCTTAAGAAAATGATGAATCAATGTGGTAGAGTACCAAATTTTAAAAAAATGGTCCAAAAACTTGAAGTGTCAGCTATATGCTTTACCAAGTCATTGTATAACCTATGTAAATCATTTAACCTTTCTAAGTCCCAGCTTTCTCATTTAGAAAATGAAACCCATTTCCCAGGGTTGGAATGAGAATTAGATTAGATCATACATTAGATCACATATGAAAACCATTATATACATGGTTTGTATATATGCAGTACATACACAGGTCATAAATGAAAGAACATACATTTTGGAAATTTGAAAACATGATTATTTGTGTTCTGCTATGGAAGTTATGTAAGCATGAATTGTATTGACAAAAAAAAACAACAACAAAGGATCCAAGGATAAGTAATAAATGATAATATGGTGTAGTGCTGGTAGCCAAACCAAACCATACAGCTCTAAGAAAAGCAGTATTCTAAACCAAAAAAGGCAAATAATGATGTTGCAGTAAGGTAATAATGCCTTCTTACCTGAAGAAACTTCTTCACATCAGCAATAATTTCTCTGAAGACAAACTGGTCTTTCTGAACCTCAAACCACCCCAACTTAGTGATTTTAGCAATGACTTGAATAAGAGCTTGGATGACAAAGGGAGCCAGCTTAGGTTGTGATGCCACATAATTCAGAATGTAGTTTCCTACAAAGAAAATATTCTATGATCATTTGGACTTTTTGAGAAACGTAATGGGAATCACATGAAGAAAAAGAGGCAATGCCACGCTCTTCCAGAGCGGGCTCTTTCCTTCCCTCAAAATGTGTCCTCATTTATCTTCCATAAAGTTCATTTCAAAGAAGCAAATCTGTTCCACTGCATTTGATATATCAGGGGATAATATGAGCACAAATGAACATCTGTTTTGTTTCCAAATGATTTCATCTACCAAAAAAAAAAATGCTAAATAAATGCAGAAAACTGCAACCAGGGCAAATGGACCAGGCTCTCTGCAAAATGCACATGCCTGACATATCCACTAGCCACCTCAGCGCAACTCACGAGTGAGCAGCCACACCCTGCCTCACCTGGTGGTATGATCTTCCATTCTATATCAGATAATCTCCTTTCCATCACTTCATAGTCATGCACAAGCTGCAGATCTCAGGTAGGATTTCAAGAACTCAAATCTTTTCAAGTCAAAGTGCTATACTGTCTGTACCCGTCAGGTATTTCTTAACCATTTAACATGTAAAATTCTACTACCATTATTAGACTTCTATCTTTTTTCTATCTTGTTACTGACAAAGTTTTTGAACTGTGTTGCCATAGTCTCATTTTTCTCATGAACCCCGAGGTTATTACATAACACTATATTGTCAATCACTTTAAAACACAGGTCCACACAAAGACTAGTATGTAAATGTTTACAGGAGAATTAGTT
Organism: Glaucomys volans; assembly: GCA_020662805.1. NCBI lineage: Eukaryota > Metazoa > Chordata > Mammalia > Rodentia > Sciuridae > Glaucomys > Glaucomys volans. The sequence continues at coordinate 571,970 of JAJEJO010001969.1, forward strand.
ACGGTGGCCAAAAAGGGAAACAACCCAAATGTTCATCAACTAGTGAAGGGGTAACAAAATGTGGTCTACATGAGAATATTACTTTACAATGGAAAAAGCAATGAAATACTGATACATGCTACAACATGGCTGAGACTCAAAACATTCTGAGTGAAAAAGCTAAATGCAAAAGAGGACATAATATATGATTTTATATACAGACAATGTCCACAAAAAGTTCATCTGTGGAGGGAGAAACCACATCACGAGTTTGTGGTACAAAGTAGGCAACTATAAATGAGTATGAGGGTGATGAAATAGGCTACCCAAATTGTGATAATGTTCTGACAACTGTAAATTGACTAAAAGTCACTAACTGTACACTTAAAATAAGTCAACTCTGTGGTATATTATGCCTAAATAAAGCTATCTGAAAGGAAGGGATAAGAGAGGGAGGGAGAAAGGAAGAAAGGATTGGTCGCTCTCATCTGAACAGAAGGTGAAAAGGACAGCATTCTAGTCTTAGGGAAAGAACATTAAAAAAAAGGCACCAACGCAGAAATAACCTGGCAGGGGAAGACCTCCACACACAATTAACAGGTCACCAAAAGAGCTAAAAGGCTGGGTCTACAAGACAAAATGGGTCTTCAATGACAAAATCAGGAAACTTCAAATGGTGCTTCACTGACAACCAACCATACGCCATTGTTAATTATACTAATAAAGGTCAAAAATTGTGTAAGAGACACAGAGGATCTGGCATTCAAGTTCTTGATTGGAAACAATGAGATATATTAAGTGGCACTGTATATTGAAGACTAAGGATTTTGAAGCTGGCACGATAAGAGCAATTTGATTGCTAAGGCTTCTTCACATTTTCCTCTTTAACTCACATGTCAATTATTATACTGACACATGTTAGTTAGAACTATCATATCATGATCAATCTTCTACTTGTAGAAATAAGAGTGGCAAATCAAAATAAATTAATAAAGGAAACCCATCATTTCCTGTTGTGTTGAAATTGTCCTGTGTTTTTCTAAATTTCATTTTTACTTTTTTTAAAGCATAGAGTACAGATACTCTTCAATTTGTGATGAAGTAACATGCCAATAACCCATCATAAGTTGAAAGTATATGGTAAGTTGAAAATTCATCATATACACCTAACCTACTAAATATTATAGCTTAGCAACACAAACATAGTTGTTTGCCCTGGTGATCCTGTGGCTGACTAGAAGCTGCACCTTCCTGCCACTGCCCAGTGTTACAAGAATACTATACCACTTGTCATCCAACCAGAAAGAGATCAAAATTCAAAATCCGAAGAATGGTTTCCACTGAATGCTTACTGCTTTTGCATTCTACTAAAATTTTTTTAAAAATTGTAAATTGAATCACTGTTAAGTTAGGGAACATCTGTATTCTCATTTCTGAAACAAAGATTCCATTTTAAAAATGAATATAGGTCAAAGAGATAACCTGCATGCCTGTATCTATTAAAGATATTGGATCAATATAATTAAAAACCTTCCAAAATAGAGAGCATGAGGTCCAGACAGGTTTATTAGTGAACTATGCCAAATATATAAGAAATTATACTAATTCTCCATATCTTCCAAAATACAGATGTAGACGAAATTCTACCTAATTCATTTTATGAGTTCAACATTACCTTAATCATTACCAAATGACTACCAAACATTACCAAACCAAAGACATTACAAGAAACTACAGGCCAATCTCTCTCAACAAATTCTCAACAAAATATTGGAAAACTGAACCCAACAATATATAAGAAAAATAAAACACATGACAGAGTGAGATTTATTCCAGGTATAAAAGGCTGTTCAACATTCAAAAACCAATTAGCACCTCATCAACAAGCTAAAGAATAAAATTTCACAGGATGATATCAAGAGATGCAGGAAAAGCATTTAACAAAATGCAATAACCACTCATGAGAAAAACTCTCAGCCAACTAAGAATACAGGGGTACTTCCTCAACTTGATAAAGAACATCTATGAAGAATTTACAGATAACACCATATTTAAAAGTGAGAAACTTGAAGCTTTCCTACTAAAACCAGAAACAAGATGAGATGTCTCCTCCTGTCACTATTTTTCAACACATACTAGAAATCCTAGCTCATGTAACAGGAAAAGAAAATAGAAAGTATAGAGATTAGGAAGGAAGAAATAAAACTATCTTTGCTTATCAATGACACAATCACCCATGTAAAAAATCTGAATCATCAACAACAACACACGCTGAACAAGTGATTACAGAGCAAGGTTACAGGATACAAGGTTAACATACCAAAGCCAAATGCATTCCATTATCAACAATGAACAAGTAGCACCTTAAATAAAACACAGTGTATCAATTATATAGTATTCCAAAAATGAAATACTTAGGTTTAAAAACTGACCTAAGTATATACCAGACCTATGTAAGGAAAATTATAAAACCATAATAAAATGAAACCAAAGCTCTATATAAATAAATGGCTTAAATCAGAATACTAACACCACCAAATATTTGCAAGGAAGCAACTGAAATTCTCACTGGGTGCTAATGAGAATGCAAAATGACACAGTCAATTTGGAAGACACACTCTTAGCATGATCTAGCAAGTGTGCACCTTGATATTTACCCAAAGTTGGAAACTTACGTCCACACAAAATCTGCCTATGAATGTTTATGGCAGTTTTACTCACAATTGTCAAACCTTGGAAGCAACCAAAACAACCTTCAATAGGTGAATGGATAAACTGTGGCACATTCAGACAATGAAATGGTGCTGTTATTATTACAGAGAACAAAAAGAAATTAAATTATCAATTCACAAAAAGACATGGAGTAACCTTAAATGTGAATTACTAATTGAAAGAAACCAATCTGAAAAGGCTACATACTGTATGATTCTAACAATATGACTTTCTGGAAAAGGCTAAACTATGGAAATGGTAATAACATCAGTGGCTGGGGAAAAGAGGGATGAATAGGCAGAGCACAGAGGATCTGGGGGGCAGTAAAACTATTCTGCATAACACTGCACATTATCAAAGTCCCCAGAATATACATCACCAAGAGTGAAACTTTACATAAACTATAGACTCTGGATCACAATAATGTATCAATGTAGGTTAATTGATTATAATGAGTGTACCACTCTGGAGAAGGATGCTGAGAGCAGGGAAGACTCTGCATGTATGGGGGCAGGGACTGTATTGGAACTTTGTACTTTCTGTTCAATTTTGCTGTAAACCCAAAATTGCCCTATAAAAATTAAGTGTATTTAAAATGTGTCCCTGTGTGTACAAATGTCAAATAAACAAAATCCAAATTTTGAGACTTAAGTTTATAGTGTTTGAACACTTATTTTTAAAGCTATAAATCTCTTTTGCTTTCTTAAACATGCAAAGACTCAAATGCTAAGCAGTCAAATATATGAGGAAAATGACATTACTGTGTGACTCTGACCATTCAAATTCGAGCTTAAAGATCCATAACACATAACACATTTTAATTTTTCTCATACAAAAATGAAAATCATGTTAACTTTGAAGCTAAAGAAATGAATCATCAATCTGTTTCTATCATGAGAAAGGAAGACAAAAAGAAATCCTATAGCTCAATTATTAGAGCTTTATCCATATGAAATACAAACTTACATATACATACATACAAAAACTTAAAAGTACATTACTTTTGAAAAACATAATGCTATTTTATAGAACAAGTGTTCCAACTACAATAGGTTCTAAGCAGTTTACCCACATACAAATGATTAAGGAGTCTGCTTTTGATTTTCAATGCATCCCAATGCATTCTGAGAAATACTGGAGTTTTTGCTTTTCCTGTCATCCAGCTGCATATCAACTTAGACTAATAGCATGGATTCCTGAAGACTGAATGGATGTGAAAGACAGTTCTATCACTTCCTAGTGGTGTGATCTTAGATTACAGAGCCTATCAAATCTAATTTCTTCAACTTGTAACGTAAGGATAACTCATAAATTTGCTTGGAGGATAAAATAAGATAGTGCAAATCTTAGCAAATAATACAAACATTAAAGTGCAAGTTATTACTTATTATTAAACTAGCATGCTTTTTATTACATATTGCACCATATTATTACATGGATAAGTAAACAAGACTTAACCACTAACCTTAAAAAAATGACAGAATCAAATAATTTGCAAACCTCAAAACTGTTCAGCATATTTAAAAGCCAAAGTTTACTTCTAAAGTAAAATTTGTTAAAAATCACAATAAACCACTTACTGATATCAATCCTCTGCTCAACAGGTAAAGGACTGATTCGGCTGACAAGTTTTGAAAGACATGTTGCTGCAAGGAGCTGAGCATAGGATGTCTGTAAAGAATAATTTTTATTTATTATCATCACAAGTAGAATAATCAAAATATTATAGGTAGTTTTTCTAAGCAAAAATGAGTTTTTCTGTTTTTTTTCAAACTGACAGATTTGCAATATATAAAATATATCTACTTCAGATACATATATACAGATGTATATCTCTTGTTATTACCAGTGTATATCTGTCATGTCAGAATAAGATAAAACAGAAAAGGACTTCAAATGTCTAACTTTCAAGGCACAGAACTGAATTAGATGTCAAAGCAAGGTGCCTTTTTTACAAACATGCTACTATAGCTTTTCTAAAAGAATACATGTTAACAATATCCACCTAAACACTAATCACAAAATTCCCAAATCATTAGAAAAATTAAATCAACTATCTCATCACAGAATTTCCTTACAAAAACGAAAAACAAAATGAGGTCGCAACCAAAGTTAAATTTCCAAGTGGCTCACTTGTTAGCCAGGCAGGAAAGCCACTTAACAATTAAATCACCATGGTTTTACTGTAGTTGCTGAAGTTATGTGTGCAGAGAAAATAAACTTTATTAGCCTTTTGGTGAGAAGAAATGTTCCAATTGAAGACAATGAAGCAAGGTCAAGTCAATTTAAAAACAAGACAAATGATTTGGAAAGATTATTCCTAGCTCTCAATGAGTGAACAGATGTTACCAATACTCATATTGTTGATGTTGCCAATAATTACTCCCTGTTTATTCTAGAAATCAAGGCTAAGGGTGAAACAGTAAAGAATTAGCTTCTCCTAAGAGTCTGTGTGGAATTCCAGGTCAGAGTATTTTCAAAATAATTGAGGAAACATTAATTCGATATAACTTGAAGTACACTCTGCTAGACACTGGCACTAAAAATATGGAGCAGAAAAGGGCTTAAGTGGGCAAATTTCAAAAGCTTGTAAAAAATGTAAAATGTTTAAGCCAGACATGGTGGTGTGTGTCTGCAATCCAGCGACCTAGATCACCAGGAGCTTTGTAAGACCCCGCCTCAGAATAAAAAGGCTGGGGGTATAGCTGAGTGGTATAAGCACCTGGGTTCAATCCCCACTACCAGGGGAGGGAAAAAATAAAATAAGAAAGCCTATGGTTAATCATTGTATTATTCATTAGCAGATATGCTACGGTAAACATTTGAGTCATGCATTAATGATTTGGAAGTGATAACAATGAACTCTTGTTCATTTTTGTGAACTTATCTTCAGTTCTGGGAAATTCTGTCACAATCAGAAGCTCTAAATATCTCATCCCACTTCACAGTATTTTGGTCACTTATCAGTGGTAAAGTTGTTCTGCAATTTTTTAAACTCACGCTGAGAATGAAATTTTTCTGGATAAGAAGACCAAGCCTCTACTGTTCAACACTAAATGGCTTTGGAAATTATCTTTTTTGCAAACTTGAAAATGTCTCTTAACGAATTCAACCTAAAATTCTAAAACTGCCTAAAAGACAGTGCTTAGTACTTATGTACAGAATGACTCCAATGACTGACAACGCAGTAAAATCAATTCAGCAGCAACACTGACTCACAAGAACTGTCAAGCCGCTCTACACATTTCCTACACCTCTGAAGTTACAAGTAGTGAGATCTCTACTTTCAGATTTATTTTCTGAGCGCCAACTACAGTTCCAGCATCATGGTTCAGACCCTGATGCAAGTAAAAAGAAAATTTCCATATTTCAAAATCCATTTAGCTGTGCAATTGAGGAGCTTCCACCTAATCTTCAATTGGATGTGATTAATCTGCAATGTAATGACATGCTAAAAGGCAAATATCAAGAGAAGATTTAATAGAATTCTATAAATGCCTTCTAAGTGATGAATATGCTTAATTAAAATCATATGCTCATGAAATGATTTTAATATTTGGCAGTATCTATCTATGTGAAAGGATATTTTCAAAGATGAAATATGTAAAATTTTATTACAGATCAGCATTAACACATGAACACTTATAATCAATGTTGATGATAGGGAACACCAACTTTGAAATTCAATAGCCCCAAAAGAAATGTTCTATTTTTTTATTAACAGATCTCTATTACAAAAACCATACTCAATTATTTTGAACTTTACCAATAAACCTATGAGGACACTTATTTTCTCTCTTATTATAGATCACTTACAAAATATCCTCCATTTGCCTCTTGGCTCACAAAGCCTAAAATATTTCCTTGATAGCTCTTTACAGAAAAAGTTTTCCAATTCTGTTCTAAATCATGAGGTCTCTTACTCCAGTGCTTACTGTATCATTTCATAGCTCTTTATTTATATATCTGTGCCTTACCAACTAACAATGAACTACTTTAATTCATATACATAAACCATGTAGGCAGTAAAGAGCCTGGTTTTATATGTAAACACTTGCTACAGGATTTCTGAAAGAATAGTTATGCATATCTAGAAGGGAGGCAAGTAAGAAGCAGCCTGCATTCTTCTGAACAATCTTTTCATGTTTCAAAGTTAACTACAACCTGCCTCTACCACCTAGATTTAAAAATGGCAAAAAAGTTATTTCCAAAATGTAATTTTTGCCCACTAAAATGAGACATAAAAAGGATCCAAAGGCAATTAAGAAATTATTTCAATTCATTCCTATTCTACCTCCTGACTATTTCCTAAATTTGCTTCCCTGGCTTTCCAATTCTTTCCCTGATTAATCTCTTTGACAGTGAAATAAACTATAATAAAAGATGTGGCAACATCTGTCATTGCTAATATACACAAATTGATCAGCAATAACGTACATAAAGTGATCTCTCATGGTTAATCGCTGTTCTCAAATACTTACGGTTCCTTGTTCTAATAAAAGTTGACACTTGCTGAGACATTCTGGGCTGTCAATAAGTTCCAAAAGTGCTTTCTCAGCCTCTATTCTTTGTGTAAGATCAGTCCCTATGTAGAGGTGAGTACATAACACTTCCAATTCGGCCAAACTCTTGAGAAGGAAAATAAATTAACATTTTACTTGAATGAAAAAAATAAGGTAAACACATTAAACACAGATGACAAGAAATACAAACCTCATGCCTGTGTACATTAATCCAATACATATGTGTTGAGCTACAACTACTTTCTGGGGGATACAGTGGCAAACAAAACAGGCACATCTCCTACTTCCCAAATTACTTATAAATTGATAGTTATGCAATGGAAATGTACAAGAATAGAAAAGGGAAGACTTGCATGATCCAAGGAGTTGGAAAAGGTATACCTGAAGAAGTAACATGTATGCTGAGACCAAAAAGGGTGAGTCTGATGAAAAAAAACAAAACAAAACAAAACAAAAAAAACAAAACCAGAAGCTACTTAAAGCAAAGACAATACTAGGGCCTGTAGGAGCATGAAACTGAGTCATTTCAAGGCCTTAACAGGTCACAGTGGCTGGAAAGTAGACAGAATTTGCCAGCTGAGGCCAGAGGTGGGTGGAGGAATGATCATGTACATGTGCAAATTGAAGATAATTCAATTTATATTTTCTTTTCATACGGTAAAAATTTTAACGGTTCCACCCATAAAAAAGAAATAATAGTAATCATAAATATACGCTGATTTGGGGCTTCTGAACTGACTTGTAAGCTGCAAGTAAACTATGACATGATTTTCTTTTTGATCCCTTGGTATTTCTAGCAATTTAATAACTAATATATTTTATAAAGCACAAAGACTAATTCATTCTGTTTACAAGTATAATCTCATCTGAAGATAGAAGACACACATAAACAATCTGAAAAAAAACAATGAAAAAATGAGTTTGGCATTCCTCTCAGCTTAAAAGATTTTGCGAAAGTCATCTTACTAAAACAAATTACTTCACTAGGAACTTGAATCAGAGAATTTGTCCTTGAAGAACAAAAATACTGACACAGATTTCAATATTGGGTAGGCAAATGAGAATGGGATATTCCTAAAGAAATGACAATTTGGGTCCTTTCCGGTCTGAATATTTAAGGCAGCACTAGACCCGCATCAGCCATGCAATCCCTCAAATGTGACACCTTCTTATGAACACACAGCTGTCACTAGAAGGGGTCCCCTGGAGCTCAATGCCCTCCCACTCCTCTCCTGCTGGGCTCCTTCACAACATTCTCTGCTTCCCTGTTCAGGCCAGAGCCCAGCATCGCAAACTTGGGACTTTTCTGCAAGCCTGAAAAGGGAAGTCCAGAAGTACTATTTTAAATAGATCACCAGAAAGGACCTCAGTGAACCACTTTTAAACACTTCCCCACCTCCATCAACCCAACGAACTCAGATTACGACTACATGTTGTTCATGATATTAAAATGCACAGAAAACGTATAGTTCATGAATACATATGAATTCTCCTCTTCTCCAAGAAGAAATACAAAAATGAAAAGGACTACCTTTCCCCTGTCATGATCAACCCCAGAAATCTTTTCCTTAACCTAACAAAATGAAGGGCAAAAGTTTTAGAACTAATAATAACCAGAATAATTTAACACTAAATTGATCCTGCTGTCATACATTCATCTAGACCTAAGATTTTTTTAAACAAGTAGACTTTAACTGCAAAAAGAACTAGGTCAAAAATAATTACAGGACCTGTTTAACAAAACAAAAGGCAGAAAAGCAGCAGCAGCAGCTGGCAGGGTGGCACATGCCTGTAATCCCAGCTACTTGGGAGACCAAGTCAGGAGGATCCTGAGGTCAAGGCCAGCCTGGGCAACTTAGCAAGACCTTGTCTTAAAATTAAAAAATGCTGGAGGTGTAACTCAGTGGTAAGAGTGCCCCTGGGTTCAATCCCCCATACAAAAACAAACACAAATCCTAAGAATAATAATAGTGCCTACCTTATGAGATTTGTTTGGTGAATTAAACGAGTTAGTGCCACATAGCTTCTGGCACATAGTATATATTATAAAGGCTACTTGTTTATTATTACTTCAAAATAATACTGTAATGGATTGAATTATATCCCCCTAAGACAGGTCCAAGTCCTAATCCATTCCCCCCAACCTAAGGTCAGCTAGAAATGTGACCTTATTTGCAAACAGGGCCTTTACAAAGTCTTACTTAAGTTAAGGATCTCAGGAAGAGATCATCCTGGATTTAGAATGGGCCCTGAATCCAATTATTGGCATCCTTGTAAGAAAAAGGAGAGGCAGATTTGAGATGTAGAGTGACAGAGGGGAGAAGGCCAGTAGGATGGAGGCAAACCAAGGACTGCCGAGGGATGCCAACAGCCACAAGAGGCTAGAGAGGAACATGAAAGGGCTTCTCCTTTGGGACCTCCAGAAAGAACTGACCCTATGTATACGCTGGTTTTTGCCTTCCACCCTTCAGAACTTTCAGAGAATAAATGTGTGTTGCTAAGCCACCCAGTATATGATAATCTGTCACAAGAACCCTAAAGAAAGAACAAATGAGAAAAAGAAAACTAATACAAATATTAATATAAATCAAGTAGGAAAAATCAAGTGTCCTTTAGTTATAATGGTAACAAACACATACTTGGCAGATTAAACCTTTTTAAAGAGAAGAATAAAAGATACATACAGAAGGTCTTCCTAATTATTCTGGACCTACTTGACATACAATTGGCCTCCAAATGTGACTTCTTTCTAGACAGCAGTTCTCAGACACATATCTATCAACAGATGAATGCTGAGTAAAAGCCAGGCAAAAAGTATATATTGTATAGCTCTTCAGTAATAGAAAGCAGCTCATGGTTTCCCAAGCTGCGTGGGGGGAATGGCAGAATAGTACAGGAGGAGGGAAGAAGTCAGGAGGGATGACAAACAGGCACAGGAGCACAAGGAAACTTTGGGGGATGATGGATATTTTCATTTTCTTGATTTCAGTAATAGCTTCATATACATATGCCCAAACTCATTGAATTGCACTGTTTACATATATGTATGTCATGACTGTCAGTTTTCCTTCAACAAAGCTAAAATAGAAAAGAAAGAAATTTTTCCAGGAAAAAATTCCCTAACAAAGAACAAATTTAAACCACAAAAATTCCACTTTAATTGAATTTAAAGCTCTTTTCAATTACTTCCCTTTATCTTTCCTGCTTCTGAAATTAAGCTTCTTGTTTGCCATTTATAGAAACTGCCTTCATTTTAAGTTATTCATTTCCACACTTGTCATTCCTTACTACCTTTCCGTAAGCGTCCCTGAAGGCTTGATCCTAGCCTCTAGGAGCTCTTCCATGATGAATTAGATAATACTGGTCAAGTGCTTTATAGATTACCCATCTTTTTTCCAAACCAATCCTGAAAAGCACTCCTGCAAAGTACACGTTTTCTGTATGCTCATTTTACAGATGAAAAAACTGAAGCTGAGAGATCACAATAAATGGTCAATTCTGAGTGAAATGCAAGTCTACAGGCTCCGAGCACATACTGTCTCCGCAATCTGCCATCTGGCCAACCTTTACTTTGTTATCGTCTACGTCCAGATGATGTCCTAACCCTACTGGTAGCCTTGTCTGTTAACCACCTTAATATATGCCTACAAATGCCTTACTCTTGGAAATCCAGAAAGATGTTACAGATAACCCTCAAATATCAGAAACTGAATTGAGCCTATTTCCCACAGATTTCCATCCAAGTGTCCCTTTGGTTTCAGAGGTCTAGACCAGGATCTAGATTTATATGTTTGATGTTATCTTTTGCTTTTCCCTCTTCTTAAAATTTTGCCCTCAGCTCCTGGAGGTAATCTGTCTTCCGTGACAGGAGCATTTTTGTTTAGGGCAGGGGCTGGTGATACCTGATAGTCATAGGTTGCGGGTAGGCCACGTCAGAAAGCTCAACTATGTGTTTATGGTATCAGTGGAACTAAAGACTGAGATCAAGCACATAGGCAGTCAGCCAGCTAAGCCAAAGTCATGAAGCCCCAATAAAACTGGGTATGGAACCTCACAAGAGCATCCCTGGCTTGCAATACTCAGTGGTACATACTGCCACACAATGAGTAGCATGTGTGGGGACAAGAGGCTGTTTTGGAACCTTCTTAGACTGTCCTGTGTGTCTCCTTCCTTGAACAAATTTTAATGTGTACCCTTTCCCTATGATAAACTGCAACTGTGACTACTCTGAGACCTAACAAACTGTGTAACCTGGCATGGTGTGGGAAACCCCTGAACTCAGAGACTGTGCCATCCAACCAGAGTCTGGTGAACTCCAGGAACACACCTCATTTGCCATCAAGTTCTACCAGTTCTTTTCTTACAATGACTCCAACACCTCCATGTGATAATCAGAGACAGGGGAGCAATCAAACAATATTTTCTAACCATGGCCTCCATGCCCTGGATTTCTTCAGAGGTTGCTTTAGGACAAAGAATGGAGGGTTGAGTGTCTTAGATGCTTCATCGTTAGATCTGAAAAATAGAATATGGCACTCACTAAATTACCTTAGGAAAATTATTTAACCCTTCTAAGCCTCTATGCTGAAACTGCACATAGAAAGCATACTTTCCAAAATAATTATGAGGATTTAAGAAAGAAAAGATAGGGGAAAGGCTAATCTAGTGCCCGTCACATATCAGATCCACAATGAATGATAATGATTCTTCTCTTCAGTTACTGACAACTATAGAAGACCATACTGATTTCTATAGCTTCTCTCATTCAAGTCCATGCGGCTAGAATGATCTTTCCCAAAACACTGTTCCATCATGCTACCATTACGTTAAAAAATAACAGTTCTCAATCACGACCAGATCAAAGGAGGTGGCCTGACTGGAGAGTAAGAAGCATGGCTATCATCTTTGGATCTGAAACCGCCCTAAGAGCAAAACAGTTTAACAGACACCACTAAATCTTTTCTCACATATCTCTTGATTTTCATCAAAGTCTTCTAATCCTCTCTAGAGTGCCTACAGCTTACTTGTTTCCAGTTCTCCTTTCTCACTCTGCTCCTCTCTCTGGACTGCTTCCTCAAGGATGATCCAAATCTTTTACTTCTTTAGGGGCACAGTGCTGTTGAGCAATTTATGTTAATCAGCTAGACAATTACCATGATGTGAAAAGACTGTGGAGCAGTGCCCTAACCTTGCTCCAGAGAAATCTTCTTTATCTTGATGGCATAACATTTAAGTAGTACCCCACTGGTAGGTGATAGTAAGATACAAGTAGGGGAAAGAATATGGAACTTATAAGGCCTACTCTAGCTCTCCAACCTAGGGCAAGTCACAATTGTTCCAACACTGTCTCCAGGAATAAAAATGTATGTGCACATATCTTAAGGAATAAAGTGTATATACATACTCTTTTTAAAAATATTTTAAATTTCTTTTATTTGTTCTTGTGTATTCTCTTAATGGTTGAGATTCAACTCTATAAAGGGCATGTGAAAATCAAAATGCTAAGTACTGGTTATCACTACTAATAAATGCTTCAAATTAACTGGTTAACAATATGAACAACGTGCTAAAAGAATTCAAACTGAGAAGTGGGAAGCTCCCCTCCCCGAAAAAAAAAACTGTATCATCTCTTATCTGTCCAACTCCACTTTTAAGGTGTCTACAGCTCTGTAAAGTACATTCCTGGGAAACCAATATGAAGAGTTTTGGCATCAGCGTGTAATTTCTCCAACACTTTACACCTAAGTATAAAGAAGTCTTCCAGGACTGGATTTACTATCCATCATCTTTCCAAGTTCAAAAAAGTTCCACAATACTTTTAATTTACTCTCAAGATTTACACCTGTACCATGAACATCTGATTATCTATTTACAATCCATAAATCCTCCCTGTGAGAGTCTTCCTGTGAAAATTTCCCAGAGGCCATATTTACTAAAGTGGTAATAAATATGTTATTTTGACCTGGGGACCCTTTGAAATGGCAAGAAGTCAAAAGGTAATGTGTGGGCCTCACTATCTCTTGGTCCATAAAGTCCAGGAGCTGTCAATTACCTGACAGAGTGGCTGGTTGAAAAGAAAACACCCTTTGGAAGAATCAATAAATAAGGAAGTAATAAGTTAGTGTGACCACAGGGGATCCAAAGAAGTCTACAGTACTTGGATACACTGTCACCATATTATGAAACTGCCTACCTCTCCAAGGTCATCTCCTGCCTTCTACAGCCTCTCCTGGTCTCTTCCCTTTCATATGAACCTTATGCTCCAACCAGAAGGAATTTCTGCAATATGCCATGGTCTTCCACACTGTTTTGCTTTGGCTCACACTGTACTTTTGTCTCTACAGCTTTCCCTTCTTTACCTGGCCATCATCTATATTTTTTTCAAGGCCCACTAGACTGCAAGTTTCATGAGAGCAGAAATCATGAAGTGGTGCTCAAGGCTGTATCTTCAGCGCCTAGATACTCAATAACCAATTAATAAGAGGAGGTGTGGAGGCTCGGAGCACCCCTTCTGGGAAGCACAGCAGCTCCACTTCACTCCTTCCCCACACACTTGACTGCCCCCTTTTCGAGCTCCCGTGCTATCCCGTGACTGCTTCTACCACGTTTTTCAGGTGTACTGCCATCTGAGCACCTGCGAGGTCAAGGAGGGTAGCGATGGTACAATGTCACCCTCCATCCCCACAACTCTGCACAGTGTTGAGGCACAGCGGGGCCGCCGGAGGGGTCTGCTCAACGAGTGACTGAACGACCGCGTCGCGGCGCCCGAGGATGCCCGGCCCTGCTCCCGCAGCGCGCGTCCCATCCCTGCAGCCCCGCGCGCCCGGCCCTGGCTCTCTCCCACCAGCCGGCGCGGAGCCCTCCTCCGCCACTCCCCGCAGTCCGGCCCCGCGCTCCGGCCGCCGCCGCCCCGGCCGACCACCCCGCGGGCTCCGGGCCGCGCAGCCAGGCGGGGGCTGCTCCTCCGCGCGGCGCGGGCT
>JAJEJO010001969.1:586563-601726 GCA_020662805.1 Glaucomys volans
CCGCCGCAGCGTCCCGCGGGCTCAGGGGCGGCGGGGCGCGGGCCCGGCGCAGAGCGCACTGACCTGGAAGTGCAGCGCCATCTTCCCGGGAGGCGGCGCCGGCCGCAGCCCGAGCGCCCGAGGGCAGGGACGAGGCAGGCGCGCGGAGCCCGCCGCCCCGGGGTCCCTGCGCCGCTCGCTCGCGTCCCTCACCGCTCGCGTCGGCGTTCCGGGCGCGCGGCGGGCGGGCGCGGGGCGGGGCGGCGCGCGGGGGCGGGGCCTCAGGCGCCGCCAGCCAACCGCCCCCAACCGCTGCGGCCACGGGGTCGCGCCCTCCGACCCCGCCCTGACCCTACCTCCGCTTCCAACTGTCTGCCCGGCGGCTGCGGCTGCTCCCTCCGCGGGCGCTGCACTCTCAGCACCAGGTCACCCCCGCTCCCACTCCCGCTTCCCAGGACGTCCTCGTCCCCCCACACCCTCACGCCCACTGCTGCCCCCAGAGCCAGCTCCGTTGCTTCTTCAAAATGTTTCAACTTGATTTTGGCTAAAATTAAACTGAGTACCTACATGATGTTAAATGGTGGCCTCCTGCTGGCCTCCGTCCGACCTCGGCCACCGTCGTTCGTAATATGAACTTGCATTTTGCACCTGCCTCACGATTATACGGGAATGGAAGTGGGTTGGATGTCATTGAGGTCAGAGGTGCTCCTTGCTGATGCTCCTGGTGCCCCTGGGAATTCGCCACTTCCATCTGGGGACGCCGTAGGTTAGGATTTAACAGGAAAACCAGCTTCAGTGGTCCTCATCCTTCAGGGCTGCTGACTAGTGCAGGGCTCTACAGCTCTGCTAGCTAGTTCTGCCTTGGTTAACTTGAAAGCGTCTTTATTTCATCTTCATATTTAAAGGATAGTTTTGCTGGGTATAAAATTCCACGCTGGCTTCCCCCCCCCCATCTTCCAGTATTTAAAACGTGGCCTTCCATTGTCTTCTGGTTGCCATTGTTTCTTTGGGAAGTCAGCTATCAGTCTGATTGTTGATCCTTTGTCTCCACCCACACCCACCTCCATCCCGGCCCCATCCCCAGCTACTTGAAAAATTTTTTCTGTGGTCTTCAAAAGTTAGAATTTGATGTCACTAAATCTGTGTTTGTTTACCTTGTATCTTGGCAAGGATTTCTTTAAATATTGCTATATACATATTATATATTATATCTATATTGCTATATATGTGCATATATATATATATTCTGTAACTTTAGTTACATGTATCTTAGAAGTTTTTGCCATATTCCTTATCTCTCTTACCCTCTTTTCTGTATTGTGGTTTTTTATCTTTGTGCTTTAATCTGGTTTCCTACTAACCCATACAGGAGAAACTGCTCTGCTGTACCTGAGCTCTAAAAAAAAAAAAAAAAAAAAAAAACCTCTTGAATTATTAATTTCACTTATAATATATTTTAGTTTTACATTTTTCATTAAACCCTCCCCTTCCATTTAAAAAATAGATTGCAAGTCTCTGGTAAAGTTCTTTATCTTTCCTCTATTTTCTTGAAATTTCACTCATATCATTTAAATCCTATCTAGTAATTCAGGATCACAATCAATGACGTCTTCCAGGTTTTTGGTATTTGGCACTCTTTCAATTATTGCCTCTTCCTTCCCCCATGTCTCATGATTTCTTGTTGAATTCAGACAGTGTGAAAGAAAAACTATAGAGGCATCTGGATGATATTAGCTTTCTCCAAAGTTAAGTTTTCTTATGTTGGTATGCAGATAAGGTAGATCACCTGAATCCCATTGGGAGTTGGTTTTAGACTTTTTAATGCTGGTTTATTTCAGTTTTGTCCTTAATCCTAGGTCACGGTTTTCCTTAGGTCTTACAACTAAAACCCAGGGGTGTGTACCAAGACCCCAGGCCTTGTGGAGCTTGTCCTCTAAGCTTTATTTCACCAGCATTATGCAGCTAATAAAATCTTGGTTTAGCTCTTTAGGTGCTGCTGTTCTGCTGGATTTTTTGAAGTCTCCCCTTGTGCCTGTGCATCTTAGGAATTACCTGATGATTTATGGGGAATTTATAAATAAATTGGGGGGTTTACATTCTGCCATTCCTTCTCTCTAGAACTTTGGCCCTCAAATCCCACCTGTATTTGTTCCCAAGCTCCAAACTCTGCTTCTATCCTATAGAGACATTGCTGTCTGTTTACCTTCCTACTGCTGCTTAGAAAATGCTCTGGGGCAGGATGCTGAGTGAATATATATGTTGCCTCTTGTGCTTTAATTCTCTCAAGGATTATGGCCAATTACATTCTGCCTTCATGGTTGTACTCCAGTGCCCTCAGTTGATTTAAATATATATATACGTGTGTCCCATATGTGCAAAATTTCTATTAAATATATATTTATTTGGAATTATAGAGAGAATACTTACATACATATATAGAGAGAGAATATTTGTGATACAATATACATTCACAATTTGTTGTGTTTGCCTAATTGTCCTGTTTCAATAATTGCTTCCCATGGGAAGTCTACTCCAGTTCAAGCTACTTCATTGTGCCCAGACTGTTGGCAACTTCCAATTGTGGTCCTCAGCTTGCCTAGCTTATCCACAATTTATGAATCTTCATCTTCACAACTCAACCCCTAAGCCTTAAAATTTTCAGTATTCCCTCTTTTTTCACCTCTATATCCCAGAGTTCCTGATTCCTATATTCTAATTTTTATTCCTAGGTCCTAAGACTTTTGATACCTAATCTCAACTTTATTCTCACATTCCAACTTTCTGACTCCCACTCCCAAACACCAATGATGTTTTCTGACCTCCCTGTTACAACTGCTGTACAGCAACTCATTATTATAACCAATCGCTCCCTTTGTCTAAACCCCAACTGCCTTTAAGGCTATTGTTTTAAAATCGAATTTCTGTCAACTTGATTTTCAGGTCCCAGGGGAGGAATTATTACTTTAGTTTTGGACATTTCAATATTTTTCTCGCCAGAATATCCTTGGCACACATGTAGAGTTGCAATAAGAACGGTAGAGGAGGCTGAGTATCCTATGAATTCACAAGGTAGTTCTGGAAATGAAAAGCCAATTGTTTTTCCCCTTTAAGTGACCACCAAAGGTTTCTGTTTCAATTAACCCTCCCTTCCACAATTGTCTATCAACAAAGTATGCATTTAACATCATCCTTTTGTCAGTTAATAAAATTTAAGATAGAATTATGTCGTTACAGCTATTAAAATCAGCACAGAAGATGCTCCAGGATGTCAAATAATTCATTTCTATCACAAAACTCAATTAAAGGAAGGACATTTAGAGCCCTTAGGAATTACAGAATTATCTTCCTTTATGGCAACTAGCCTTCTAAAAAAGACAGATAGATGTTTGATCTTTGCGCTTTTTTCGGGAGATTCAATTAACATTTGTAAGTCTGGTACCTTAGGAATAGGCACACCTCTTGCCTGTGTTTTGATTTGTTATTTCCAAGATCAAGATGACAATAAATCTATAATGCAAAGAATTTTATAAGTAGTAACATGAAATGAGGCAGAAGAACACAGTGATTATCAGATTCAAGTCTAATAATTTGGATACGTTGGGATGCCAATGACTAGCTGGTAAACTTGGTAAGTTATTTCACCTCTCTCTCTGTCTTTATTTCCTCATATGTGAAAGAGATAAAAGGATGGCTTTCTTACAATTTTCTGTGAGGATTAAATGAGCTCATAAATAAGACATATTTAGAAAATACCTGGCAAATAATAAGTGTCATGTAAAGATTGATTATTATCAAATAAGTTTACGTCATTCTCTGGATATAATCAGAGAAAAACTCTTGGTGTAACAAAAAATCAGATCCAAACAGATCTAACTTCAGATGCTTATTAAAGAACCCCTGAGGCAAAGTGCCTGGCACAGGATTTTGAAGCCCAACAGTCATGAGAAGGGCATCCATGCAAGGGTGGAAAGGAGCTGGCTAGGCCTGGGGACTCAGAGCTGAGAAGTGTAGGGAAGGTGTGCATGGGTAGGAGTGCCATGACAGGGAGTTTGGAGCTCCAGTAGGGCAAAGAAGATATCCATGCAGGAATGTTGGCGATGGACTTTGTTATAGACTGGGGTGTATGGTTTGGATAAGTGTCCCCCAAAGGTCCTTGCATTAAAAGTTTGATTCCACAGCACATGGTGCTATTGGAAAGTAGTGGAACTTAAGAGGTAGGGGCTCATTATACGTCTTCCAGTTGTATAGGAGCATGCATTAGAAGGAGATATCGGAATCCTGGCTCGCTCTCGCTCTCTCTCTCTCTCTCTCTCTCTCTCTCGTTTCCCAGGTGCCATGAGATGAGCAGCCTCTTCTCAATGTACTCTCATCATAATGCTGCCACAAGCCCAAAGCAACAGGGCCAAGTGACCATGGACTAAAGACTTTGAAACTTTGAGCCAAAATAAATCTTTCCTCCTCGTAAGTTGATTCAAGTATTTTGTTACTGTGATGGGAAATTGACTAACTTTCAGGATTTACCCTCATTGTCTTATTGTAAAGCAGCTTCTAGACATTGTTACGTACTTCAGTATGGGTCTGAAGAGACTAAGATTCTTTTAAAAACACAAAACAATTCTATTATAGCCCTTAAAATTTTTACAATTCCTTAATATCATCTTGTGATTAGTTAGTATTCAAAATTCTTCAATGATTTCATATTTGTTTTGTTTTAATCATGATCCAATGAAAATCCACCTATTGCATTTGGTTGATATAATTTTTCAAGTCTTCTTTTAATCTATACCAGTTTATCCTCCTGCTTCTACTTCTTTTGACAGCGGATTAATGAATCTATTGAAGAAAGTAAGTTGTTTGCCTCTAAAATATTCCACGTTTCATGTTTGAGTGATTATATCTCTATGGTGTCATTTAGTATGGTCCTCTAGCCCCTGCATTAGTATCCTTATGAATGCAATACATGGGCCCCTTGAAATCATGGCTGCAGGGGCCTCTGAGTTCCTGTAAGTTTCAGCATGGTGAAACAACTTCTTAACCTCCCCTGTGCAAGCAAGTCACCCCCATGATCTCTTCTCAAAGGAATTTTCCCTTCCACGTCATGGAGCCCGCAGTAGGTATGGTCTTGCAAATTCCTGAGAAGCCCTCAAGACATCTTTCCTCTTGTCTCTGTGTGAAGGACTCAGCATCTCTTTAGTGAGTGTAATCTCCTCAACAAGCCTACTTTCCTTGGTCCCAGCTTCACATGCACTTTTCTAGTCAAACTGCAAATTCTTAAACTCCCTTAGCTGTTTTCTGCTCCCAATTTTCACAGTAAACCTGGCTAAAAGCTCCCAATAATATCCATGCCACTGACTAAATGCTGTGCTTCCTTGAGATTTCCTCCACCTGGTTAATTAGTCTATCACTTTTAAATTTAGCTTCACACAGAGTCTTAAGACATGGGGAAAATATAAACTTCTTTGCCAGAATAGAGCATGAGTAGCCTCTAATCCAATTCCCATTGAGTCCACATTTTCCTCTTAAATGTCAAAAATATATTCCAATTGGCATTCTGGTCTTCTGAGCTCCCACTAGAATTGCCCATAAAGTTCTACTTGTAACATTCTAAGGCTTTTCCAGCACACATTTCCAAAGGCTTCTGATTCTCAGATGAATCACAGCAATGACCTCACTTCTTGGTACAAATTGGTTTTAGTCAGCTCTTGCATCTCTGTGACCAAAATACCTGGTAGAAACAACTTACAGGAGGAAAAACTTATTTGGGGCTCATAGTTTCAGAGATCTAAGTCCACAGAGGACCAATCCCATTGTTCTGGACCAAGATGAGGCAGCAGATTGTGGTAGAAGGGTCCAGCAGAGGAAAGCTGCTCAGTTCATTGTGGGTTCAGGAAGCAGGGGTTCGGAGGTGCCACAAAGAAGATTCACCCTTCCAAAGCATGCCCTCAGCCACACTTCACCTGCCTAGAGTTATCACCCAGTCATCAAACTAGGATGGACTGATGGGGTTAAGGCTCTCACAACCCAATCACTTTACCTCTGAACATTCCTGCATTGACACAGGAGTTTTGTGTGTATGGGTGGGGGGAACACCTCATATCCAAACCATAACACTCACAGAGGCTCAGTAATTGAGAGAAGAACTAATCCCTTCTGAGGGTGATGCCTCTAGTCACCTCGTACCTCCCACTTAAAAATGCCATCACCTTTCAGCATCATCACACTGGTACCAAGCTTCCAACACATGACCCTTTAGGTGACATGTTCGAATCATATCCAAACCTTAGCATCTCAGAATAGGAAAGCCTATAGAAGACAAAGTACATTAGTGATTATCCAGGGCTCGGCAGAGGGTGATGGCTAATGGGAGTAAAGTTTCTTTTGGAGGTAATGAAAATATTTAAATTTAAAACTGATTGTGCTATGGATGCATGGTATGCTACTCACCTTTTAATCACTCTGACCAAAATGCCTGACAACAACAATTTAGTGGAGGGAAGACTCATTTTGGCTCACAGAGATTTAGTCCATGGTCAGTCAGCTCCAATGCTCTAAGACCAAGATAAGGCAGAACATCATGGTAGAAGCGGGTGGTGGAAAGCTACTCAGCTTGTGGCTGCTGGGAATGAGGGAGAGAGAGGGGGAAGAGAGAGACAAGGGAGAGAGGGAGGGGTATGGGGGGAGAGAGAGAGAGAGAGAGAGAGAGAGAAAGAGAGAGAGAGAAGGAAGGGGCTGGGAATGAGGGAGAGAGAGAGGAAGAGAGAGACAAGGTAGAGAGGGAGGGGTATGGGGGGAGAGAGAGAGAGAGAGAGAGAGAGAGAGAGAGAGAGAGAGAGAGAGAAAGGGGCCAAGGACAAATAGAGTCCCAAGACCACACTGCCAATGACCTGATTTCTCCAACAATGCCTCACCTGCTTATAGTTTGCACTACCTCTCAGTAAATTCATTCCAATTATTAATCCACTAAATGGATTAATCCACTGATGAGGTCACAGCCCTCATGATCCAATCATTTCACCTCTAAGCATTGCTGAACTTTCTAATACATACACTTTGTAGAGGACTTTCCAGATTCAAACTATAACATACAACTTGTGAATTATATCTTGATAAAGCTGTGAGCAAAAGGACCCAATCAAAAAATAAAAAATGGTGGTTCCATTCCAAGTTTTCTAAGTTATCTCCATAGTGCTTTCCAAAGTGGTTTCACTAATTTGCATTCCCACCAGCAATGTATGAGTGTACCTTTTCCCCATATCCTCACCAACTCTTATTGTTGTTTGTATTCTTGATAATTATCATTCTGACTCGAGTGAGATGAAATCTTAGTGTAGTTTTAATTTGCATTTCTCTAATCACTATAGATGATGAACATTTTTTCATATATTTGTTGATCAGTTGTATTTCTTCTGTGAGGTGTCTATTCAGTTCTTTAGCCCATTTATTGATTTTTTGGGGGGTGTTGAGTTTTTGAGTTCTTTACATATCCTGGAGATTAGTGTTCTATCTGAGGTGCATGTGGTAAAGATTTTCTCCCATTCTGTAGGCTCTCTCTTCATGTTACTGTTTCCTTTGCTGGAAACAAAAGAAGCTTTTTAGTTTGAATCCATCCCAGTTTTTGATTCTTAATCCACTATTTGGCCCAGTTATCCCACTCTTTGGTTTATACCCAAAGGACATAAAATCAGCATACAGTGATGCAGCCACATCAACGTTTGTAGCAGCTCAATTCACAATAGCTAAGCTATGGAACCAATCTACATCCTTTCAACAGAGGAATGGATAAAGAAAACGTACATATACACAATGGAATATTATTCAGCCTTAAAGAAGAATGAAATTATGGCATTTTCCAGTAAATGGATGGAGCTTGAGAATATCATGCTAAGCAAAATAAGCCGAACCCCAAAAACCAAAGGTCAAATGTTTTCTCCAATAAGTGGATGCTCATCCATAATGGGGGAGGGGGGAGAATAAAGGAACTTTGGATTGTGGAAAGGGGAGTGAGGGAGTGGAGGGGGATGTGGGAATGGGAAAGAGGTGGAATGAAACAGACACTGTTACCCTATATACATGCATGATTACACTACAGGTGTGACTCTGCACCATGTTCAGTCAGAAGAAGGAGAAGTTGTGCTCTGTTTGTGTACAATGTGTCAAAATGCATTCTACTGTCATGTATAACTAGGTAGAACAAATTTAAAATTTTTTAAAATAATTAGAAAATAAAAAATGTTCTTTAGCGCATAATATAAATACAGTCAGAACATCCACCATGTGAATGAAAGGAAAAAAAAACTGTTTTTGAATACTTTATCAAGTATTTATGCAGTTCTTTTTGAACTCAACCAGTTGGCAAGGTATTTTCTGAATTTACAGGTCACTTCAAAGAAGTTAAGTACTTTGCCCACATTGGTTGTGTCTTAAATGGCTGAGTTCAGATTTAATCAAGGTTTATTTATCTACAAATAAAATATTTTTCCATTATATCATTTTGTCTCTGTATTTTAACTAGCTTTAAATTTAATTTCACTAATAGAACCAAGTCTAAAACAAGTGCTTTATTTATACCTATGATATAACTAAGAATATAGTAAATTATCTTTCAGTGTTATGTGTATTTTTTTACCGGGATTAAACCCAGGGGTGCTTAACCCCTGAGTCACATCCCCAGCCCTTTTTTATTTTTTTAATTTTGAAACAGTATCTTGATAACTTGCTGAGGGCCCCACTAAGTTGTTGAGGCTGCCTTCTGAACTCACAGTCCTCCTGCTTCAACTTCCTGAGCCACTGGGATTATAGGCATGCACCACCGTACCTGGCTATATTTACTTTTAAAAAATTACATCAAAATGCCCTGAACTTTTACCAGTTTTCTCAGGGCACATATTTATCCATTTATAAGACACAATTCAAAGTATATGCATATGCATATATTTAATTAATTATGTATAGTAAAAAGCCTTTCTGAAAAATAATACAATATCATTGCTACATAGCTCAATTTTATCTTAAGTGATACAGTATCTTGGAAGTTGACTTGGTTATGGCCCAGGCTAGAATGAATCACAAGCCATATTTAAACCAACTATGAGAAATGTCTCCTTCACTTATCTAACTATGTATTGTGGTCTACATAGCAATTCAAAGAAGCTGACATTATTATTTCGTCACTGATATGGTCCTTGGTTGATAGCTTTTATAAATTTTATGTTCCACAGCTTCTATTTCTACAATGTTAAGTTTTTTTTTCATTAATAGTAATCTCAAAATGGGCCAACAGTCAATTTAATATTAATCATTCTTCTTGTCCTTGTGAAGGCCAACAATAAAAACCCAGAAATCACATAAATTCTCTTTTTCAATGGCAAAACTACCATACGGGTCTTTGGACATATTGGGTTGTTCATATGCAATCAAAAATGAATGGGATAAGATATAAAACTGAAGTGGACTGGTGTTACACTATTGCTGTTCAACCTCAGGGAGCCGAGTTTATTTCAGTCAAGAAACTTATAAAGGACAGAGGACAGTGGAGCTCTCCCAACCACTAAACTTTCTGTCCTTGCTGGTGCTAAATGTTCCCGACATTTGGAAATATTTTTCTCTTTCAGTTTTTCTTCTTTTGGGGTGTTTTGTTGATTGCTAACATTAGTTTAAGTTTTATCTTTGGTTTAAATGAGCCAAATCTTCTTGGTTTTCTCCTAAATTTTCTATAATTACTTATTCTAGGATAAAGGAAACTCTGGTCCTGACTTTGTTGTTTCAGTTGATTTCACTTAATCATCAGTGAGGCTGGTCCTTTAATTTCTGTGTGTATTACAAACCTGATAGACTCATCATAACCTGTGCTGAAATCACTCATGATAAATTTCTGTCTTTTCTGCGGAAGGTCTCCCAGACTTTACACACCTGAGCATGATCAGAGTTCAAGCTCAAATCCATCACATGATCTGTAAAATCCCCAAAGAAAATTGGGCCCAATGGACTGCTGAACCACATTAGGTTTTGTATTATTTAGCTCAGAACATTGGGTCAGATTTAAATAAAATGCAACCTTGAAAGTGATTTCTTAAGGATTTTAGCTTGATGTTGCTCAGGTGTGTGTGTGTGTGTGCGTGTGTGTGTGTGAGTGTGTGTGTTGTGTGTAACTAAATTGTTCCATATGGGGGTAGGAGAATTTAAATCACATTGGTAAATCGGTCATTTTGCAAATCACGTGGATTCAGATCATTGCAAGATCATTAATAACTCACTGACGTAACAGAGTAATGGTTAGCTATGATTTTTACATCTGGTGACTTTTAAAAGACTTGTTACAAGATTCTGGAAGAATCCTACTCACTGAGTTCATTTTCTTCTACTTTAACTTCAGCTATTATTATCCATGAAAGAATTAGCGCAGGGTACAGGAAGAATAATCAAGGGTGGCAAGATTTTATCCACCCAAATCATTGATAGCACCAGTGTTTTAGTCCTATCTTCTCAGCCACAGGAACTCACAAATGACCTCAAGAAGTCATGAATCAATGAGTAGAAGTGATGCAGAAGATTTCCTAATAGTCTTAAAAGTGATAATAGAAGAACACTTATAAGTTTAAAAATTAAAGAAAAAGTGGACACTGGAAGGAAAACTTAATGAATAATCATTAATAATAAATGTGACAATGATGTCAGGGCCACTGGACTTCAAGTGTCATTGAGGCTGTACCGCTCTGGAGAAAACAACTCTTGTTTCTCACTTACAATAGAATACATTCATCATAACAGCCTGGAGCTGATTGAAGATATTATTTTGAACATGTGGATCTTAGACAAAAACATACTCATGGCTAAACTATGTGATTTTTGGGAGTCTTGGATTTTAGCACATCCAATATGGCCATGCTCCAAAAGCCTTGTGTTTCCATGTGTGCCAGTCTCACCCTGTGTTGGAGAGGCTTCTTGTCACGAAGTGAGGACAATGCTGATTACATTGAGTTTCATCTGAGTATCTGCTTCTTGAGGTCTCAAATTTCTACTTTTCAGAGAGAAAGGTCTTAGGGAAAATTGCACCAATGAACTTTTGGAAACCAAGTGGAATGTCCATATTCTGAAATGTGTGTTTTATTGTGTGCGCATGCGGTGACACCCAGGGGGTTCTAGGCCCTGAGGTAACTATTGAGCTAACCCTGTTTCATTCACAGTTATCTGCAGAACCGCATGTTGAAGTGCTTAACAAGTTTAGGACTCCACAGAGCGTGCATTAGGACAGGGGGATGTCTGTTAGAAATTGGAGCAACTCATTTTTGAAGAATGAATTATATTAATATAAGGCTGTAAAACTCTCTCTGTGGAAGTTGCTGTTTTAATTGCTTTATTTTTCTTCATCTTTCCCAATGAGGATAGTAGCTTTATGTTTGCATTGGCTTCTTTATTCTATCAAGGAAAATGCAGCCTTATGAGAACTTTATTTTGCCTTATTATGGCTTTTTAGTGCACTGAAATAAATGCAAATGGCTTCCCACCGCCGACATGGAAGTCTTTCCTACTCACTTATCGACTAATGCAGACTTACAACCCATCCTCATGTGATTTTTTCCACAGGCCGTTTTTGATTCTCATGCTAAAGCAAAATTTCATCTAATTAGTTATGGACCATGTCTACACTTTTAAAAACCTATGTCAAACACAGATTTTAATCACATTTACTAAGTCATCTCTTATTATTTTTAATTCTACCTAGATATCTCTGAATAAAAGTTTAGCTGATTTCGGATGGTAACTATAGAACAGATAGAGGAAATTCCATGCTATTTTGGAATATGTAAACACAGAAACTTTTGCTATTACTCAGTGAAGTTCCATAATGGAACGCTGTTGTAACAGTTTATTTTTTGATCCTTGTATAGTTTTATCTATGGAGCACTGCATCAAGCCTTAGATAACCAATTCTGTATATTGAGTTTTTTCAGACTTGCCAGAGGCCAAATAACTCAGATATTAAGTCAGATTATGAGCACAAAATAGATACTAGACTCTGACATGATTTCAACATGCATTTTTCTTTAAAAAATTCCACTGAATGGAGAGGGTATTCTGTATCACCTGCTTGAGAAGGGCCTCTCCAAGAGTGAGTTCTACCCTCACTCTTCTGAGACTTCAGCTCCTTGAACAAGCCCGGAGATGCTTCCTGGTTCCCACAGATGTGACATGCCACAGGGCTGGTCCATCTGTCAGCACCTCAGCCTCCGGGACCACACCAGGTTGCATCCACACTGACCATGGAAATGGCAGCTCCCATCCACATTCCCGCATTCCAACACAGTTCTAGGTGGGGAGTTCCCAGGCTGGAAGGAGAGTTCTAAGCCACGTTCTCCACAGCCCTGAATAATGTCAGCCAACATTCCTGAAACCCAGTGGGGAGACTTTGCAAAGCTGAGCCCTGTGTAGCCAGGCTGCGGACACCACTGTGGTGGCCAGAGGCTTCCTTCCCAGGGCAGTGAGCACCAGTCTGGAATCTTTGGTGTGAAAGCCAAGAGAAAAAAGTAATCCCATTTCTTCTTTTCTCCCCACTTTCCCTTCCAAAGCATGTACCAATCTGCCACAGATAATTTCCAGCCAATATTTATATCAGATTCCAAGTCTAGAGAAGATAAATAGGATATTTTAAAATCCGCAAATGCTCTTCTGGGACACAATTTTTTATAAGGAAAGGTTTGGAGTTTTAAAAAATCTGTACTCTTGACAAAGGAATTGTAATTTTTGCCTCCTGGGTGGTCCTGAAAGCTTAATCCAGAGACGGTAATGTTTTATAATATCTGATAGTGAAGCCCAAGAAGTATTAATGAGGACAGATTATGTAAAGTATAGAAGTTATGATCATGTTCAATAAAAATTACTTCAGGGAATGACTTTCCATTCTTTCCCCCTCCCATCCTCTTATTCTCCCTCCCCCTCTTCCTTCCTTCCTTCTTTTTATCTTATCCATGTGATTAACATGTAGGCCTCTTTTATTAAATGCTACACAGTATCTACGACCAGCCCTAACTGGCCTTTGCTTTTCCAAGGGTCAGGTCAGGTGAGGTCTGGGCCATTATTTACCACATTATAATTCTAAGATAACTGCTAAGCAATGACAAAGCTTGGGAATGTTTAATTGTCAAACGTGGCAAAAGTGTTCTCCCATGCATTTCTGTTCTCTCCTCAGGTCCTGTAAACAAGACACCAAAGGACTGTGAAAACACAAATGAACAAGGACAAACACCAGGAGGGGGCTCCACTGCCAAGGGGAAACTCAGCACAATGTCTGGAAACTGGAACGTGAATGAGCAGGGAGCAACCAATTTAGTACAGCAGAATGAGAGAGAGAGAGAGAGAGAGAGAGAGAGAGAGAGAGAGAGAGATCTTGATGTCTGTGGTGGGGAAAGGTGACCGGAGGCCAGCTCTGATGCCCTGCAGAAGTCCCCAATATCAAGGCTTCGAAACAAGGAGAACCTTTGCAGGCAGGGCTGTGGAATGGGCTGAACAGGGACCCTTTGAAAATGTAAGAGCCCTTTGCAGGTAGCTCATCAAAAATAAAATCAAGGAGAAACAAGAAGAAAGAAGGTGAGTCAGCCATCTGTAAGACTGACTCCATGATGGCCAGGATGGGAGGCTGCACCAGGAAGGAAGTGAAAGTCAGCAGCAACCGGAGCAGGGAGACCCCAGGTCCCCTTTCTTGCTGCACTCCGAGAGTGCTGGCCACCAGTCTGTAAGCAGGAAACGTGGGACCACCCCATGGGAAACTGAGCTACCTGGGAGGTGGAACCTTCATCTGGTGTTTACCTGTTACTTGGTTTAGATCTTAAACTAAAACTAATAGTGACAAAGCAAAAAATCACTCATGGCTTGCTCTGGTCCTTGGCTCTGCCTGTCTCCAGCTGGTGACCATGGGTAATTTTACCAACTTGATCTTAAAATTTCCCTTCAAATTGGGAAAACCTTTGCTGAATAGTGATGAGGATGAAGTGAGGAACATATGTCAAGGCTTCTGGGGGAGGTAGAGACACTTAATAAATAGCAGCTTTTTTTCATTAGTTCATGGTGATCAATAATTATAGCAAAAGTAAGTCCTCTTGGAATAATTAACTCACTCTGGCACGGTAACCTTTGGCCGAATGTTCCTCTGAGCAGAATATTATATTGGCCTGCTTTAGACTCTTGCTAAGTGGCCTGGCTGTTGCCTGAGAAACAATGATTTAAACTAGACATATGGATTTCTGTCTAAGTATGATAGATGAGGGAAGATAACAGAGGGAAGAGAAGGGAGCTCAAAGAGGAGGGGAAAGAGAATTGATTTTGGTTTTCTTCAAAGGACTAGTGTCATTTTTCTTAGATTTGTCATCAGATCTTGTTTGATCACGTTAAATCCAGGTGTCAAATAGCACCGTGTGCTTCACAAAAGCAGCAGGTTTTATAGAGAAATGTGAAAAGTTTGGAGACAGAGAGGGAGGGAAGAGACAGTGTTGAGTGCCCACTGCCATCTTGCCATCAAAGGACAGGGCACAGAGGCAGGTAGATTGAGGAACAGGCTGGATGGGAGTGTGGGGGCCACACACCAAGTATCGCCTGGGTTCCAAGCCTTGGCTAGTAAGCTTCTTACAAAACCTTACATCTGAAGCACCAACCCAAACCCCAATAGTCAGCTCATGATGCAGCCACTGATGTGCCTCATTTGACAAGTGAGAAAATATAAGCAAAGAAGCTAAATAATAATTTACTCAAGAATGTAGTCTTAGCAGAGCCAGGATTTGTACCCAGGTGAATCGCACTTCAGAGTCCATCTACTTTTCCCACTCTTATCATGCTCCCTTTCCTTAGACATGATTCATTTTTATGAAATAAGTGTGTACAAGTTTTTTGTAAGATATAATAGGATATATAAATCCAAGGCATTTTAGGTATTATTTAACATTTGAAAAGCAAAGGACATCTGAAAATCAGAGGCTGGGTGGTACTCACGTAACCCTCCATATGTTTAGTTGGCTTTCTGTTTGTGGAATATATTGGTAAAGAAGATTGAAATATGAGGTTGCAATGGAGGCAAAGTGCAAACGAGTTTCAATATTTCAAGAGAAGAAGGAGGAGGAGGAGGAGGAGGAGTAGGAGTAGACAAAGATGAAGAAGAAGAAGAAGAAGAAGAAGAAGAAGAAGAAGAAGAAGAAGA
>JAJEJO010001969.1:603586-662996 GCA_020662805.1 Glaucomys volans
GTTGATGATAGTGATGGTGATGATGGTGATGGTGATGGTGATGGTGGTGATGGTGATGGTGATGATAGTGATGGTGATGGTGGTGATGGTGGTGATGATGATGGTGATGGTGGTGATGGTGGTGATGGTGATGAGAGTGATGGTGATGGTGGTGATGGTGGTGATGGTGGTGATGGTGATGGTGATGGTGATGGTGATGACAGTGTACTGATGATGGTGGCAATGGGGTAGAAGAAAAGCAAAAGATGGGAACGACAACATGAGGGACAGTACTAGGGACTGTCTTCCTCAAACAAAGAAACTTTTTGCTATTCCTTCCACTCATGTTGTTTGTTCTGGATGAAGGAGAAAAGTGAGTGGCTTCAGTGGACTTAAACTAGGACAAACAGAGGGACTGAGGCATCCCAATGTGATCTTAGCACACATGGGGCTTCCTGGAGCTCCATGAAGTAGATGTAAGTGCAGAATCCTTGTTGTAACCAACAACCGAGGTTTAAAAAATCAGGAGCTTCACTAAATGCATCTGGCAAGCATTTCGTCTTCCCTTAAATAAAATAAATTCCCTTAATAAAGCCAATGGAGGCAGGGTTGGCGGGGGGTGGAGAGGGGTGTGTGATTTATTACGGAGCACAGAGAGGGCCTTGATGGCTCTGAACTATCTACTTAGAACTGCTGGCTCTAAAACCAAGTTGTACATTGGTTTCTCTTTTTGTGCCAATCTTACATTTTTTAAAAAATATAACTTTTATGAATATCATCATTAGTGCTATAAGCACAGGGAAGTATAAGTTAATTCTACAGTAAAGTGATTATTAAATCCATTAGTCATATACAGGGAATCCATAATTAACTTATTCTCCAGCATCAAGTAAATGATTCTACTGTGTGCTTTAAGAAAGCAATTGTTCACTAATATGCAAAATACAGCAGAACTATTAGATCATAAAGCTATGCAATCTTATAATTAAATTATAAATTTTACATATTTTAATAATGTGCTTTATATACTTTAATTGTTTTCTACGCAAGATTAAAAGGAGGTGCCACGGTTTTTCTCAGACATATTATATCTTGACCTGAACCGTGCGATACTTAATAATAATTGATGAGTATCTACTGGGGATGACAGCAGTCTTTCAGCAGCATCAGATATTTCTTTGGATTATTGCCGGGGACTGAAATGAAGATGTGCATTAGTCCTAAGTGGAGTTGTAGCAATTCCCTCGGGCTTTCTTTGTTTCCCCCTTTTGCTGCTGTAACAGCCATGGGTAAGCACGTTCTCGCTTTGCAGGCCCTGAGCGTGCACCGGCCCCAGCCCCACTGCCTGGGTTGCATATGTGGGTAAAGGCAACATGCGCATTAAAGTTTCTGCAGGGGACCTATGCACCCACATGAGCAATCTATTGTTGTTATTGTGTTCTGGATTAAATAATGATGCCATTATTTTCCATGTGCAAAATTAAATGTGTTTGAAAGACCTGGGAGGTACCACAGCTCTGTGCTGTGGGGTTGCCTCTGTCACCTTCTGTTTTTCCACAGCCTCTTTGCTGCAAAGGGAACCATTCTGCTGGTTTCCCATTCTCTCCCCTTGCACAGAGCTGAACTTGTCCTGGCAGAGTTACGCTATTCCAGTCTGTTTTCTGGTTTTCAGAAGTGACGTCACGTGGAAGACGCCCTCTGCAGAAGAAGAGCAGTGGTTCAGGCATCCCTCTGTTCACCCAGCAGACACATTCAGTGTCCCAAGGGCCCCTCCCTGAGCTCAACACAGAGGTGCCAAGACAGAGAAGATGAGGTTACTCGAGTTGGGTTCATGAAGTAAGCGTACTGCTAAGGCCCACACGGGATGCCAAGTGTGTTGGTCAGCGAGGACTGCCATGACCAGGCACCACAGGCCGGGGGGTTTAGCCAACAGAAATTAATTTTCTCACCATTTTGGAGGCTAGATCGAGGCCTCAGTAGGGTTTCTTCTGGGCCTCTCTCTCTAGCTTACAGATGGCCACCTTTTCCTTGTGTCTTCACATGTGTGGATCTGAGTCCAGATCTCTTTTTA
Organism: Glaucomys volans; assembly: GCA_020662805.1. Taxonomy (NCBI): domain Eukaryota; kingdom Metazoa; phylum Chordata; class Mammalia; order Rodentia; family Sciuridae; genus Glaucomys; species Glaucomys volans. The sequence goes on from JAJEJO010001969.1 coordinate 605,637, forward strand.
TAAAGTTCCCCCTCATGACCTCACCTTAACTTAATTACCCCTTCCACAGCTCTATCTCCAAATCCAGGCATATGCTGAGGTAGTGGGGATTGGGACTTTGATATACGATTTTTAGGGGGACACCATTCAGCCTCTAACATTCAGGGACCACCAAGGTGGAGCACTGAGTCTCACCTAGGGTGGGAAGGCTCCTCTTGGTGGGGGGGGGGGGTAACTGTGATCTGAGTATTAAAAGATGAATGGGGTGATCCAGGTGTGGAAAAGGGGAGCAGGCAACCCCAGTGGAGAGGCAGCCCGTGCCTCTTCTTGAGTATGGCTGCAGCAGAGCATGCAGGGGAGAGGAAGGACAGGCAGGCATGGATTGGGGAGGTGTGCAGGAGGTCGACCTTGGAGGGCTGTGAGTTGTGCTGAAGGGTCTGTGCTTTGTCCTGAAGGAGAAGAACACTGGAGGATTCTGGGCTAGGGAGTGATGAGGCCAGGTGTATTTTTTTTTTAAACAAAGAAGCTAGTGTGTTTACTAGTCTAGTAGAAAGATCACTCTTACCCAAATCTTTACTATGTGATTTGCCACGGTGCTCGAAATTCTCAACACTAAGGAGATATTGTTTTGGGTCTTTGTCTTATAGATGTGATCCTCTTTATTTCCTTAGTGGCCCTCATCAAGGTCTGCAACTCCGTAATTCATGTGAGTGTGTGTGTTTCTATTGTCTGCCTTCCCCTGGACACCACGGCCTTGATGGTCTGGACATGCTCTGTCTCCTGCACCTCGTGCATAGTGGGTGCTCCAACATGTATTTGCTGAAAGAATGAATGAGTCGTCCTAGCTTGGATGACCATTACACTGCTCAGGCCAACAGGTTGACTTCGACAGCCCAGGGGAACAACACAGAGTTCGGGTAAGTTTTGGTAATGGTAAGCAGAGAAGCATAGGCCAGAGTGAGGAGAAGGAGGGCAACCAGAGGGAGGGGCTGCCACACTGGCCACTACCTCACTGCCAGTAGGGGAGACAGGAGAGGAGATGAAGGTTAGTTGACCTAAAGCACATGGAAATAATTTGCACCCGAGATTTGGAAGCCAGATGCGCATTGGCATCACACTTCTGCCATGAACTAGCCACATGACCACGGATAAGTGGCTTACCCTCTTTGGGTCTCCATTTCCTCATCTTGAAATAAGGATAATAATAGTTCTTACTGCTTAGGTTATTTTGAGGGTTAAATGAACTAATGTAACAAAAAAACTTTTCAACAGGGTCTGACTCCAGAGTGATGTCAGTTTTGGACACTATTATTGTCATGATTTGAATAGGAGGTCCCTCTCCCAATCCCCCGTGTTAATGCTGGAATGAATGTTCAGAGATGAAATGTTTATGAGATTCGTAACCTGATCAGTGGACGTTATGGTTTAAATATGAGGTGTCCCCCAGAAGCTCATAGATGAGAAAATGCAAGGAAGTTTCAAGGCAAAATGATTGGGTTGTGAGAGCCTAAACCCAATCAGTGCATTAATCCACTGACTTGGATTAACAGGGTGGTAACTGCAGGCAAGGAGGGTGTGGCTGGAGGAGATAGGCTCCCTGGGGTGTGCCTTTGGGGTCATATTTTGTCCCTGGTGAGCAGAGCTCTCTCTGCTTCCTGATTGTCCCATTCTGAGCTGCTTTCCTCCACTGCGCCCTTCACCTTGTTGTTCCCCCTCACCTGGGGCCCAGAGATTTGGAGCTGGCTATCTATGGATTGAGACCTCTAAAACAGTGAGCCCCAAGTAACTTCCTTCCCTCTAATCATTCGTACTATTTATTTAATCATTTAGGTCTTCTGGTCACAGTCACAAAAATGCTAACTAAAACAGCAGATTAACTCATTGGATAGATGACCAATTTGAGAGGGCTATGGTACTGGGTGATAACTGTAGGCAGGTAGTGCCTTCAGTGACTGGAGGAAGTAGGTCACTGGGGAGGGGTGACTTTGGGGTTTATATTTAGTCCCTGGTGAGCAGAGTGCTCTCTCTCTCTCTCTCTCTCTCTCTCTCTCTCTCTCTCTCTCTCTCTGCTTCTAGGCTCCTGAGCATCTTCCTTCTGCCATACCCTTCCACCAGGATGTTCTGCTTCATCTCAGGCCCAGAGCAACACACTCAGCCCACCACAGACAGAATGTCTGAAACCACGAGCCAAAATAAAGCTCCCCTCCTCTAAGTTGTTCTTGTCAGGAGTTTCGGTCACAGTGATGCAAAGCTGAACAACATATTAATTTAATGAGTTCTTTTGTTTGGAGGAGGCTAGATGGGTCCCCCTGACTCTGCTCCATGTTCTGATCTGCTACTCCAGGAGTCGCCCTTGTGTGTGGTTTCAGTTACCCACAGTCAACTGCTCATCAAAATTACGAAATGGGGACAGAGGCGGGGGAAACGTTCCCATAACTTTTATTATAGTACATTATTATGATGGTTCTATTTTATTATTGTTGTTATACTGGGCCTAATTTATAAATTAAATTTCATCATAGATATGTATGTACAGGGGGAAAGTAGTGCATAGGAAATTCAGTGCTGCTCAGGTTTCAGGTGTCCTCTGGAGGCCTTGGAACATAATAAATAAGTGGCAACTATTGCATTTGTTTTCTAAAATCAAGGTCTTAGACTCAAGGGAAAAAAAAGAATCATGGCTTGAGTTCAGATTATTACTGTCAAGTTCTGGGCCCTGGAACAGAGATGTGAAAAGGTGGACGATGAGCACAGCTTGCCCTTCGACGAGCAATCTGCTGCTGGCTGCCTGCAGGGACAGCAGCGCTCCTCCAAGTGTGGCCCGCCCACCTCTCACCAGCCCTTCTGGAACTCAGAGTGGAGTGAGGGCAACACTGGGCAGCTGCTGGGGCGAGGTGAGGCCCCCTTCTGGCCCTGCAAGGTAGGGCTGGACGGTGCTACCAGGACATGGAGAAAGCCAGGGGAAAGAGGAAGCAGAAAGCAGTCCCCTGGGTGCTGCTGTGTTCTTTCTAAAGAACTGGCCATGTCCTGGACCACCCAGAAGAAAGCCGCCAAGGCTGAGGGAGGTCCAACCTCGTGGCAAAAGGGAAATGAGTGAAGATTCCTGGCCCTCCTCAGGCTCCTTACTGGGACCCTCCTACACTGTGGCTACCCCAACCCAAGTAGGCTTCCTGGAATTGGCTGACAGAGCAAGAGCTTGTTTAATTTGTGAGGACTGGACACTAAATCATTCTTTGTGGCAGCTCTGATATTGGCAGATGGGAGATTTTGCTCTGTCCTGTTTATATAACAGCAGTTGATAGATAGTGACTTCGTAGTTGGATATTTATGAGAGGTTTCATTTCAAATAATATAGTTTTGGCCCGTGGCAATGCTAAGGCTCTTACCCATTATTACCAAGAAGCTAAATCTTTAGGATATTGTAACTATAACTGCAGGGTCCGTTTGATCTACCCGGAAGAACTGCAAAAGTTAATATTTTTCAATGCAATGAAAGCTTTATTATAAAAAGTCTCATTAGGAAGTTATCTGTCCCTAAAACATATAGGCTATCAGAAGGTCAAGGATATAAAAAAGCAACTTTTCACACTTTTCTTTCACCTTATGACTTCTATCACATAACAAGGTAATTAAAAAGGAAGGAAAAAATCCCCTTTTTTCTATTACAGAAACCAAACCTCCCATGGCCTCTGGCCGGGTCCTGGCTCTGAGGTTAGCAGGCAAGGTCTGTTCTTCACGGTTAAAGGACAGTAGGGATTGAGGGTCTGCTGAGAAAGTGCTGTCCACCTGTAAATGCGTCAAACCGTGAACAGCCTTCCTCACCCCAGTTGTGAAGATGATTCCATTTTAACACCATTTGGGAGATCTTTGGGATTCTGTGTGCTTTACGTCTTTGTAAGGGAATGGGAGACGCTTGGCAGCTGGGGAAGTTTCCGGACCTGGAAAGAAAGTGGAGATAGGGTGTTACAAAGGCTCTTCGGGGAGGGCGCTCGGCATCGGCAAGAAGGCCCTTGTCACTGCAGCTGCCCTTAAAAGGAAGACAGATGGCAGGAAAGGACTTGAGTCACAGGGTTCTCTTAGTTTGGAAGAGACAGGTTAAGAGCTAAGATGGCTGGAGGAAAACTGGGCAAGAAATGAGAGAGCAAAAGGCTCGGTGTTTTCCTTTGTTTCTGCAACGCATCCCACTTGGGTGGGATGCGTGTGGTGCTGGGGGCTGAAGTGTGGTTTCCCGCCCTCTGCATTTCTTGCATGACATGCACATGCTGAAGTCCTCCCAGCTGCTGCCTCCGAGTGCCTGCCTTTGGAGACAGGTCCTTTAAAGAGGTAATTAAAGTGAAATGATCCAGGTGACTGCTAATGCAGTATGACTGGAGTGCTCATAAGAAGGGGAGATGTGGACGCAGACATAGAAAGACCTTTTGTTCATGTTCTTTTCATCTTATTAATTAGATTTTATGAAAGAGTTACTTTCTTATTGTAGTCAGTATTTCTTCATTATTCGTAATTTTGAAAATTATTTGGTCCCAAAGTCTGTTTCTACTATAGAATCTAATTTCAGCATTTCCCATAGTGTGTTCCATAAAATGTCCTCAGGCTCCTCTGATTTACTCAGGTGCACAGTCTGTAGATACAGCCTATGCAACGTGGAGCCCGGACCAGTTTGGAGAAGGTAGGAAGGCCTCGCTGGGAAGTAAAAATTAAGTGCACAACTAAGCCTATCAGGACCCAGCCCTGTGAGTGATATCTGGTGAGAGCTCCTACAAAGAATTGGTTTAGTCTGAAACTATGGGGTTTCACTTTTAGTGCAGAACCTAGCGTTGGATGCAGCCAGTAACCTCATCGCCCTCCCCCACTCGCTGCCCAGATCTCTCCCACTCTTGAGTCCTCCGAGGTGAATGTCCTCACTTGCTGCTACGGTTTGCATATGGTTGCAGTGTGTCTGTCCCCCAGGGTTCGTGCGTTGAAGGCTTGGTTTTCAGTGTGCAGGGTTGGCAGCGGGATCTGTGAGGGTGGAGTCTGGTCGGAGCTCCTTGCCATTCAGAGGGCTCTCATGAGACTCCTGAGCTCTCAGGAGAGCGAGTTATTATACAAGCAAGCCCAACCCCTGAATCACTTTCCTGCTTCCTGTTTTGAGATATGATCTCTTCTCCAATGTGCTCCTACCCTGCTGCCCACCATGCAGGTACTGAAAACCAGGCCTCAACACCAAAGCCAGGGCCATGCCGTTTGGACTATCTTACCCCAAACTGAACCTTCCTTTAGAGGGTTAGCCTACCTCAGGTATTCTGTTATAGTAATGAAAAACCGACTCATACAGGCGTGTTCTTCCTAACGGGCCATCTGCATTGCCTCCTGGGTTAAGCCATAGCTGAAGAGACTGAAGGTTTGATAGTTTCCTTAAGTAGAAGACCCACCCAGAGATGGTTCCTGCTTCACCAGGCTGCTAATTGATTTTCAGCAACCCTATTTAGGGCTTTTTTTCTTTTTTTAAAGAAGAGCTTGGGAATGATATAAAGGAGGTTCAAAACTTTATTATGCAAAAATAAGAAAGTGTGGGACGTGCAGGCCAGGGACTGACATGTGAATTAGAAATTCTAGGAACTCGTCACTCTTAACAGCACTGATTTCCTACTTAAACTGGCAGGAGAAACCATGGATTTTATTTTGGGCTGTCTGACTAGACTTTAGTGCTGGCTGAGCCCAAAAGAGAGCATCTGTTTTTGAAAATAGGAACCAGTGTTTGATATCCACTCTTTGTTTTTAAGGCTTCTTTTAAATCAAGAGATGGAGAGCCATTAGGTGCCGACCAAAACCGGTTAAACCAGAAACTGTGAGTTTTGTTTTGTTTTACTGATAATGTGTCTTTTATTTTTATACAGCAACCTCCCAGCAAAAGTTCCAATAAAAAAGAGATAATGTTTATTGAGCATGTGACAATAAGCTAGGAACTCTGTCAGGTGTTCCATACACAGAATTGCTGTGTGCACTAAACTCGGCGAATCATTGACGCCTATGAGGATATTTTTCCCATTTTAGAGGAAAGGAAATCAGGTTGGAAGAGTTGAAATCAGGTCATGCAATAATGTGGTAACAGCCAGAGCCAGGGCTTGACCCCAGATGGACTCAGGCCAAAGCTTAGTTCCTAACCACTCCAGCAAACCCCACAACTTGCTTGCTCCAGGATCAGTTAGTTTGCTTCTTCTCAGCCCTGAGAGTGAGTAGCTCTGCAATTGGAAAGTTCAGTGGACACGTCTAAAGCAGGAAGGTAAAAGAGGTGTGTGCTTATTATTGTTTGTTTTCCTCTCATTCCTATTAATTGTCCAACTCAGATCCAGATTCTGCAGACTTCTACCAACTTGTTAAGAATGAGGCAGAATGGCGTAGTGAACGAAGCATGGGTCTATGGGAGGCCACTTAGACCTAGGTTCGAATCCCAGCTCTGCCACTTCCTGAGGGTCTAAACTTGAGCCAACCAATTCGACTTGGTGAGTCAGTTCCGTCATCTACAAAGAGGGTTAATAACCTTACCTTATATAGAGGTAGGGCAGGTGAGGTAGTTGGTATGTGCTTGGCACTTAATTAGTTATAGCTGTTGACTAGCCTCTACGCCCCATGGGCTACTGTTCTTTTATCCGACTCATAGCATCGGGTCTAGCTAAAACACCTGGGAAGAAGCAAATGAGAAAAAACCACTGATGGACTGACTGCATGGTGGTGATTATTCTTAATATTTTCCCCCAGAAAACTGCATAAAAGTTATTTTATGCCTGCATTCTATTTGGAAAGCATTATAAAACTTTGAGCAGATGACAGCATGTGAGAGCTGAGCGTTACCAAAGCACAATGTGCTTTTCTGATAAAGATATAACTTTATTGCCCTTTATGTACTCTCTGGGTTAATACGGTAAGCAAATGGGAGATAATCTGAAATACCTTTACCACCATTTATAGTGGCAGAACACACAACTTACCTCTAAAAATGCAAGCAATTCATGGCCATGGAAGGCACTGTGTGTACATACAAAGGGATTTTTAAAACAATCACCCACGTGGTGCTAAGAGGGATGGTGATCTGAGGTCTCCTGCCTCGGCAGGAATGAAGCAGGATGTTCTTGGAGCAGGTAGCAAGGTCAACGTCTTCCTTTCTTCTTTTCTTTCTGGTATCCCAGCTTTTGTGATCTCCTCTATAAGGACTTGCAAAGAAAAGGGGTGAAAAACTGTGTCCTCTAGGCTAAAAAGTGACTTTCTAAGGCCTTTTTGAGGAAGAATGATCTGATTTAGTAGCAAAGATTCCAGAGAGATCTCTGGCTTAAATTTCCGGGGATAACACAGCCCTGGCAGGTTGAGCAGGATTGCTGAGACTCGGGCTGCAGGTCATGCTGTTAAGTCTTGGTGGGATCACCGACTTTTTTGTTCTTCTTTTTGTTCTTCTGAGACATTGTCATCTTGTCGCTTCTGTGTGGGCAGAGCACGAGCTTCCTGGCAGCACTGTCTGGGAAGGTGACGGGAGCAGCGAAGAGTGTGCTGGCTTGGGAGGCGGCTTCTAGTCCTGCACGTGCCTGAGTTTCACCTTGTGATGCCTTTGACCCTATCAACATGTCGCATGAGTTGGTTGGACTTCATGATGTCCCAGCTACCTCCCAATTCTCATTTTCTAGGGACGAGTCACATAGGCATAATCACGTATCAAACTAATTAAGATCCATTAGTGTGACTTACATCAAATATTTCCAAAATATTTTCTTATTTATAATCTCATTTTCAGCCCTCCCACAAACCTGTGAGATAGGAAACACGAATATTTTTGTTCCATCTGACATATTAGGAAATTTAGGCAAATAGAGATTAAGTTAATGGCCCAATCCTGGTCTCCCGACTCTCATTTCTGGGCTCCTCCACTAAATTAAACTGGATTAGTCTTCTGGGATAAGTGTGAAAGGGTATGCAGTTGAGGAAAAGAAATAACTTGATAAATTATATTAAATTACTGTAGGAGTAGATAAAAAACAAAGTTCTATTTCCCTTGTTGAGAATTTGCCTTTGAATCCCACTGTGAAATGGATTAGAGTGTTTTGTTAGGATGGGAGCAATATACACACCCAGAAAAGGTACATCTCATATTCTTTTAAATGGATAATTTCTCCTGGGACTTCTTTACATTCTGAAAATTCACTTTATTATTGCATCCTAAGGTTTGTGGCTTCAAATGCCACGGCTTCCGAGTCGAACTTTATTGGTGATATTTGTGTTTATCACTTTCTACTGTCACCCTCTCCCGTTTCCTTTGTTTTGTTCCATAGATAGGATTTGATTTATGAATGAGGGCTTTTTGATTCTTCAAGATATATTTTGGCGAATTGGTTCAATAACTTGTTATGGAAAAAGCAAAATCCATCAGGGACGTATTTGCGTACTTTCTCTAAAAAGAAGTCTCTCCTAGAAACCCACTCTTTATTCATCAGTCACACCACATATTTGTATTTTATCCACATTGGTTCATTTGTTGAATATGTCCATCAGAGGGTTCATCTTAAAAGTTAGCTTTATGATTTCTAATATTTGGAAATTAAACAAGAGTCTTGCCCCCTCCCCCCAGGTAATATTCAGAAACCTTTTGTCTTTGGTGCAGATATAGAATAAACTGGTGGGTCAGATTGAAAGAGTATAAGAATGAGAAAGTCACCGGGTGTGGATGTTCCCTTTCATGTCCCTCTGATGATCTCAGTCTCTAGTCAAGCCCTGCCCTTTATCACTCTGGGCGGTCTTATGGAGATGCTGGAGTTGAACCCAGGACCTAGGAAACATCATGCAAGTCAGCTGCCCCTCCTACCCGCTGCAGAAGCGGAACTCTGGTTGCTGGAGTCTGACTTTTTTGTTTGCCTCTGAGTTTCTGGTTTGTGTGCGTGACTGTTGAGGTTCAGTGTCTCCAACACTGGGAACTGCGAGGAAGAGTCTCTGCTACCCGGACACCTGCCTTACTCTTAATGCCACGTTTGTCACTCACTGGATGCCTTTTTCATGTTGGAGCCATATCAGAAATAGACATTTTCCCGTTCCTTCTTGGCACTAACATGGAAGATTCAATGAGACAAAGGAAAAATTTTGCTTTCAGTCTGCCCTATACATTATTCATATTCAATAATGATATTCAATTGGATTCTCTTCTTCCATGTGGCAGACATGCTGTATTATCTTTTCCCTCTGAAAACATTGTTTCACGTAGCTTTTTCTTTTCTACCAAGATATTTGGCATCTGGCCTCCCATCTGGCTTCCTAGCAGAAACATCTGGAGAGCTTTGAAAGATGCAGGTCTTGAGTCTGAAGGTCTGGAGGAGCCTCTGGAAGCTGTTGCCCACAAAGCTGCACCAGTGAGTCTTATGACCAGCTAAGTTTGGGAACCACTGCTCCAAAGCACGTTTGTCCCAGTCCCGGGGAGTATTTCTGGGTTGGAAGCTTCACTGGCAGGACTCGAGGATTCAGTAGAGTCAAATGTAGGGTGTTAATTTCTTACAACAGAGAGATGGACAATTAAAGTAGTGAAGGGAAAATGAGCCTAGGAAGAGAGGTTCAAAGAAGATCAGCACCAGGCACAGGCTTCCAAGAGTCCTCTCATGCATCACCCAGGAAATACTTAATTCTTCCAGCATGGAATTGTGACAGGCATGGGATGCTCTCTGTCAAGAAGCTTGTTAGAGACTCAGTGCCCAAGATGGTCATTGAGACTCAGTCACCTGGGGACCCTCTGCCTACCATGTACCAAATTCCAGACTCCTGGGAGAAATCGGGTGTCCACCATAAACCATATTGTTCACACAAACAATCCAGGCACATGAAGTCACTCTTACTTACTAGGGAATGCTCCCAAATCCAAGTTCCCTGATGCTAGCCCGGGCCATCTTTGTAAACGAGCTAAGGATAGCAGCCTCAGACGTACTGCATTATCTTTTTTTCTGAAGAGTTACATAGAAAAGAGGTAAAAGCTAATTTGATTCAAAGATTATTAGCCAAGTTTCTATGGTGGTTTAGAAGAGAAACCTCTAGATGAAAATGTAGATTTGGGTGGTGAAATATGAAACCCCATTCCTAGAGGATCTTAATCATCAAACTCACCTGTCCTTACTTAAGAAGCAGGCCATGAACATGGTATGTGGACAACCTAACTCCCTGAGACCCTTTGGTGATTGACATGACATAGAGGAGATGAGATTGTTTGCTTGCAGGTATTTATGTCCTCAAAGAGCACAACTGGATAAACCTGGAGCCTCTTGATCACTTTGGGTGCTCTGTTTTCCAAATGGAATTGCTTTTCCTTTAATCTCTGGAAAGGCACAGTTGTAAGTGGCATGAGGTGGTCAAGGCCTGCAGCACACCCGAGACACTAAAAGCTACAAATCACATGACTCTGATTTGTGTTCCCAAAAAGAAACAATGGTTTTTGAATTCAGCCTCTTGGGCCACCAGGCATCTTTTACTTTTATGTTAGCTATACTTTGTAGGATACTTTTCTGTAGCCAGAGGTATCTCCTGCATCAACAGCCTTCCAGAATTACCTGGTGGCATAGAGTCATCTGCTCTGAGGCAGGTGGGTGGCTAGATCAACAGGGAGAGCTGATGCTTAATTCCCATGGGAAACTTCCTGGTGGAGAACCTGAGTATTTCTTTATTCAACTTGCACATTTTCTTCCTTCTAAGCAACAATACTTTATCTTAAGTTCATCTTTGCATATTTGCTTATATTCAGTTCACTGATTCAGATGAATAGCGGAACAGCATGTCCCTTCTACAAAACCCTCTTTAACCTAACAATGACCATAAGACTCACTGAGACATTGTTTTCAACGTGCAAAAGCTCCTTCTTACTGGATTGTTTTCCTCGAGTTAATCACTTCTACCATTTCTCTCTCTTTTTCCATTTTTGTACGTTCTTCTTAAAAGTGTGGGCCAAAATTAGACTTACTGATTCTCAACACAAATATCCTGTAATTCAATATATATATAAATTCTTTACAAAAATGTTGAAAATTTTATGTAATTGAATAGATACAAAAACTAAAAATAGATGAAAAAAAATGTCAAATGTTTTCTTCCTAAGTCCTGGGCCTGACGTGTAAATTACCCTGCATTGAGTGTAATTCCCTGCATGTCCAGTCAATTTTAAAAAGATGGGAATGTTTTAAGAAGCAAGACTCTTTGGCAGTGAATGTGTTGTGGACTGGTAAAAGTTCACTGCAGTCCAGCCGTGGAGCTGAGCTGTTCTACATGTATAAGATGGTGCACACTGTGGAAGAAGGACCTACCTAGTCTCCATCCTGGTGGCAAGCCCTGCCTGCAGGTCACCACACCTGCCTGGTCCTGGAAACCACTGAGCTTCCCTTCTGCAGGGACTTCCCTGCTCACCTTCAGTTTCTGGTCTATCAGATCTTCAGCTCCAGCTTTTTTGCTACGGTCATTTTCCATTTCTCCCTCACTTTCATTCGAAACCAACCTTCTGTCATTAACAAATGCCTTCCTTTGTCTATACATCAACCTATATTGAGCCTATTGCTAATATCAAGATAATTAAACTGCTTATTTCTATGACTTAGAATATTTCTTGACCCCACCTAGTTTCATGTCCTTGGAAAAGTTGATGAGGTGAGTCTTGATATTTTCACCCAAGAAATAAACACATTGTCCAAAGTGCTCTGGAAAGGTAGTATCTGTAGACAGATCTAGAAAGTAAAGAGTTTTACTGAGAACTCTAATGTTGTAGCCTACGTAAAGTACAGAAACCAAAGGCTCTTTATTCCCCAAAGCATATTCTCAGGCAAAACTCTCATTCAACAAAAACAAAAGAGAATTCCCAAATAACAAGAAACCTTAAAAGCCAATCTGTGGTACTTTTTGAGTCGGACCTTTCAGCATCGCCAGTGCCCAGTGGTTTAGCAGTAATCCAGGTGTCACTGTGCTGTGATGTCAAGGAAAAACACCTGGTGTGTCACCAGAGCTTACTGTTTCCTGTGTAGGAAATAGAAAGAGACAGAGAAGAGAGAGAGAGAGAGAGAGAGGGAGAGAGAGAGAATGTATTTATGTATTTGTGCGCTGTCTGGGTGGGAGGAACCCGAGGATGTAGGAGCTAGGCCTCTGAGTTTGCACTACCATGTGCACCTTTCCCAAATGGGACCTTAAAACACACATTCTGCAGAGGACTACTTGATCTGGTGGGGAGTTAATATGGTGCATTTATTTCACAGTTTCACATATTACAGTTGTTCTTATATAATAGCTTAAATGGGAATTCAGAGCAGAATTATTTTTTAATTCTTTTTTTAAAAAAAGTCACACATATGATAGAACCATTCAAGCACGTTCCACCTCTTTCACCCACCCCCCACCCATTAGAAACATTCTGTTAGAAGTGCAGGTGATCAAACCCCTAGAAACGGAACCCTGAGTTGTGTCATGATGGCAAAGAGAATGAGCACTCAGACATAGAAGCAGAGGAGTGGAACGATCGTCTGGAGCCGGGGTTGGTGTAGAGAGGAAGGTAAAGCTGTGCACTGTTAGGAGAGGAAGCTAAGGAACGGAAGATGGTGACACTCTCTGAAGCAGCGGAAGCCTTCACCTGGCACGCCTGCGAGCACTAGCTAGGTGCTGTGGCTGAGCCTGGCGGAGCAGAGCAGAGGCTCGCTCCTGCTCCTGGTGTCAGGGCGGGTTGGCTGACCCTGGAGAAGACAGCTCCCCTGGAGCCACCCGTAGATTCTGGAGCATGTCCTGCTGATTCAGACATTCAGGGCTCAGGGGCAGCATCCTCCTGCTCCTTCTGGGTAAGTCAGTCAAAGTAGGACAGCTGGACGGATCAGGGATCTGAGCAAGGCCAAGTCTACTTGAGCTAAGCCACTTGCACCTGGGTCACGTGGCTCCCTGTCTAATAGGCATCATTCCTGGGTCACTGGAGCTCAGGGACCGAAGCTCCTCTTGGAAAGATGCAGGGGACCTGCCTCTGGCAAAGTCGTCCTCAGTGCTGCTCTCAGAACTGAGAGGAGGACAAAGGGCTCTCTGACTGTGTCCACCTGGTACTCTTAGTACCTCGCCAGAATGTAGCGGTAGCTGGAAGAGGGACAAGTCTTCATGGTAAGACTCCTAGAATGAGCTTAGAAAACACTTCTGTTTCCATCCCTGATCTAGGAAAAGGGCTTCTGCTGTGTTGGGACTGATGAGCCCGGAGACTAAACTGGTAAGGCATGTTTAATGGGGGAATGAAGACCCAAAGGCTTCCAGTCTGGGGAATCCATGACGGCTTAGAAACAAGGCATTTATGCTTTAGATTATCGATCCACTAGCTTTCTATTCTGTTACGTTTGATTTTCCAATGAGTGGGCTTATTAGAATGTGGAGACAATTCTATCATACTAAACAATCCTCATTATTAAAAACTCATCCTCCTCTTGAGTTAGTGTAGTGACTAGAGTGAATTGACAGAGCCTGCCTTTCATTTTAATCGAAAACTTGAAAATGTTACTCCTAAATAGGCAGATGTGTATTTTATGAGTACTGCGGAGATTCGGTGAACGGTTTGTAAGATTAATTTAGAAACAACCCCCAACAATTGAGGGTGACTTGATACATGCAACTGTCTCCTTCTCCTGTGGGGTATGAGGTAAAAAAGCAGACCAGGGGGCCACTGGGCACGTGGTCAGCCCTGGGCTCCATGGGGCTATCCTTCATAAGGTGAAAGAGGTACAGGCTAATGTTCCCATTACAAAATCTGTTATGCTTGGACGGCCGTACACTTAGAATTTCTAACAGCTGAGAACTCATCCTTTGAGCAGAAATAAGTGTCATGTTAGCCACTGGTGGCACCCTTGGGCTAGTGTGCATGCTTGTCCTAGAATTCCATTCACATCATTCCCTTGTCCTGCTGGAGAGCCACGGCACACAGAAAGTTCCATGCCGTCTCAGAAGTACAAGTAGTATGCCCAGTAGAACACATTGGCCAGCATGAACACCAAAGGGAACAGCAGTTTGGAATATCGATCCACATTGCTGGGGTTTTGAATTGTGAAATAATCGACAATCCTGCCCATCTTTTCCCGGAAGACGAACTTGAACTTGTCGCTGGTTTTCATGGTCAGGTTGCTGTAGTCAACGTTGTCACCAGAGATTTCAATGGTGGCGAAGCTGATCTTCCGTTTAAAGCTGGAGAGGGAGCTGTTGATGATGTTAGTAATGTTGACCTCTTCCGCCTCCTTGGCTGTCCCCTAATTCATAAACAACGCCATTAGCTGGAAGACTTGATTCAGCAAGGAAAATAAATGGGCAGTAAGCTAATGCAAAGCGTGGAGGCCTAAGTATTGACTAATCAGGTTTAGTGGAGAGTGGCATCCAGTATTTCAGACTTGGGCTGGCAAGCCAGACCTGCAGTCCTGCTGTCCTGTTTGTGGACACCTATCTGAGCACCCTGGCATGCATGACGGAAGAACAACCCTTGCCCTCCCTGGATACGCAGGGCAGAGTGCCAGAGTGCAGGCTGTAAAGTCAGCAGGCCTGGGTTTAAATCCCAATCGGCCTCTTACTATTGTGGATATCCAGTCACCTTCATCCCTCTGAGTCTTGATTTCCTTGCCTGTGAAATGGGTCATGATATAAATAGCAACCTCGGGGACTGATGGGGAGATTAAGTGGAATACATTACTTATGTGAAGAATCTAGCAAGTATTTGGTGAAGTTCTATTGTTTTCCAGGAAGAGGGAGTAAGTCATCATGGGAGATAATAGAAATCAGCTGTGTCCTGAGGGTTTTTTGCCACATGAAATGGAAATCATGGCACTCCCAGTGATGGCAGGGAGTCGCCATTCTCCAGCATGGTGGGGGTGACCAGAATGTGGGGAGTGAATGAATTCAGACAGGATGCTGTTTGGATTTAGGACCAGGCTATTTTTTAGGAGTAGGGTCCTGGATGAGTCACCTCACCTCTCTGAATGGCAGGTTTCTCAATAGTAAAATAAGGACACTCTCGGTGCCTGTTTCACTGGGTTGTTGCGAGGTGGGACTAAAAGCTATTGATGGATGTTTAGCACGCAGCAAGTACTCAGTCGGGTGTCTATTATCATACACAAAGAAATATAAGGGCGTTCTGGTGTCTTGGGTGGAGGATCTCAGTCTTATTCCAACCCCACTTTGACCAATCTAGAAAACTAGACACTTGGGGGGTAATTAGACTTTCCTCCTTAACGGAGTCTGCAGTGAATGAAATGAATGAAATCCACCTTCTTCTTTGGCTGGTGCCTGCACCTCTTTGCCTAGGTCACTTGCAGAATGTGCCTTTGAGAAGTGCTCGCAAGAGGGGAACACAAAGGGAAGCAACTGCCTCTTCTGAGTCCTCCTTTGCTCACTCTTGACCTAGTGCAGTCCTAGCTCATTCCAAGGGCGGGAATTGGATCCTATCAATTTCTTTCTTTCAAAGGGTAGCATCTATTCATTTGGCTTCCAGATGACCCCAGGGTTCCACAGGGCTGTAAAGAGGAAAAACTAAGAGCAAGGCCCATTGCTCACAGCAAGCAGGACAGACAGAAAGGGCAAGGCTTGGGAGCCAGCAGATCCAGGTTGGAATCCCTGCTCTACTCTTACTCTCGGCGTCCCTGGGATAAATCCCTCACCCTTCTCATCCCTCAGATTCCACACTGAAAAATGGCGATTAGAACCTGTTGGTGGTTATGAGCATTTTAAATGATATAATATTTCCAAAGGTTTGTATTTTGTGTGTGTAAGTGCTTAAATAATAATAATCGTTATTATTATTCAGATAACTGGACCACAATGTTCCACTGCTAAATCACATAATAATCTCTTCCAATTAGCAGAAAAATGTGCTAATCAAGAAATTTATCTCAATTTCATTTTTTTTATAAATCACTACTTGCATAATTTGGAAAATGCAAAAATGCAACAAAAGAATTAAATAGTAACACTACATATTAATATGAAACTTGTAAATAACTGATCAAGTGTGGGTGGATATTAGATTTTTCATGGATTCTTGTTCTTGTAATTTTATGTTGCTGCTGGAAAATTAAATGTACTGCTATCTCGTTGCATTTGGTGAAAAGGATGGCCTTTTTAAAGGTCCCTATGACTTCCAGATGTGCTCACATTGAGAGGATGGGACTCATTGGAACCAAGCGAGTCACTAGGGGACAGACATTGGGTCCTCACCTCTACAGGGCGGCCCGTGCCAAAGTGACAGAGCAGGCACAGGGGCCTTTGGATTCTTACCCTGTCCTTGGCCTCCATCTGCTGCAGGGAGCTGTAGTGAGCGATAGCGTACTCCAGCAAGGCCCCAAACACGAAGCTAAAGCAGATCCCCAGGTACACGTCGATGGCCTTGATGAAGCAGTTGGTGTTGGGAAGGGATGTGCGTGACCCGATCATCAGGGTGGTCATTGATAACACGGTGGTCACTCCTGGGAAAACAGCAGGAAGTGTTCCCAAGGTGGCGGCCAATGGAGCCTCCGCTGTTACCTGGCAGCATCTCCACTCAGGGGTTGGCCAGGTGAGGCCAGGACTCGGAACTGGAGCATATCTCATTCTGAAACACCTGCGACCTCATGGCCCTGGGTTAATTTGCCCATTTGGTATAGAAATGAGCAACATGGTTTTCTGAATATTTTCCTTACACAACATAACAGACAGAGGGCCATCGAATCACAATTTCCCCTGATCTGTCACTTTAACAAATTTAAAAATGCAGTGCTTCTAAAGTGACCTCTGTCTCTCTCTTTCTGTAAAAGGCTCTGGAGGAACCAGCTGCTGGATTGCCCTGGGAATAGCAGTGAAAACGGCGATAGAAGGGGAAAAGCGTACTCGGTAACCCAGCCCTGGAAACTTACCGATGCAGGTTCTGGCAGGAACGGAATCCAGGGAGATCCAAAATGAAACCCAGGACAGCACCACCAGGAAAGTGGAGGGGACATAGGTCTCCAGAATGAAGTACAGGACGTTCCTCCGCAGCTCGAATTGCAAGACCAACCGGGTATAATTTCCTGACGGTCAATGAGAGGTAAGAAATCGTACCCGCTCACACAGCGGAGCAGGTTCCCAGGGGACGGTTGACTGAACCACGAAGCCACCGGTTATTCACCAAGACCTGGTTAATGACGGACTGTCATGGATCCCACAATGCCTGGCCGCTGCACCCAGTGGGACTCCCAGGGCTGCTGACCCTCTTGTGTTTTTTCCCTGTCATCGTACTCCAGTACTGTTGTGGCCATGGGTGTCCTTGACACCTCCTCACTATACTGAGAGCCCCCAGTGAGCAAGCTCTGCATCTTTCAGTACTGCGCTCACAAAGTAGTTGATCAGTAAGTACCTCCCCGAGGACAACCTGAGACTGTCCACTTTTCAAGATTACTTTTGGGCAGACCTCATCGACCGATTGGATAGTATTTACTTTTTGATGAATTCAGAGGTATCCTGGAAATTCCAGAACTTTGGGAAACTACCACTGCATCCTAGGTGTGGGGGATACGAGCCACGAGCGCTATGGGTAGTGGAATTCTGAGCAGCAAAGAGGCTCTTGTGGTGCAGATCACATGCCTTGGTTTGAAGCACCCAGTGCTTCTGAGAAGGGAAGGTAAGTGCATAGCAGACGGGGTGGCAGTGGCCAGTGCTGGGCTGGGGGCAGGGGAAGAGCCTATCCCTTGGGAACAGAAGTCTGGCTCAGAGCAGAGCAGGCAGAAAACAGGAGAGCGGAGGGAGCGGTCCAAGTCCCAGTGGCCCCCAAGTCAAAGCCGGGATTTACAATTACACCATAAATTAGCGAATGGGGAAGTGAGGAGCCCTCATAAATAAAACCCTGTCTGAGAAAGCCCGCTTCGATCCTGTGCTAGGAGTAGGTAGAAGTGTAGACCCTCTGCCCTCTGCCCCTACCCCACTCCACCCGACTGAGGGGTTCCTGGGCCCTGAAGGAGTCAAGAGGAGAAGAGATTTCTAACTTGGGGTGCAACCCTCCACCTCCATTCAGTTATTTTTATTTTGTGCAATTTGTCAAAGGAGTTACCTGTCTCCTGCTGGGACCTGGTGACTAAGGTGAAGTACCGTTGAATGGTGTACTGAGCGAGTCGGAGGTTTTCCAGTCCACGCACAGAATCATTCCCTCTCAGCCAGGTGAACTCCACATCGTTCCCATCATAGCCCCCTGCAAATAAAAGGAGCCCAGGTCAGTGCAAGGAGATCGCCAACTGAACTGGTCTGGAAAATGCTAGAACATGGAGACAACGTGTGCCCCATCTTGATGGTTGTGAGCCCAAGGCGGGTTCCAAGCAAAACTTGGCGTGAGCTCTCATGGGCCACTGCAGTGCCTGCTCAGAGTGAAGTCACCTGCTAGGACCGTGTCCATTGAGAACTGGTCCTGCACTAAGCATTGTCTAAGCCTGGTGGATAGAAGATAAGCCTTAGATATGGCCTCCTCCAGAGGCCAGCCTCAGCAACTTACCAAGGCCCTAAGCAACTTAGTAAGACCCTGTCTCAATGTGAAAAATAAAAAGGCTGTAGCTCAGTGGTCAAGCACCCCTGTGTTCAATTCCCAGTAAGAAGTGGCCTCCTTTCTTACTGAAATAATACTGTACACATAAACGTCAACACGCAGAGGACTATGCTGGACACTGCCTTCCAAGGCAGCCTGAACTCTGACTGTCTTTTCAGAGACTTCAGAACCGGGCTTTCATATTTTGCATTGGTATACATGCAAAAACCAAAACAAAAATCCTACAGCCAGACCCTGCATTGATGTTTGTTAACATGTGTGTTTGACAATATCAAAGCAGTTTTACTAACACAATCAATAATTGTTTTTTTTTTTTTTTGGTGGGGGTGGGGATTGGGGATTGAACTCAGGGGCATTTGACCACTGAATCACATCCCCAGCTGTATTTTGTATTTTATTTAGAGACAGGGTCTCAGTTGCTTAGCCCCTCGCTTTTGCTGAGGCTGGCTTTGAACTCAAGATCCTCCTGTCTCAGTCTCCCGAGCCACTGGGATTGAAGGCGTGCCATCATACCTGGCTCATAATTGTAATAGTAGTTATGAAAGGTAACCCTTGACACAGTGTGTCTCTAATGTTCTCACAAACTCATAGACATGTCTGTGTTTCTTCAAATCTAAGAGGAACTCGTTTTTACATTCCTGAAATTGCAATGGATCTTATAGCCTATACACACACACACATACACACACGCACACACACATATATATATACACACGTATACACACATATATACATACACATATATATACACACATATATGTATATATATTATGATATACATAGCTCCTATTGAAGAGCTGTAATGTTTTGCCCAATTTATCCATGAAAGCTCTCAGATTCAGAGGGGTTGCATAACTTTCTCCAGATAAAAAGCAAGCAAGAAACAAAGCCAGCATTGCACTTCAGGAAGGTTTCATCTCAAAGCCCATGGATGGTAATGATGATAATTATAATATATCATTTAATTTAGTAAACATTACTAAGTGCCTTACAACATTATCATCTCACTGAATCCTCAAAATATCTCCTTAGAAAGATATCTGAATGATTAACAAGCATGCAAAAAATACCCAACATTCTAACATTAGGAAAAAGCAAATCAAAACCACAATAAGATGCTACTTCACACTCATTAGAGTAGCTACAGTCAAAAAAGACAGATAATAACAGTGAGGACATAGAGAAACTGGAACTCACTGGTGGGAATGTAAAATGGTACAACCACTTTGGAAAAAGGTTTGGTAGTTTCTTGAAAACTTAAACATGTTTTTACTATTTGACCCAGATTCCACACTAAGGGATCTGGTCAAGAGAAATAAAATCTTATTCATACAAACACTAGCATACAACTGTTCACAGCAGCATTACCCACAATAGCCAAATGTTTGTCAACTGATGAATAAGTAAATAAACTCTGATAATACATATGTACATCTCCATATGAAGGAATATTACTCAGCAATGAAAAGGAATGAACTACTAATAATACTTGTGATGTCTATGAACCTCAAAAATGTTCTAAGTGGAAAAAAACTGGATGTAAAAGACCACATATTATGTTGATTTCTATTTATATGAAATATCCAGAAAAGACAAATTCACAGAGAAGGAAAGTAGACTAGTGGTGCCTGGGAGCTGGTGATGGGAAGGAGGGGTGATTGCAGATAGGCACAAGGCAACTCTGTGGGGTCAGAGGAATGCAATATGGCAGTGGTCACACAAATTGGTAAGTTTACTAAAAACTGTGGAATTCCATACTTATCATGGGTAAACTTTATGGTATGTAAATTATACCTCAATAAACCTATTGAAAACCAACTCATTGAGCCAGATACTACTACTTTCCCAATTCACTGAGGAACAGAGCCAAATGGCTAGGGATGGGAAAAGCCCAGGGATTCCAGAAACTGTGATCTTAAACACAAAAATACATTGTCTTTATTTTCCCCACATTTTTTATTGGTGCATTATAGTTGCACATCGTGATGAGATTTGTTATTACATATTTGTACATGCACACAGTATATTGCCTTTCTTTTCTTTTCTTTTCTTTTCTTTTCTTTTCTTTTCTTTTCTTTTTTTCTTTCTGTTTTGGTACCAGGGATTGAGCCCAGGGGAGTTTAACCACAGAGTGACATCCCCAGACTTTTTTTTTTTCATTTTTTATTTTTGAGACAGCATCTCACTAAGTTGCTTACAGCCTAAGTGGCTGAGGCTAGCTTTGAACTTGTGCTCCACCTGCCTTGGCCTCCTGAGCTGCTGGGGTTATAGGTGTGCACCACGTGCCCAGTCATTGCCTTCATTTTCAAAGGCTGCAGGGAAATATGGAGTCAGTTCTGGGACGAATATTTTGTTCAGCTCTTTATGGATTTTCAGGTAAAGATTGTCAGTGGGCTTTCCTTTGGAAGCATCTGAAGTTCACTTTGGCACTGAAGCGAGCTGTCCAAATTGGCTGGGATCCCAAAGAAACAAAGAGTCTATGGAAAGAAGGAGTGCAGTTTCCTGCTTGGACACTTTGCTTTTGCAACTAGTGGAGACACTATTGTTACATTATCACCACCCCGATCCCAGTCCCTGGGTGACTATGGGAAAATTGTGGTAGGGTATCAATTCTTTTTTAGGGATGGCATGTAGCAAAACCCTGAGTGAGGTTTCTGTACCCAAATAACTGCTAATAAACATTCAGCGAAAGCTTCCTCTGCTCACTGGGGACGGTATTTGTGCAAGCAGAACGCTGAAGTTTCCAGCAGCATCTCACTCCTGGGATTTGAGATGAGCCCAGCCACCACACAGGGAGGGCAATTACTTGTTTCATGGGGACTCAGATGAGTTCCCTTTTTGATAACCTCAAGTTTTATTCTGCCACCAAACAGCTGCATTGCTTCAGGAAGGTTCTGCATGCATTTAATCAATAAGATAATTAATCTGTCTGAGTCTTTAATTAAATGTCTACTTCTGAAAAATGGCTTCTGCCTCACCATGGGTGAACTTTCCTGATGCTTCCCATGGTGTCTTTAGGTGCAGAGTGCCCATTTGTCTCTAGAGCCTGACTCTAGTCCCCTGCCACAAGCCCCGCTTAGCTGCCTTAGCAAGTCCTATCTGCGGGCTCTTCTCTCCTCGCAGGTGCCAGGTTGGTAAGCATTTCAGAGTGGCTTATGATGGAGATTGTTTAACAGTGCCAGGGAATTAATTTGACACACATCAATTAAGAGTAAATTTTCATTCCTCATCATAAGCAAATTCCCAGATTGCAATTTAGGATGCCCATTTAGCTGGCGTTATTGTATTAAACTTTACATATAGCAAGTCATTTCTTTTAAAAGTTGGAAGCAGTTGTGTGATAAACTTCAACGATTGCTTTGCATATTTACCTGTCCTTTCAGCGCTAGGGTTAGAAACCAGGGCCTTGAAAGCACTAGGCAAGAACTCTACTCATTGGCTCCACCCCTCCCTGCCCCTGGCCCCGCCCCGGCCCCGCCCCGCCCCGGCCCCGCCCCGGCCACGCCTCCGGCCCCCACTTGCCCTGGCTAATCCCTGCCATGCTCCTTGCTTCTGTGCCTTGGCAGACGCTGTGTCCTACTCACTGCCCGCTGAGCCAGCTTCAACTGATCCCTCATGTCTGATTTCAAGTGACATCTCCCCTAGGACGCCTCTGACTCCTCTAGACTTCACAGTGCCTCTACTGCTTATTGTCACCATTTAGTCTCTCATCATTATTTTAAGTCCTACTCTCCTTGAGAGGACAGACCAAAGCCTGGCACATCGTTTTCATCTCTGGATTGCAAACATCTACCACAGTGGCTGACACAGAAGTCATTTAGCTGTAGAGCGGATGAAGCGAAGGCATTTAAATGAGGGCTGACAGATGGAACTCAACCAGTCCTCCAGACTAGCTGGAGACTTCAGTGGGAAAATACGCAGAGCTAAAGTATTAGAGTAAGTCAAAATATTTTCCTTAGGACACAGAGGAAAAGAAAAACACTGGACCTGGTCCTAAGTAATGGAAAGGAGCTGGCAGAGGAACACAGGCGTGCTGAGCGACGACTGTGTCAACTCAGTTTAACATTCTGGCAGGATTGGGGAATCCAAAACAGGCATCACGTGGCTACTCAGTTTGGGGAAAATAATGATAATAAATGGGCACTAGAGAAATTGGAAAGGAGTTATTAAAAGTGTTTCGTTATCCCCGTATTACTGTTTAAAATCACTTTATGGCACACTCAGAAAAAATACATAGCTTATATCATGAACGAGCCACTGGAACGAAATCCCTGCTGGCCTTCCGGTGCAGTGGCAAGGCTGTCTGAAAAGCTTCTTGGTCAAGGCGGCCAGAGCAACGGCACATCCAGGTCACAGCACGTTGGTGACCTCCTGTCGGGAGTCTTTCCCACTAGCTTCCCTACTCCCTCTGTAGTGAAGAGTGAGGTTTCGCTACTGAGCACAGTGCTTCTGCACCAGAAAAAACAGAAGGAGAAGAGAAAAAGACAACTGCTGAGGTTTTCTCGAAACCAGAGAGTATGTGCTGACAGATGGAAAGGGCGTTAGTAGAAGGCTGTCATCAGAGTCTGTAGGGACCTGTGGCTGATGGAATTTTGGTAGACTGAGAGTGGGTGTGTGGGGTGAAGATCATGGTCAGGGGCCTTCAAGAGGAACTCATCTGGCATCGCAGACTCTTCGAGAAGGAGTAGCCAGATGGATGGTATAAATAAAAAGTTAAGAGTTTAACTATCAGGTGTTGGTCTAGATCTGTTTTTACCAAGTCATTCTCTATAAAGTAGAAATACTCATGAAACAAGATTCTGTGGTTATGTAATTCTGGGAAATGCTACCACTCCTTGGAATTTCACCTGGAATTTGCTCATTAGAGGCTCTTGAAAGCTCTCCAGCAAAGCAGACTTGATATTTTTGGCTTTGCGGGCCCTAGGGTCTCTGTCATAAAGACTCACAGTGTAACAGCAGCCGTAGAGGACACACAAATGAGTGGCTAGGCTGCTCAGATAGACTTCGTTTCCAGAAACAGATGATGGGCTGACCTGGCACACAGCTAGGCTCGCTGGCCCCTGGGCTAGACCCTTAATCCCACTGAAGCATTTCCTTCCCTTGTCTCTTTGGTGGTAATGCACAAATGTCCCCCAAAAGATGTGATGTTAGAAGGTTTTTCTTTGAGAAGGACCTAAATCTGTCTGGAAGAATAATCAGAGGGACTGAATCCACTGTGAATCAACATCAAAAAAAGAAGGGTCACCAGGTAGGGGACACTGAGAATTCTGGACTCAAGTGACCCAGGAAAGGGGTCTGTCGGCATGGGGACTCACAGCTCTCCAGCTGCAACTTGCACGTCTGTGTGTCCATGGGGTACTTAGAGAGGTCCATGTTGCACGCCACCGTCGTTGTGATTCTAAGAAAAGAAAACATGGGTTCAGAAGGAGTGCTCTGAGGACTTTCGCCAGGGCTCCTGGAGGGAATGTGCGGCTGGAGCCACATCCAAAGCATTTCTGAGGTTCCTGGTGCTCTTTGTATGCTCAACAGCACCTGAGACTCAGAGAAAGCTGGGTCAGAGTTGGGGGAGTTGGAAAGCTAGCAACTCAGAAGCAAGACAGCCAACCATATCACAGAGCAGACTCACTGCTGGCTCCTTTGAGATGCTCTTCCTTGTGCTTGTTCAACGCGATCTACACTCTGAACCCATGCACGTCCACAACAGTGATCACAGGGCTTACTCAGGCTCACATGGTGCTTAGTGGCAGGGTTGGAACTGGAGCCCTGGTCTCCTGGCTTCTTGATGGGATCAGGATGCAGAGGGAGTGGGAGGCACAGTGGCTTTGGGGGCTCAACAGCCAGGGGTAGTCAGCTCGATATCAGAGAAGCCCTCACAGTGCAGATTTCAATCCACAGGCCTTTTTTTTCTGAGAGCCACATATTTTTATTTGGCCTTCTTGTTTATTAAATACGATGAGAGGTGCTCTAGGAAGTAGAGGTGACCACAGCCCAGTGCCCACGCTCCCTTAAAGGGGACAGAATAACAACAACTACCATTCACGCGGTGCTTGCTGAGTTCTCTGAGTGCGTTCACCCTCTGAACATCTCCAGAGCTAGGAAATACTATTTTTCTCATTTCAATGCTAAGGAACCTGAGGCTCAGAAGGTCGAGTAACTTGCCTGTGACCACATAGCTGCCAAGGACAGAGCAGGGATTGTACCCAAGTCTGTCTGACTCTAGCGCCAGGCTACTAACCATTACCCGTCATTCACAATCCTTACCCCACACCGATTGTGCTGCTGCAGTGCGGACAGATGCACGTGCGTGCACACACAGGCACTCACAGGTATGCACACACGTGCGGTGGGAATGCAGGGAAGGGGACATTAATGTTGATTGGAGTTGGGGTCAAGCAAGAGGTCTAGTTAGGTTTCTTGAAAGAAGAGTTGGGGTTTGGACTGGTCTTTGCAAACTCTGGTGCTGCCGAGTGTGTGCAGAAACCCTGCTACTGGTCAGCTCAGTCTCTGCTTTACAACCTCAGACTCTTACTCGGCATTAAAGATCAGTCCCATCAAGGTTTTGTCCTGGCCTCCACCCCGAGGCCGCTGGGAGCCGCGTGTGCATGACCCTTGTAACTCCCTTGCACAGGATGAGCCCCCCTCTGTGGCTGCCTCAAGCAGCGTGTAGAGACCCCCTTTCCTGTTCTAGCCATCAGGGTTCCATGAGCGAGTGGGTGGAAGGAATTTTGGGCCTCAGGGAGTTGGGAGTGGTCATGGAGAGCCCAGGAATGCAGGCGGCAGAGGCTTTGGGGCACTGAGCCTTGACTCTGTGAAAATATGACTCAGACTAGCAGAGCTGCCTTCTGGGGCCACCCTGCCCCACCAAGTCCCATGAAGGGTCCCATGCACCTCTCTACTCCTTTTTGTCCTTCACACTCTAAGACTTAGCCCAGAATCTTCTGAGTAGGCCATGTCCTACTCAGCTCTGTATCCTCAGCATCCAGCACAGGGCTTGGCACATGGCAGGTGCTCTGTAGATGCTGTGCAGCCAGAGTGGACAGAGAGGACTGTGTGGGGACAGCATCTCGGAGGGCACGGGCACAGTCAGAACTGCCTAAGATCATCTATATCTTCTTCCAGCTGCTTCCCCTCCCAACCCCAGGTGCCAGCTCACCTGAGCGCATACAGGACTGTGCCATTGGAGAAGAGGCGGATGAGCCTGTTGCCCACGGTCACTTCGTGGAGGAAGGATTTCTTGGACTCCACAATGTAGGTGTCGGGCACCCAGAGGAACTCCACCAGGCGGGCATCCAGAGTGAAGCTCTTGTTGCCTTCAAACACCAGCCGCTGGTCTGTCCAGCGCTGTCGGAGGTAGATGGTGGCCGTGTAGTCCTAAGGGGGAGGCAGGGCATGGAGATGGTGAGTGAATTGGGGACAGCCACTACAGAAGCAGAGACGAGGGCAGGGTGGTACCCTCCACCTCCACTTAGAGCAAGTGCGCAGACCTGGGCTGAGGGAGCTGGAGTCACCTGCAGCGATGAGAGAGGACCCTGTGCTATTAATTCTGGATGACCACTCCCCTGCTGAGAGGGAGCCCCCAGCCAGGGCCTTGACCTCCGTGACCCGAGAGCTCGCATTGCCTGAGACCAAATGGCTAAGGATTTTGGTGGTTGTCCAGGATAGACCCGGGGTGCCCTGTGCCCTCTTGGCAAACCTCCTCCCTCAGGGTAACACGGTCTTTCAGGTGGTCTCTTGGGGACAGGGCCTGTGAAGACTGTCATTAGACTCTGGCTTTCCTGTCTCCCCATCTCCGTGTGAGATCCCGGCTTCCCACAGCATTTTTATTCTTTTTCCCAATTTTTTGTCCCTCACTAAACATGCCCTCTTCATTCACTGGTTTTTCTCCTCCTGGCCTTTGGATCCATTTTCTTTCCGATACTCCTGCTATCCTGAATCTGGGTCTAGGTCTCCAGCTTCACCATTCCAAGTGGAGGGGGCGGTGCCTCTTCCTTTTCTGTCTGGGAGTAGCCAGGAAGCACATCTCCATGCACACCAGGCCAGGGGCCCCGGGGGGGCGGGGGTGGGGTGGGAGGGTGGAATGCAGAGGAACAACGCTCACCATGTTACTCTCGGAAATGCTAGAGATGCTTGCGATGTCCAGGGTCAGTGCTATCTGAACTGGTTCTCCTAAGAGTGAAGAAAAATCCAGAAAAACTTAGTAGAAACACATAATATGCCCTTCTCCTCTGCCCGTCCATTTCACCCCCTTTGGACTACACAGCCACCCTATGCCTTGGTGCATTGGAAAGACGAAACTATTAAAATTCACAAAGTAACACTGGCTTTTTAGAAAATTTGAAAATCTAGAACTATAACAAGCCTAATTTCTGGCTCACCCCTTCTCAGGAGCAACCACTGTAGATAGCACATTTCCCTTTGTATGAGAAATATGTCTAAGTGCATAGTTATCTTACTACATGTGAGACATTGCACCGATACCTATCCACACATGTTTGAAAGGTGTGGTGACAAAGCATTTGCCACTTCTCCTGTGTTGCTTGCAGGGGACTGATCTTGTAGAGTGTGACAGAGACTTGGTAGTCTGGGTACAAGTGACTGTCTAACTGGACTCACCACCAGATGGCATTCATCTTGCCATCTCGTGCCTGAGCTCCTGCTGACCCCCTGACACCTTCCATCTTTTCCTTTACTCTCCAGGAACCCTAAACTATTTAGAATTCCAGAACCTTCTGCACCTCATCCTGGGCACAGACTCTGCTAGGTCTCAATTCTGGAGGGCTGGCAGATGAATCCAACTCCAGAGAGATCTGTTCATAGCTTCCAAGACTGCAGGGTCAGAGACACTGTTCTTGGGAGTCAGGCCAGGCCAAGCCAAGCCAGTCCACCCCTCCAGAGACTGCAGATGTGGAAGAAAAGCCTGAGCCACCTGATTCGGATCTCAGCTCCACCACATCCCAGTTCTAAGATTTGGGAAGTTACAGAATCTTCTAGAACTGCAGTGCTGTCATCTGCAAGTTGGGCTGTTGCTGATGACATCACAGGGTCATGGAGAGGCTTAAATGAGGTCAGGGGTGTGGTCATGTCCTTGCAGAGTTTCAGCAAGAGGAAACGTATGTGAAGTGCCTGCCCATCACCTCCAGAAGGTGCTCAGACATGGACCCTGTCCTGTACCTGCTCATTGTGTTATAATAGCTGCCTGTCAGAGGTATTTTCCTTTCCTTCCCTCTCTCTTCCCTAATCCTAGCCAATTTTGGAGAAGAAAAACACTTTGTTCACCAGGTTAATAGATGCAATAGCTTTCACCTGCAATAAATAACTGGCAGAGCCCCCAGGGGATGGTGGCAATGCATTAACTGGCAGAAGAGAAGTGGAATTCAAAAGAAGCTTGAAAATGGCTCATTGGTAGGAACCAGACAAAGCAACTTAATTATTGATGTAAGGAAACCACGCCATAGAATGGAGGGGGGAGTTTGGAAATGGAGTTTTAGAACCAATGCCAATGAAAGATACCCGAGTGTGGGAAGGGGAGATCTTTGAGGGCAGACCCTGCCAGGTGCTTTCTGAAAGGGCCTGGTACAAAGTGGTTTCCTGCCTCTCTGGACAGCAAAGTGCAGCTGTGGCCTATCAGTGCATCCTAGTTTGAAAGGACTGACTAGGTAGTACTGTAGGCAGGTGTGGTGTGGCTCAAGGAGGTGGGTCACTGGAGGTGTGTCTGGAAGGGTTCATCTTCCCTGCTGTCCCTTCCCCTCTCTCTCTTTCTGCTTCCTGGCTGCCATGAATGGAGCAGGGTTTCTCCACTATGCCCATGCACCATGATAGTCTGCCTCAGCTCGGTCCCAAAGCAATGGAGTCGGCTGACCATGGACTGAACCTCTGAAACCATGGGCCCAAAGGAGACTTTTCTTCCTCTAAGTTGTTTTTGTCAGGTATTTTGATCATAGTGTTGGAAAAATGACCAACACACTTCCCAAACTCATGTTGAAAATTCATTGCCATTTTAACAGTATTAAGAGGCAGCACCTTTAACAGGTAATTAGGCACGAAGGCTCCACCCTTGAGGTAGGATTGATGCAATTATGAACGGGCAAGATGGTCCTACTCTTGCCCTCTGCCATGTGATGACGCAGCATGAAGGCCGTTGCTGGGTGCTGCAATCTTGAATTGGATTTCTCGGCCTCTAGGGAACTAATCAGTTTCTGCTCATTGTCAATCACCCAGACTCAGGTGTTCTTTACAGCAGCACCAAACAGACTCAGGCTAGCGCCTCTCAGTGAGGCTTGGTTGGGAAGGCTCGGGCATCTATTTTAAGTGCTAAGAACAAAGGGGATGGCAGTTCCATCGCCCTCCCTGAAGAATGCAGAGGGGAGGAGCACGGAGAGCTCCAGGCCTGCTGAGTGTTTATTTTCTTCCTAGATGGTCTCATCCGAGACTTGCTGCAGTTAGCTTTGCTATGGACCAGAGCTTGCTTTCCTCCCTAGAGTTACGAGAGTAAGCAGTGCCACCAGAGGGCAGCTTCCTCCTAGGAAAGAGGTCAGTGGCAGCACCTCAGTGGCATTCCTCAGTGGCTGCTGGCAGCCCTTTGCTCTGTCCAGCTCAGTTCCTGAACAAGCCTGTGGAGCTCCCTGTCTCTTAAGGGCCTCAGGTCCTAGAAGCTGGGTGCATGGACATTCCAGAGTTCCAGGCTGCCCAGAGAGTGTAGATCCTTTTAAGATGTAGAGAACCCAAAGGGCACCAATCAAGGGGAAAGGGCTTGTGCTTCCCCTCTCTGACGGAGGACCCAGACCCCATTTTCACCCCAGGTGGGACAGGGCCTTACATTCCCCTAGGGGAGCAGTGAGGAAGCCCTTGAATGGTGAGGCCCTGAATAATGACCCAGAAGTGGGGGCAGAGGGAGGACAGAAGGGTGAGAGGCTGTAGAGACCTCTGGTGTCTTCATCTTGCTGATAGAGAGGCCAGGAGCCATCTTCAAGGCAGCGTGAAAAATCACAGGCTTGCCCCCCATCCATCACCACCCAGCTTTAACCAGAATGCAGCTCAGGAAGTGGAGTCCACCAAGCCTCCCGAAACCTCTGCTGTTTTTTGCCTCTGCTGCTGACCTTTTGACTGATGTCCTGGTCACAAAGGATAACCTACCACCAAAGTTGGGCCTGAGAAATTTGTTATATCCTGCTGTGAGGTTCTCGAAGCCAGGCAGGGAGAGCTTGTCACTTCTTCTGACCTCAATGTTGAACTGATTCCCCCGAACGTACATCCTGGAAAGAAAGGAGGGGCTTTGTTGTACATGCTTGTTCATGAGGGATTAAACACACGTATGGGCATAAACGTGAACTTGCGTTTGCCTGTGTATAATGTCTAGATCCGGTTGTGACATTCCTAAGGAGAACCTCTTGATTTTCAGCTGATTGGATTAGTGTCTCCATTTTATTACCCATTTCCCATAGATGAAATTGCCAAGATAATTTGGGAACCCTCAGAGTGTGTTCACAAGGGCACAAGGGTTCACCCATCGATGACCATTTTGGAAACACTGAGAATTGTCCTCTACTGAGAATTGTCCTCTACTGAGAATGGGTAGTGGGACATTGTATTCATCTGGGGCTTCAGGGATGGGAAGGGGTCAGGGTGAGCCTCACCATAGGGCAGCCTCCCACCATGGGGCCAGAAGCAAAGCAGTTCAGACCAAGGCCGAGGCGGGGTAGCAAAGCTCACCTTGGAGCGAAAAGGCTCAGACACACGAAGGTCAGGTGGAGACTGTAGCTCATGTTGAGGGGACGTTCACACAGAAGGGTTCCAAGTAGGAATCACTGGGGAGACAGACAGGTGAGGTGAGGGGAGACGTTCTCAAGTTCCCCTACTGCCAGCCAGCTTCCCCTTCCTGGGGTGGGAAGGCATGGAAGTTCCTCGGCACGCTCCGGGAGCCCCTCTCCTCACTGTCCAGTGCAGCCCCTGGTCCCTGGGGATCGTCTAGAATAGCTGTCATGTTGGAGGAGTGTTTCAAATCAACCCTCGATAAAGGCTGAGACCCTGTTTAGACCTTTGCTCACCCAAACCAGGCCATGCAGCCGGCTGTCCTGGTCTGCATGTTTCTTGAGCCGCAAGGCTGCCCTTACCGTGGCCCTGTCCTGCCACCCCGGACCCTGCGTTCGCCCTGACCCAGCCGGGCACTCTCCTGTTTATCTTACAGTCCATCTTCACAACCACCTGGTGTGTGGGCAGGTGACCCCATCTCATGATGGGGACAGGCTCCTGGAAAGGACCATACTCTGGAGCGGCAGAGGTGACTGAATCCGAGGTTGGCTACCTCACCTCTGGTACTCTACTCCTTCAGCACAGGCTGTGCCTCAGTTGGCCTGATCCCTGGGAGCTCTGAAGCCATTCAGCTGGTGTGGGTGTGGGGACTGTGGGGTTGGCATGGCCCTGGGGACTGGCCTCCTTGGATCTGGGAGCTGCTCTTCTGGGAGAGCAGGAGGCCTCTGGACCTTGACGCCCGTGACAGCAGCATGGGGTTCTGGGGCTCAGGCGTCTTCCCAGGCAGCACCCGGCTGAGTCACCCTGCTCTCCTTGGTAACCTCTGCGGGCCAGGCCACTTCCTAGTATCCAGCGATTCTGGAGTGCCAGGCCAGACTCAGCCCTTCGTGAAATAATATTATGCTACTTAGGAAGCCAGCGACCTGCTCATTGTAGAAAGGAAAGCAAGACAGACACGAATAAAGTTAAAAGTGTGAAACTCAACCATCTGTCAGTGTGGGTTCCTAGATTGCAATGCGTCCCCCTCTGGTGTGAGATGTCAGTGGTGGCAGTCACACGTGTGCTAGGGGCTTGTTTTTACTGTGAACCTAAACCTGCTCCAAAATCATCAAATCCACTTTAAAAGGCAAAACCAAAACAAAGTATGAGTCTCTCCCTGTGTCTTCTCTCTTGTTTCGTACTTCAGAGATAAACGTGGTTAACAATTGCTTTATTTACGTAAAGCGATTGCATAAAGAAAAAATTGAAAAGTGAAATGGGGGTGATAGATGTGCTTTTTGTCATTTTCTTGTTTCTACTTAAAGTAGGTGACATTTATTGAACACTTAATGAACTTTGCCAGGCTAAGTGCCTCTAAAATCCTTATGCTTCCTGGAAGCAGTTAGTACCACCCTCACTTGACAAAGGACAAAACTCAGCTAGAGAGGATAAGAAATGTCTGCAAGGTTCTGCAGCAAGTGAGGGGCAGAGTGGAGTTAAAGCAGGCTCACCAAGTCCTCTTTTTATTTTTTTGTTACCGGGGATTGAACCCAGGGGTGCTTAACCACTGAGCCACATCCCCAGCCCTATTTTATATTTTATTTAGAGACAGGGTTTCCCTGAGTTGCTCAGGCCCATACTAAGTTGCCGAGGCTGGCTTTGAACTTGCTATCCTCCTGCCTCAGTCCCCCAGAGCTGCTGGGATTACAGGCGTGCACCTCTGTGCCTGGCTCACCGAAGTCCTCTGAATCATCGCTCCGTGAATGGGACACACTCTTTGCAAAGGTCAGCAGCACCTCTCTACCTCGGTTCAGACAGACCTGCCTCAGTCTTCCTAATCCCTATGAGACAGCTCGCAACATGAGTGTCACCACATTTACACAACACACGTCCTGTTCTCTAATGTTATTTCCAAAACTTTTTCTCTACAAGCTCAGGAATGAACATCTTTGCACTAACACAATTCTGCGCTGAGCCCGTCCACCTCAGCTCTTTCCTTCTTGCTCATCAAAACACCAACTGCAAAACCAACAATATCAACCGACTAGTGACCATCGTCACTTTGTTTGTTTAACCCCTTTGCCCCAGTCTCCGTCCTTTTCCTTGGCCAATTTAAGAGGTCCATGAGGTGGCTCCCACACTCCCACCTCTTCACCCAATGTCTGGAAGGTCGAGGCTGCTCCCCTGATGAACCAGACATGTGGACCACCCCAGAGGGCCAGGCTTTGGGAGAGAGGCATGTAGGCAGGGAACACCCTAGAACCACGCTGCCCTGGAGCAGAGGCCAGGCCACCTTGGTGTGCAAAGGGACCACCAGCTGCCCTGGGGGAGGAGGGGCAGTGCCAGGATGGAAGTGGTGGAGATGTCATTTGGTTCGCAAAGAGAGCTTTGCCAGTGGCACAGAGGAGGTTGGGGACCCTCTCGATGTCGGCCAAAATAGTGGGGCTTGCCTCTGGCCACTCTCTCACCCACTCACACTCGGCCTCTTACCTGGCCCTGGGGAGCCCCGACTTCTTCCTAGTCTGGCCTGAATTGGCTCAGTTCTCATCCCTCAGTTCTACCTCTGATGGGAAACTGTCCTTGACCAAGCAAGCTGGGAACTCTCTGGTCTTCAGCTCTCAGGTCCTGTTGAATAGGCTTTCCCAGTGGCCGGCCCTTAGGAAAAGATAATGTTCGGCCCTGGGCCTCTGAATCCCCACCTCCCCAGACTCTCAAATCTTAGAAGCTCTGCCAGGCCAAAAGGGGCAATGTGCCCCATCCTGCCCTGCTCACTCTGGTTACGTCTCCAAGTAGGTTCCGTTCTATAATGGAAGAGAGGTAGGGAAGCATTCTTCAGGCCTGCTAGGTGCCAGGTCCTGTGTTTGGCTCTTAATATCATTTGAATCCCATGGCCATCGGGTCCATAGGTGGAATCAAAGGCGTATGAAGGGATTTGCTGAGGTCACACAGCAGTCAAGTGGCCATGGTTTGAATCTGTATTTTCCAAGTCCCTGTTCTTTGCACTGCATCTAGGAGGAGGGACCCCTTTCCCCACACTGGAGCGCATTACCCTTGGCTCTGCTTACCCCAGATCCATTCTGGGATGGAGAGCCGTGCTCACTGTGTGTGCTGAGTGCCAAGTGCAGCTGGTGCCACGGGCTGTGTGGCTGAGCAGCCGTGCAGTGAGTGGCTGTTGCAGTGTCTGCCAGTCTAAGTGGAAGGTCAAGCTGCACGTTTGACATGGACCTTTGGAACTGTGTTTAGCAGAGGGGTGCACTGGGCCACCAGAGGGCAGTGTCCCGAAGGTTATGGGGCAGGCAGCTGAGGCTGAGATTCCTGCTCGAAGCACGCAGCCTTCTGCAGTCTGCTGGGCACTTGGCATTCAGGAGGTCGCAGTGGTGTTCTTAGCCTATCCTGAGGGCATCTCGGACTCCAATCTCATCTCTACTCAGAGAGCAGGGCTGGAGCCTCGGATTCAGACACCTGAGTCTCAGAACCTCAATTCCCCCCTCTGACAAACGGGAAGAAAAACATTCACTCAACACACATTTCCACTCTCCCTTCCAAGTCTTCCATGGGATTCTTCTGTAATCCCATGGTGATGAAGAGGACCTGAAGTTTCAAGTGCTTTTTAATATCTCCCACGTTGCCACCTAGGGTGTGAGCTGACTTGGCCCCACCTTGGGAAGGCCAGGGAAGACACAGGACATTAGGTCACCCCGGGGACTGATGGCTCTCTTCTCCTGGACTGGCTCTGAGGAAGAGCCCGAGGCAGCTTTCTGCAGGGGTCTACTCCCACTGCACAAAGTTACCGTGCCCCAACCCCTTCCCACCCAGGCACTGTTTCCTTGTCTCCTGTCACCTTGGCATAGACAGAGGCCTTTGCTGGGAAGCAGGAGTGGAGCCTGAATCAGGCCAAGGTGAGGACAGGCATTATCTGTGCCATGGTCCTGCCCAGGAGAGCCACAGAAAGCAAAGAGGGGCCAGGCGTGCCCTGTGCCTGCGGGGCTGGCCGGCTGGCAGCACAGAGGCAAACAACCGTGGCTCTGTGGCACAAAATTAGGGAGGGGCCCTAATTTTGGCTCGGCCACTTGTTCCGAGATGGTACTACTTCTTCCTGAGACTGAGTTTCCTCCCTTGTAGAAGGGATCAGGCTGTGAAGGAGGGAGGCAGGGGAAGGGCTCAAACTCCAGGCCCAGCCCCTTCCTTCCCTGGGTCCCAGGAGGGCTCCTTTGGCTCTCCCTCCCTCCCTCCCTCCCTCCCTCCAAGGCCGGGTTCCTTACCAGGCAGCTGGGAGGCTCTGTTAGGGCAGGTGCTCGGGTCTTCCAGGCAGGGTTTTCAGGCAGGGCATGCTCTTCTGGGTCCCCAGGATTCCCTCCATCTCAGTCCCAAACCCTTGATAAGGGATCACAGCCGCTCTGATGGAGCAGCCCTTGCTCTGGGGAAGACAGAGCTGTCAAACCAGCTGGACAGAAAGAGGCAGGTGGGGCCTCCAGCAGCTCCTCCCTCGGATGAGTTCTCACTGATCCTGGGTGTCTGGGGTTGTCCTGTTCCCTGCAGGGCAGTTGGCTGCCAGGGTTTGATTCTGAGTTGGCATCTCCATTGCATTCCAGACCCCAGTCAGGAAAGACTGAGACTTCAGACCTATGAGAGTCAAGCAAAGCAGCGACCCCCTCCGCCATGTCAGATTCTGGAGGACCCCTCTCCATCCTGGTCCAGTGGAATGGGAATTGGCAGTGTGAATTCGGGCAGGCAGCTTCAGCTCTTCCTCCTCACTTCCCAGAACTTGACCATTTTTTCTAAAACTGATTCCTGGCTGCACATTGTAAATTTCTTTGGGATCAGCAGAAAGCCTGCTGTACATTAAGAGACTTTAGGTCCCAGGACCTACTGCTTTTCAGACTGGAAAATTTTGAAAAAGCCTAGAGTCCCAGAAATTGAGGACAGAGGCTTAGCAGGCCCATGTGGAGGAGGTGGGACACACTCTGGGAGGAATTTGGTCTGAACTCTCCTCCTTCCCACATCCAGAGCTCCCACAGAGGATTCTTGAACTCCCATAAGGCCCCTTTAGGGACATCCAGAGACAAGGCCTTCATCCTCCATGGCCGGCTGAACTTCCTAAGAGAAGCACTATGACAGTGTCCACTGAGCCCTGAGTCATCCCCCTCATTGTAGCCAGTGACCCTGAAACCCAGCTTACTTGAAGCTCTGGATAGAATATCCTGAAGGCTTGGTCTTGCTCCCTAGGAGGGAGAGGGGCCAGGGAGGGACTCAACTGGAGGGGCCAGAGAGAGCTGAGGCTGTGGCAAGATGTCCAGAGGCACATCTTGGTACGCTGAGGTCAAGCTCCTGCACAGACCCACCCGTCCTGGAGGTGGGGAGGTGGGAGATGGGAAGGGGCAGGAGGGAGGCTCAAGGTTGCTGCAGGAAGTAAAAGTGAGTGGGGAGGAGGAGGACCTCAGGGCGCAATGCGCATTGATTCCTTTGGCCCCAAACCAACTTCCTTAGTGCTCCTCTGGAGCCCAGCCAAGCTGGGAAACATTTCTGCTGGTTGGTAGGGAGTGGGCCCCCGAGAGAAAGCCCTTTCATTTCTCTCCAGAGACCTCACTTTCACCTGGGAACCGTGAGGGCGGCTAGAACAGGAACAGCCTAGGAGGAGCCGGTTTCGGGTTCTCAATGAATGCACGGTGGTTTGGGGCTATTTTCAGAATTTCTAAGATGCTCTCACACAAAACAAAGCCTTGAGAGTAACAAAGACGACTACTCAGAGCCCAGAGGTGTGGGGGGCGGAGGGCGGGGGTCCTCTGACTCAGGAACAGGGAGACTTAGGTGAAAGAACACTGCTGGCCAGCTGCAGGGCTTGGGAAAGTTGCTTAATCGCTTGGCATCTGGATCTTAACCTCAGGGTTGCTGGGAGAATTCAGCCAGGACAAGCTTGGGGTGCTGTCTGAGAGCCTGGCCCAGAGAACCTGCCCCCTGTAGTGCTGAGTGTGTTCTTCCCCCGAATCTTTCAGGATCTTCTCAGGTCTGCACTTATCTGCTCCGCTCTGTGTCTACGTACATTATGTATGTATTTCTTTTTTTAATTGATCTCTATCAAATCTCTCTTATCTATCTAATCTTTAATCTACCTGCCTATCTTCACCATCACATCTATTTTATCTCCATCATCTATATTATGTTTAATCTTATAACTAGACTGTCAGTGCTTTCATTGCTCAGGACTTACATTTCTAAGTAAATAATCCCTGAATTTGTTAGTCGACAAGTTGTATCCAGGGACCAGAGAAATCTGGATCTGAGTGAATCACAAACAGGTATGATAGCAGAGGCATTCAAACAGTGCTTCTCTCTAGTGCCAGCTTCCGAGATGGCTTTTAGATCAGCTGAAGAAATTCCCTGAGTGGAGTTTCCAGGGAGCGATGCTCTTTTCCAGAGGTCTCAGGCAGCCTCGCTCCCTGGCTGCAGAACCCTGGCAACCTCTGCACCATCCGGGTCATGTGGTTTCAACTGTGACCTTAATCTCAGGACACCTGAGGTCAGTGGTATATCAGGAAGCCCAGCTATGCCACGTACTGCCCACAGGCCACGCATCTCAATGTGCACCTCCCTCCTACTGCACAAGGCTCCACACCCTCCTAGAATCTGTCCCAGAAAAACAAAGGCCTGGGTGAGGCAGTGCGTCTTGCTTGTACCTACATAGCTATGATGCATATGGGACACCGAGAAGACACAACACTGCCCCCCACGCAGTGCTTTGTGGTTTTCTGAGCTTTTTGCCATGCATGCGACTTTTTATTTTGAGCCATATAATCCTGCAAAACAAATGAGAACTATCTTCCTTCCTTCCTTCTTTCCTTCCTTCCTTCCTTCTTTCCTTCCTTCCTTCCTTTTTTCCTTTCTTTCCTCTCAGCACTGGAGATTAAATTCAGGGGTCCTCTACAGTAAGCTACCTTCTCAGTCTTTTTCATTTATTTTTAAAAAATATTTATTTTGAGACAGGGTCTTGCTGAGTTGCTGAGGTTGGCCTTGAACTTGTGATCCTCCTGCCCCAGGCTCCCTAGTCACTGGGATTACAGTCCTGTGCCCCTGCACCTGGCAAAGCTTGTTTCTTTATTCTTCCGATGAAGCTGCACCAGAGTCACCAGCCCCTGAGTGGTAGCTCCTTTGTGCCCTGCAACACACAGGCCTTGGAGTTTCCAGCAACTGCATTATTAGCCGCCCTTGTCAGGCCTCAGAGGACTTAGGGGCCATCGCCTTGCCATCTCCAGCACTGAGCTGAGTGCGTCCTGAGGTCAGGTGCCTAGTCTTATTAATTGGTGCATCTGATGCCAAGGTCAGTGTCGTGGCCACATTGTGCGTCCTCAGGAAGTCTACACAGCCAATGAATGAATGCGATCAATGACACAGGTACACCTGAGTATCAGCAGCAAATTACATACTTAATTTGCTTCTAATTCCTAGTAATAGCAAATATACACCTCTCTGGAAGCCCCCTCAGCACCAAGGCATAAAATTTCAAACTTTATGTACTTAAAGGACTGGAAAAAGAAAGACAGGCGGTGGTGGAAACTCCTTTCTTGGCAACGTCTCTGCAGTGGAGAACAGCAGTGCAGGGGACAGGGACCCCACAGGGTCTGCCCAGAGGCCCCTGTCAGAAGGAATCACCAAGGGCGCCTGTTGAAAGGCTCACCTTGGGCTTCTCCCCAGACCTGCCATGGCTCCCCAGGGAGATCTTACTCATCTAAACTCGGGGGAGCCTGCTGCAAGGCAGAGCCTCTTCATTGCTCATTGGCTCAGGGGCTAAGTGTCGCTGTTCCTTCCAGGCTGGCTCAGCCTTCTGACTCAGCCACACCTGGTCCTTCCTTTGAAGCTTACAGGTCAGAGGTGGAGCATTCCACATCTGAGCTAGAAAACACAGTTAACCACAACCCGTGACGAGAACTCCAGAGGAGTTCAGTGCATCACCACAGAGGTGAGGGGGCCGGCTGGTTTAGACGCATTGACTCAGGGGCAGTCCCTTGAGAAGGGTCACTGAGGCTGAGGAGTGAGGAGTGGCCAAGTGCTGGGGGCAGGGGAGGCAGGGTGGACTGGGGCAGGTGCCTCTCAGGGGCTCAGGATGCCCTGTGGGAACCCAGGGTCCAGGCACGTATCCTGACTGGAAGTGGGGGCGCTGGCTCCTGTCTCCTGGGGCCTCTGCCTCAAGCTCTAGAAACCTGGGATCTTCTGCAGCAGAGCCAGTGGTGAGCCTGGAACCTTCCGCACTTCCTGCTCTAAGCCAGACTCCCCTAGTCCCAGAACCCCCCAGGCTGGGGCTCCATGCCTTCTCCCACCATGGGGCTCCTCTCCCCTGCCTTTTCTTGGGAGCTGCTCAGTCACTGGCACCTTTAGGAGCTCTGCCAGTGCTAAAGACCCCCAAGATTATTCACCAGGTGCAAACACTATCCCAGGTGCCTTGGGCCACAGGCCCCAAGGAAGGTGGGCTGGACCAATATGGAGGCACGCAGAGTCTCTAGAGAGGGGCACCATCCACACCCTCACTGTGCCCCCTGGGGACAGGTGGCCTTGTGGCAGGTTTGTAGCATACAGGACCTATGCCTGCAGTGGAATTTCAAGACCAGAAGAGGGCAAACTGCCTCCCCAAGTGCCCTGTCACTTTATCTGCTGGGAAGAGCCATGCCCAGTGCATGGTATCCAGCCTTCCTGTATACCATGGCTCAAATAATGCATACCTACACACACACACACACACACACACACACATGCATATCCATGCACACATCCATGCACACACATGCATATACGCGTACATACACATGTGTGTGCATAAACACATAAACATTCACACATATACATGCATACACAGAAATACGCATACACACATGCATACCCCTATATACATACACATGCACGCTCGCACATGTGCACATGCATACATACACAGATACACA
Organism: Glaucomys volans; assembly: GCA_020662805.1. Lineage (NCBI taxonomy): Eukaryota > Metazoa > Chordata > Mammalia > Rodentia > Sciuridae > Glaucomys > Glaucomys volans. The sequence goes on from JAJEJO010001969.1 coordinate 644,796, forward strand.
TGTACATACATGCATGCAGACATATACACATGTATGCACATGCACATACACACATACACACATGTATGCACATGCATGCACACATGCATATCCACACATACATGAATGAACACATGTACATGCATATCCACTTACGTATACATAGCTGGACTGTACACATCCATTTTATGGATCAACCTGACTCTGCAGTCATTTTCCAGGGGTTCTACAATGCAAATATCCTTCTGCTTTTCCTACAATTCCCGTTTGCAGCCCAGTTGGGCCTCTCAGGGCTCCATTTCATTCACCAAGTGGGCTCTACTCACCTTGGGTTCCTGGTATATTCTTCAGGAGTCAGGATGCATCTTGGGGTGAGGGGGCTGAGGATCTGTGTCACAAGGGCATGAAAAGACTCTGGGGCAGGTCCCAAAGGCTCAGGGCTCTGGGATGGCAGGTCCTGTTGAGGACTGGAAGTTCCGATCTCCCTGGCTGGGTAGAACAGAGCACAGCACTGGGCTCCAGCACTTTGGCCCTGACACCTCCTCAGGGTGCTGGCCAATCCCCTGGCCAGCCCAGCTTCAGGGTTCCATCTGGGACGTGGGACCTGGTTCTCAGAGTTAGCAGGTGTAGAACACCATGCTCTTTGCCTGGCAGAGAGGGGTGTGCAATGCATGATTTCACCTGTGCCTTCAACCTGGGGCCCTGAGGAGCCAGTCGCACCCTCCCTGGGAGCATCTGTGTTGCAAGATGCTGGTGTGGCACCCAGTGCCAGAATCCCACCAGCCCCAGAAACCCACCAGCCCTGGTGCTGGCTTTGGCACACAGAAGAGCTTTGCACCACCTGGTACTCAGAGCTGGGTGGTGTTTGCAGCGCCCTGGCATACAGACTTCACAGGCTGTGGCTGCCCCAGCGACCTTCCTGGCACCTCATCTCTAACCCTGGGACTGACCCGAGCACCTGATTGAGAATACAACAGGCTTCAGCCATGTTTTCTGTTTTTTGGAATGACAGGACTTTTATTGTCTTTCCTGCATCCTCTCAACAGAGTCAGAGCACCTACTATGTGTCAGGTGTTCTTCTGGGTGTTGGGCGCACAGCTGGGAACAAAGCACAGCTATCAGTGTGGGGAGGTGAGCAGAAAAGCAGAGTGGGAAGTGGGGCCGTGCAGAAGTGGGGAGCTGACCAAAGAGGAGGTGGACTGTGGGGGGCTGTGGAAGGTCTTTATGAGATGGGCCCAAAATAGAAAGTCCTCTCAAAGAGGCGACATTGGAGGGAGCCCCCTGGGGAGGGTTGCCGTCCTGCTCGCCTTCCCTCCTGTGTCTCACTCGCCTGCAGCCAACTCTTTCTGGAGTCCCAGTACCATCAGACCACTTTCTAGCTCCATCATCCTTGAGTGGATATTTTTCTAAATAAAACCAAAACCCCTTTTGGCATGATATTTAAAAGCCTTCAGGATATGTCCCCAAAGATACTCACCCTCTGTCACTGTCCCTCCAGTCACTGATCCATGCTGAAGTGCTCATAGCTCCCCAGGTGCCTGGCCCAGGGGCTCAGTCTCCCGCATCTTCTCCCCATCCGCCTGGACCCATCAGCCAGGCCCTCCCGTCTCCCCCTCCCCTATGCTGACCTCCTTGAGTCACCTACCACACTCAAAACCACAGGTGCATGGTTTGTATTCTTGCCTGTCCCCCTGAGACTGTGGGTCCCTGGAGAAATTATTTGCATCCATCCTTAATGCACAACCTAGAACCAGACACACAGTAGGAGTTGATGGAAATGATGAACACAGAAAGGAATCGTTTTGTTTAGTCTCGGCCAGGTCTCTGAGCCCTTTCAGTGTGGTTTCCCTTGCTCAGCAAGCAGAGCAGATGGTGCCCTGTCCCCCAGTGTCCTGCCTTCCCACAGCCCTTTAGGTCTCCTTTCCACTGTCCTTCCCGTGCCTGCCCACTCTTTCTCCTTCCCCCCACCTCCCCCAGAGTGTGTGTCCGGTGGTGGTTCTGGGACTTGGGCCCTACAGCTGAAACCAGCCTCTCTGGGGTCCCCAGTTTGAGAGTGGTTGTGTCCTGGCCGGCCAGGACTGATTCAGTTTTAACTGGGAGGTGCTTGGCAGGCCAGGTGGAGCCCCCAGAGGCATCGCCACACCCAGGACAAAGGCAGATGCTGCCCCTCTCCTCATTGCCATGACCCAGGTCCCCCAGGGTCATCTGACTTGAGCTCATGGGCTGGAGTCCAGCTCGGACTTGGGATGCTGGCTGCCGCCTTCAACACCCAGCTTGGCTCAACCTCTCACCAGTCCCCCTCTTGGTTTTGAGCTTGAGAAACTTGAATTCTCTGGCGTGATGTTTGCCTCATTCCCGGCTCTGCCTTGACCCTGGTGACCAGACTATCTGACCTCTGGTTATTCTCCTGAGTCTAGACTTCACTCAGCCATGGCTGTCTTCGATCGTTTAACACACATTCAGCACAGGTCAGCCCCCCTGCCAGGCTCTAAATCAAGTGTCAACAGTGTTTTCTGGAAAGGGGCCAGAGAGCAAATACTTGAGGCTTTGTCGTAGCTATTCAACCCTGATGCCGCTGCACGGAGAACACACGCAGGTGATGTGTAAATGAGCAGGCGAGGCCACGTTCCATTGCACGGTATAAAAACAGGCACTGGGGAGGCTTTGGCCCCGCCTGGGGTTTGCTGAGCTCTGTTCTAGACTGCTGAGGACTCACAAACCTGAGCCTGTGCCCAGAGCACACTGTGGTGGCTGGGAAGCCTTCAAGCTAAGCACTTTGAACACTGAGTACATTTCTATAACTTTCCCACCAAATAAATCCCTGTCATCTCCTTCTAGTCTTTCTTTGTAGAATATATAATAGAGTACATATCTACTCTGTGCAATGTGTATATACATATATCATAATTTTTCCTGCGGACTTTCTCTCCCTGAGGCCTTCTGATCAGCTCTCCTCATTTCCTCCATCCCCCTTCCCTGCCTTCCTGATGGCAGTCTCGGGGTTGGCATTTCTCCTGAATTCTTGGATCATTCCTGGCAGGAACCACAGCAGCCGGGTCCTAGCCAGAGGCAGTTGTTCTCCATCTGATCTGACTCCAGAAGCGATGGCTGGGGAGTTCCTGGATGGGACTGGTTGGGATTCCAAAGAAAGAGGCAATAAATGCCAGGTGACCTATCCAGAGCAACTGCTGGGGAACTTACAGGCAGTCCTGCAGGGGTCCCTGTGATGGACAGCAAGACAGAGGTGTGTCTGCCACGGGTCGGGGTTTAGAGTTCGTTGGGGTTTAGGAATGCGGCTCAGGGTAGGGCTGGCTCTGATGTGTGTGGCCGCATGGTTAACCTCAGTGTTTTCAAGACACACTGTGATCGGCTTTCTCAGGGTCTGGGAATATTCAAAGTCAGGCTCAGGCTCCAGCTTGTGGGAAAACATGCAGCTGGCCAGGTTAGAGAGTAGCCAAGGCATCTGAGTTTCCCTGTCAGGACATGAGAAAAAACAGGGGGTGTTGGAGGTCCCCACGTGGTGGCTTCACTCCTCCACTCTCAACACTGACCTACCCCAGGTCCGTGGTTGCCCCAAGCAATGGGGGAGGAGAGGGGTCCCTCTTCATCACTTCCTCAAGGCCGGGCAACCACTCTTCTCTCATCAGAGGCAGAATACGACATAGGCTGATCTGGGGTCCCTGCTCCCACAGCATGCACCTCCAAACCCTCCAGCTCCTTCCTGCAAACCCACATCCAGGCTCTGCCTCTGGCCTTAAACTCTTTTCTGCTGGAGGACCTTGTGTATCCTTCATTTACTCCCTCACTCAGTCATTCAAAAGTATATAATAGCTGCCTCTTTACCTTCTGGGCGCGAGACAGACATGGCTGTTGCTCTGATGAACTTCCAGGTCAGTGAACATTTCCTGAAAAGGGCCAAATAGTAAATATTTGCAACCCCAAGGGCCACACAGTCTATTACCACTCCTCGACTCAGTGGTCAGAGTGCAAAGCAGTCACAGATGCTTGAGGGGATGGGCATGGCTGGGTTCCAATAAAACTTTATTTACAAAACAGGCAGAAGGCAGGACTTGGCCCTCAGGCCATAGTTCACCAGCTGTGATTGTTGTGCACTCACAAGTGCTTCGTCCTCCTGCTTCTAAACTCTGTGATTCTGTGAAACACCAGCCCATGGGAACCCAGTACGTGGCTCCTTATGAAAACGAGGTCACGAGAATACTTAGGAAAATATAATTGATGATGAAAAACTAAACAAAATGGCACCCAGCCCAATAACAGCAGAGGCTGGAGTCTGAGTGGTAGAAGTGAGAGCAACAGGCCAGGTTAGGAAGAGCTGTGTCTTCTACACGGAGGAGAGCCAGGAACTCAGGAGCCTCTATAGCCCAGGGGGACTCTGGGGTCCTGGAAGCCGAGCGGTGTCCTTGGGAGGAAGGGCATTCCAAGATGAGGGGACAATGTGAGTGGAGGCCTGGAGATCTGTCCTGGGCAGCAACTGGAGCAGGGCTGGGGGAGCAGGCAGGGACCTCGTGGTCTTCCCTTGAGGGCCATGGCCAGGAATCAGAGCTTTAGTTCATGGGAAATAAGAAGTTAAGAAAGAGAAGTGAATGATCACATTTGTATTGTGGAAAGATCTCTCCGGCAGCTCTTGGGTAGCAAGATTGGAATGGGAGAAACTGAAGGTGGAAGACTAGGGGGGATTGGGAGAGTGATTTAGGCCTCTTCCGATGGGGGCCTGAGCTAAGGGACATGATCGTGACCAGCCACCTCCTCCAACATCCCTCATATGTGAAGGAAGGGGGTTTAAATTAGGGGATTTCTAAGGCTTGTTTGCTTTCCCTAGGATCCTGGGCAGGGTTGGTCTTCCCTGGGACCTCAGGATGATGGGGAGGACTCCAAGTGAAGTTGGGGCCAAGGTTAGAAGAACCCAGAAAATCCCCGCCACTCGGCATTCCCCAGGGTATTGTATGCAAACCTCATCCGTTAATTTTAGGGTGTTGGTTTCCACGTCTGGGTGTGTTTCTTGGTGTGTAACACGAGCTGGATCAATGGATTCTTTCTTCTTTTCCTTCTCCTCTCTGCCATTGCAACCTGATACTAGCTTTAAGTTGCCAAATCTAGACAGAAAAAAATCCCAATCTGACATTCCATTTCTGAATATGTGGAGGTCACTGCTAACATTGTGTTCTGAGTCTTACCAGCAGTGTCTGATGGGCTGAGTCCTCAGCACCTCTTCCTACTGGGACTCAGTTCATGCTGAACAATTGGGCACAGACCCCAATTGTTCATCTGACTGAGCGAGGCTCTTGTTCACTTTAAAGAAACCTCTAAAGATTCCCCATTAACTTTTCTTTTGTTATGTATGTGAAGAAATATACACAGCATAAAATCTCCCCTTTTAACCATTTTTAAGTGTAAAACACATTAAGAACATGAACATCTTCTGCCACCATCAGCACCATCTGCCTCTGAACTTGTTCTCCTTCCCAGGAGGAAGTTCTGTACTCATCAAACAATAGCTTCCTCTTCCTCCCTCTCCCCAGCCCATGGCGCCCACCATTCTGCTTCCCATCTCTAGGAATCTGATTGCTCCTGGGACCTCAAGTCAGTGGAATGGTGTAATAGCTGTTCTTTTGTGTCTGGCTTAGTTTACTTAGCCTGCTTCCTGCGTTCATCCATGGTGAACCATGTGTCAGGATGCCCGTCCTTCTGAAGTCTGGGTAAGCATATGCTACGGTTTATCTAGTCCCGTGCTGATGGGCACTTGGATTCTTCTGCCTTCTGGCTATTGTGGGTAGAGCTTTGGGAACATGGGTGCACCCACATTGGAGTCACTGCTCTCCATATCTAGGAGCTCGATCCTTTTGAGAACAGTTCCTCTTCCTGTTTTCCTTTCTGCTCCTCATAGATGGACAGTGATGTCGTTAAGTGCCTGTCTGACTTTTAGAAAGAGCATTGAATCTGAGAGCCCTGGGCTCCTGGCACAAGCTGAGCTCTCTGGGTTTTTTTTTCTTCTCTAGAAATTGAACAAATGGTACACACTGTATTGATTTTACAGGAATCGTGTGGAGATCAAAGGCACTACTAGTGTGTGTGAAGGGCTGCTCAGCTGTGGGTCATCCGCCACTCTTGGGTGTGCTGGACCATGGTTGCTCCCGCTGCTATGCCTGACCGCTGCTGCGATAGCTGTGTTTAGACTTTCTGATGTGCAGCAGCCCAGGATCTGCATGGGGCTGACTGTCATCAGTTTCAGGTGGACCCTCCTCGGTAGCATTGTGGCATGCAAGAGCTGCAAAGAGCCTTGGCATTCTTTGATTCAAGGGGGTTTGGGTGTTTTTAATAAAAAAATAATTTTTCTTTCCAAAAAATAAATCTTGCTATGAGCCCTGCACGTAAGGCAGGTCAATGTGGAGCTGGAAGTGAGGTGGAGGGAGCTGAGACATCTGGTGGCCCTGAGAACTCTTCAAGCAGGGCCAAGGTGGAATGTGAAGACCGCTCACCAAGTGGGTTGCTCCTAAGGTGACCGTTGCATCTGAGCTCACGGAGTTGATGAGGTCTGAGGCTCCCACCGAATGCTCTTCCCACTGCACCACCAGTCTCCTCCCTCCTTCACACTGTGTGCTTGTGGAGCCTTTGTGATGTCCAGCCATGCTGCCTTCTGCCTGGGGTCTGGGGCTGAGGGGTGCGTTAGTGTCGACTGGCTGCTATAACAAACCTCAGACAATTATTTTCATATGAAGACTGGGAAGTCCAAGGTTAAGCTGCTGGGTGACGCAGCGCCTGGGAAAGGCCTCTTCCTGGCTGGTAGGGCTGCCTTCTCTTTGCTCCCATGGCCAGCAAGGGTGTGGAGGGGGTCATGGAGAGCACACTGATCTCTCTTTCTCATATGATTTTTGTTGTTGTTGGTACTGAGGGCTGAACCCAGGGGCACTCTATCACTGAGCCATGTCCCCAGTTCTTTTTATTTTTTTATTTTGAGACAAAGTCTTGCTAAGTGGCTTTGGCTGGCCTTCAATTTGTGATCCTCCTGCCTCAGCCTCCCAAGTTTCTGGGATTGCAGGCATGAACCACTGCACCTGGCTCTCTTCTGCTTCTAAGGGCACTAATTCCATTATAGAGGCCTCACCCTCCTGACCTCATCTAATTCTAATTACCTTCCAAAGACCCTACCTCATAGTAGCATCACACTGGGGGTTAGGCTTCCAATAAGAATTTGGGGAGGGGGAATTTAGTCCATAGCGTCAAGATCAGGTTGAGGTTCAGGGAAAACTCCCTGGCTAACAGCCACCCTGAGCACTGTGGGCTTGTTGGTGCTGTTGGATGCTGGAGACACTGTTGGGCACGGCTTGTCTTGCTGTATTCAGCAGAGGAATACAGAGGAACCAGAGGAAGCCCCTGGACTTGCTAATCCTGTGATGGTGGTGTCCCAGGCTGACACCTGGTCTCTAAGCTGGCATGTCCCCGGGGGATGATGCAGGGAAGTCACTGGGACAATAACCAGTCACCAGGGCAGTTGCAGAGTTACTGAAGATGCTGGACAGGTTCTAGTGGGCAGAATGAGCCCCAGGAGCTCCAGGTCTTGCCCCTGGGACACTGAGCTAGGTGGGGACCTGAGTAGCAAGTTAGGATGATGATGGCCATTCTGAGCTTGGTGCCAGTGGCCTGTGGAGCTGCCACCCTCCATTCCTGGGCTCAGCCACACTGTCCCCTGCCTGGTCCACGTCAGCCTCCTCCCCTGCTTCTACCCCAACAGTCACATTGTGTTTTCTGCAATTTTCCACCCCAAGCTTTTCTCCCCTTTACCCTGCTTTTCTCTTTTTTCGCCCATCTCGTCTCCTTCCACCCTCTATAATTAGGTGATTTATTATGCCTTTTAGCACCTACTGGTCTCCTCTCACAGGAATCTCGCTTCCTGCAGGCAGGTGCGTGAACGAGCTGTATGAAGTTACCTGGTTATGTGTGAAAGAGTCTGTGAAATGTAAATGCAGCCTGTGTTGTGTAGACTGGGTCCAGCCCTAGAGTGCTCATTATGTACTTGCAAAGATTCCAAAATCTGAAAAACATCTGGAATCTGAAGCATCTCTGGTCCAAAGCATTTCAAATTGAGGAGATTCAACCCTTGTGTACATTTTGTAGAATGAATCACAGGGACTCCATGCTGTTGGGATTTCGGGATTCCTGTCTTAGGAAACAGCCAGGGAGGTGGGATGCTGTGCCCAGGGACACATGGCTGATGAGGTTGATGGTCAGTCACCTCAGGGTTCCTTCACCGCCCCTGGGCCTCCACTGCTGCTCCCACGACTGGACTCCCAGCTCCATGGGCTACTTCTATGTCCCTTCCAGCAGCCTCTCTTCCAAACTGAGGAGAGATGGATGCCCTTGGCTGAGGAGAAGTGCCCCAGTTAGAGCTGGCAAAGAAGAAGCTTTGCTTGGTGGTGGGAGTGGTGATGGTGGGGTTGTGCTGAATTTTTCTCATACTCAAGTACAAGGAGGCTAAAGACACCTGGGTCAGGTGTCAATTTTTCATCACTGTGACCAAAATACCTGAGAAGAAATAGTTTATTTTGCGTGCGTAGTTTCAGAGGTTCAGTTCACGGTCAGCCAACTCCATTGCTCTGGGCCCGAGTGAGGGAGAATATCATGGAGGAAGGACATGGCAGAGGAGCCGCTCAGTTGGGAAGTCAAGAGACAGAGCAAGAAGCAGGGACAAAATATACAAGCCCCAAGGGAACACTCCCAGTGACCGACGCCCACCGGTCACACACACCTTGCAGTTGCTACCCATAAATCATTCAGATTATCAATCCATCAAATGGGTTAATCTACGAACAGTTTACAACCCATAGTCCAATCATTTCCCCTCTGAACATTCCTGCATCGAATAACATGAGATTTTCAGGGACTACGTCATGTCGAAACCAAGCAGGTTGGTAGGACTGGGGAGGAGGGGTGGGCAAGTGGCAGGGGGGTGATCGGCACAGGGTCTCAGCTCCCAGAGCACAGCTAATCCTGGGAGGCTGGAGACATAAGTCAAGGCCGTTTCTGCCAGAGGCTCCTGGCTTGCAAGGCTCCAGGTACCAGTGATGCGTCACTCCAAGCCCAGCCGGGAACACAGGTTCCTGTGCCTCCCGTGTGCAGGCCTGTCTGATGGTGGCCCTGCCAGGTCTCCACCTGGGCCTCCTCAGACCTGCTGTTCCATGGCTGGCTGCCATTCTCCACATAGCTGGCCCCCTCCCCTCAGATCCTAGCAAGGGGCCTGGGTCTCCAACCTCCAGTGAGTCCTCACCTTCTGCCCTGTCCCCTGCTCTGCCACCCCTCACATGCTATGCCTGGAGCACCTCTCCCATGACGTCCCCCAGCTCCCTCTCCCTGAGAGGCTTGTCCTTTCCTTCCCCAGCCATTGAACAGCTTCTAATTCTTCAAGAGCCAGACTCAGGGCTGGGCTGCCTGGCGGCCTTCCTGCTCGCTGACAGACTCGCACACACATAGAGATCCTCCCGACACACACCTCGCATGTACATCCATGAATGCACATGAAGGCACAGACACACATGGACCAGGCAACCTTCACATGCACACATTTGCACACATGTGCACGCACCCCACACGCTACTCACAGTCATACACACATAGCCACAGCTCCTGCAGGTGCACACACACCTGTGTTCCCTCCCAGGTGCCCCGTGCTAGTCAGACACACAGTGACGCCCACCTCCACCTATCCACACTCCCACAGTCCCCTGCATGACAGCAGCAGGTCACCTCTGTCTCTGTGCTCTGTGGCACGTTGGGCACAGCTGTCCCTTGGCATCCTGTTCTGGGCTGTGCTATGTTGATTCTCTGATCCTCTCTCTGACTAAGAGCCTGTCTCAGTCCCAGGCCTAACATGGTACCTGGCACACAAGAGGGATGGGAGATGATGGGAGGTGTGTGCATGAATTGAAGTTGGCTCATGCATGATGGGTGGGGTAAAGGGACCCCTGGAAATGGTTCAGGCAGGTGTCCCTGCAGGAGCTTGCAACCTTGGCTGCAGTAGTGCTGGGGAGGTCAGAGGAAGCTTTGTCTTGAATACCCAAAACCAACAAGTGGAAAAGAAAGAGAACAACACAACAGGTGACTATCATGTGCACCCTTGGTCAAGAACACTGGTCAAAAGCACCAGACCAAGGGAAGCAGATGGCTCCAGGTCATGCAGTGGGGCCAGCACCTGAGCCCTGGTGTGGCTGTGTTGACTGAGCCTGCATCATGGAGCTCATGTGTGCAGGCTCATGGGGTGACAGCTCCAGAGGCAGGAAGAGGAAGAGGAGGGTCAGTTGCAAGGATTGGTGGGGATGGGAATCCTCTTTGGGGAGGTGGTGGGTAGACAGCAGTGGTTTTTAATTGTGATTTTGTGCCCCCAGCAGACATGTGGCAGTTGATGTCTGGAGACAGGTTTTGTCTTAAAGGCAATGGGGGGAGGGTAGCATGCAAGCATCTTACGATGCATAGACAGCACCCACAGCAAAGAACCTTCCGGCCAGCAATGTCAGTGATGCCATCATTGAGGACCTCTGGTATAGAGAAGGGAACTTGGGCACACAGAAGGCCCTTAATGAACAGCCTCCTTCCCAAACCAGCCTTCAGAACACACGGTAGTCAACCTCTGCCTCCTCCTCTGCCAGAACCACTCAGGATCTTCCTGCCATCTTGGTTACGGAAGTATCCCTGCTCTGTGAGGCCCTCCTGGCTTTCGGTCTTGGAACTGTATCAGTGTGAGACGCGGTTCTGAGTCACTTGTCTTAGCAACGTTGAATATACACATCTTTCTGTTTTAGACATAGGTATTGTGTGTGTGTGTGTGTGTGTGCGTGCGCGTGTGTACACTCATGCACTCTTTCTTCTCTGATTTGGTTTTCAGCAAGAAGATGGAAGGGGCAGCTCCAGTTTGGAAGCATGTTTTTACTTTTGACAAATCTGAACCCATATCCTTAGGTATCCTCAGGATCTAAAATAATTAGCAGTTACCCCATTTTCCCCAGGATTGCACTGACTGGCTCCTGTTTTCAGAGGACTCTTCCATTCTTGTTTGGACAGACATGTCCTGGAACTCCAAAGAGGGATCTGGAGGGATGCTTCCCAGGCCCGAGCACCTGGGGGCTTTGAAGCGTCCTGCCTGCCTCAGGGGCTCTGTGGTCCAGGTGGGCTCCCTGGACAGCTGTCAAAGGGCCCAGGCTCAGAGGAGAGGTCCAGTGGGAAGTTGCTGAGCCAGCCTTCCTATGTCCACCTGGAAAGAGCTCTTTGTTCTCTGCACCACAGATCCACAGCAGGGCACTGACCGAGAGCCTGCATGCTGTCTCTTTTAAAGCTGAGACCAGGAGGTCCAGTCACTGTGCTGGGCTTGCCCTCCTGACCTGGAGTGCTGCTTCCTGCCCTTGGTTGAAGAACTTTTGGTTGGCAGCAGTTGCTGGAGCTAAGTGGACCACACATCTCCCCTTCTCCAGCCAGGTGTTTGGGGCAAGGCTGGCCACAGGGCCTGGGCGCTCACCCTGCCTGCCTGGGGCCTGTGGTTTCTCACATAAGCAGACCCTCCACCTGCCCATGGACAGATCCTTCCATTGCGCCCCTGAGAGGCCTCCAGGCTGAATGACCCAGCCCACCCTTCCTGTAACCTGCTCTGGCCAGTGAGCAGAAGCTCCTTGAAGGCAAAACAAGAAATGCCCTTGAAGAACCACTTACCAGAAGTTTCCGGGGTCAATCTGTCTTCAGGCGAAAGGGACACTCAGTGAACTTGGATGGATGGATGACATCCTCTCTCAGCCCTGAAGGCCAGCTCCTTTACGATGTGGCCAACACACCCACCAACCGCAATGCCCCCTTCTTCCTGTTGGTGTTTAAAGAGCGTCCACCTTGGCCATCTTGCTCCATGTGCTCCCATCTACCACGGCTGCCCCTCCCCCAGTCCTCTTTCTAGAATGCAGAGTTGGTCCTGTTCTCTTCCTCGAGATCCACCACTGGCTCCCCATGGCCGTGCTAGAAGTTCTAAAGTCCACCTCCTACCATTTCCCAGGTCTCTCCGCACTTTGCTACCTTTGGTCCTACTGCGAGCTCACTTCCAACACGCTGCCCCGGGCCCCAGGGAAAGCCAGCCTGCTGGCTTTTCCTCGCTGCACAGTCTGCAGTTCTACTTCTTCCACCTGCTGTGCCCTTCCTTCCCATCAGCCCCACCAAGCCCACTCATTCTTCACAGCCCACCTCAGATGCCTCTTCCTTCCCTGAACCTCCGATTGGAACAAATCTCTCTCCCCCAGCAAGGCCAAGTGCTAGGGTTGATTGCATGTGTATTCATTTCCCTAGTATCAAAAGCTCTTTGAAATCAGAGACTGATTTAGTAGCGTCCTGTCAGCCCCTCACCCCTTTCCCTATATCCATGTGCATGGTGTAGACAAGGGACTAAAGAAAGTTGGAATTAAAGGGTTTGCTGTAAACTCTTTTAGAAGCCTCTGAGGCTGAGGGAGGGGGGTGGAGGCTTGATGACAGAAGCCCAGGTGGACAGGGGTGAAGCAGAGCAGTCAGCCTGGAGACCCATCAGGAAAGACGCCAGGTTCCCCGGAGAGCACGCCCGTGAGGCTGGAGGCCCAACGCAGATGAGGCCAGATGCGTTTCCTATATGCCAGGCAGGCCTCTCCCCTCCCCACCTCGTCCTCTGTGCTCCAGCTTCCATCTCTGGCTGTTCTCCAGGGGAAATTTATGTCTGTAATAGTGGAATAATTAGCTCCCCATCCTGGCATGCATTAACCTTGAATTGATGGTGTCAGCTAATGAGAGAGAGGGAGCAGGGGTGCTCAGGAGTTACGGCGCCTCTGACTGCTCTCCCCTCTCCAGGGCCCGGCGTGAACTCAGAGGTCTGTGCTCGCTTCTCCCCTCCCAGGTGAGAGACATCATTACGAGTTTTCCCATGTTCCATGTCTGACATCAGTCATCTTTATTTTAGTCAAATCGTCTCTCTTCAAATAAATTAAACAACATATTTCTTCCCACAAAGATACCTTTACCTGTGGACTTCTGGTTGCCCTGGCAACAGGGATACTCCAATTCTTACCCTCACTGTGTGAGCCCATACAAGCTTTTTGGCTTATGTGAGTCTCTGTTTCCTTGTCTGTGAGTGGAGATCATTGCAGTATCTACCTCATAGGGCTGTTGTGCAGATCAAGTAGCCCAATATAGGTAGAGACTCATTCCAAAATGTGAGACGTTAGGCTTACCTTTAATCCAGGTGAGCACTTTGATACTGGACTTCCTTCTGGGCCTCAGTTTCCCTTTCACTAAAGTAAGGGGTGGGACTCAGTCATCAGTAACTCTCAGGGGGATGCCAACATGGATGGTCCTTAGGTCTCCCCCGACTGTGACCATACGGTTTCTTATCACCTAAAATCTCACTTCATTTGTCCTCTCCATGACAAAAGGTTTCCCCAATAATAGTCACAATGATGTAAAATGACCAGAGAAATGACTTCTCTCAGGTCTGCAGGTAAAGCTCCTTGCTGCTGCTAGGAGAAGTCATTGTCCCCTCACCAGCTCCTTCCTGATGGTTTTTGTCTTGGCAACCAAGGTTTCAGCTTGCATGATGGTCCTTTGATTGGCATTATACTTTACAGTTTATGAGCCTTTCCATTTTTCTGGTGCAATTCATACCTCCGATAATCCCACAGGAATATGGGAGTAAGTATTATTATCCCATTCTACAGATGGGGATGTCTGTTCATTCGCCTGTTCATCCAGGGATGGACTCTTCTGGAATGCATTTTGTACTAGCTGCTGTGGCTCAGAGGCTTGGTGTGTGTGGCTGAGCTGTCATTGCTCCAGTGGAGGCTCTGGATCAGGCTGAGGGGCCTACCCAGTGCTGGGTTCAGAGGACACTGGACCCCACCATGGCCCCTCCCATAGTCTGTCCCTCCCACAGTCTGCCCAGACTACTCCTCATTCTCAGGACTGAGGCCCACATGTGATAACAATTTCCAAGACAGCCTGCCAGTTCAGACCCATTCCTTGGGTTTGCCTGTTCAACCCTCGGCCACTTGGTGAACTGCTGCTTGTCCTTGAAGCCCCAGGTCATCTTCTTCCAACTTCCACTGCTCCCCCTTCTCTCCCTTCAGCTCTATCATGTCAGGTTCCTCTCTGCAACTGAATTGATCACATCACATTGCAATGGTCCACGTCCATCTCTGTCTACACCCATGCTTGCCCCTCCTCATAATCCCCTTCTATGTACACAGCCACTAATGGGAAACTGAAGAGGTTGGGACTCCTCATACCATCCCTGAGTCCCAAGTCAAGTCCAGGGTCTGGCCTGGACTCAGGAGATGTTGAATAGACAAAGCTGTTGTCAACTGATCATTCCTCTCCTTAAGTGATGTTCACTATCTCATGTCCTTGGGTGAAGTTCAATGAGGAAGGGGAGAGGGAGAGAAGAGTGTGGAGGAGGGCGTTGGTAAGGGTGGATGCTGGATCCCAGGCATGGCGTCTTCTGCTTCTCAAGACAGACTGTCTCAGCATGGGCGCCTCTTTCCCATAGCTTCCTCATGGCTGCAGAAGGCTCAGGAGTGAGTGGCCCTTTCTGCACCCTGCCATACCCTTCCCTCCACAAACCCTGAGTCACAAAAGCAGAAAGACAAAAAGCAGCCAGGTGACTTCTTAGCGGAAATCGGAAGGAATTCATGGTGACTGTGCCTGGGTGAAAGGATAATTGTCATCCCATGTAAGGTGAGTCAACAGTCCCAAAGTTCAAATGACTCATCCAAGTCCACACAGCTGGCCAAGAGGAGATTTGACCTGAGCCTCCTGGGTCCTCACTGAAGGCCAGGCTCTGGCTGAGAGAATGAGAAGAAAGATCTAGAGAGAATCTGGCCTTGAGAGGTAGTGAAATGAGGCAGCTGAAGGTCTCAGGAACCCTGGCTGACACCAGGCTCCACCCAGTTCCCCACAGAAGGTCTTAGTGGTGAAGAAAGAAATTGCTCCATGACGCCTGTTGGAGCACAGTGAGCTGGATTCATTCAGGATCACGGTGGTGGACATCGGGACCATGGCAATGGGATTTCGCAATGAAGGACAGTGACGACTCAGCTTCCAATACAGCATGGGAAAAGGAGAGCTTATAGCCAGGAGCAGGGTGGGGAGAGTGGGTGGAAAATGAGTAGGAGGAATGGCAGGGGGGTGGGGGGGACTCTGGCTAAACCCACTGAACAGGATTCTTGCTGAAAACAGTCAGATGTGATCAGATATCACCCGAGGGATAGTGGAGGGTGAGGGCAGGTATGGAGGACGATCAGATAGCAAGGGTGAGGGGAATTCCTGCCCAAACCAGAGTTTATAAGGAAGTCCACAGATGAACCTGCGAGAAGGTTCAGGAGCATGTTGAAATTTTGGTCAAGCAAAGAATCTTTGTCATTACATTAAAAATGAATAAATAAATCGGTCAGGAGGTGTGAAAGGAAAGGTCTGGAGAAGGCTGTGTAGACCCTGGGGGGTGGCGAAGGTGGACTCGGCTGTGTCTGTCAGGGTGACCTCACCTGCAGATCGTCACTCAGCTCAAGAAAACCAGGAAGGTTGTCACAATCCTTTATCCTGAAGGGACATCAGGAAGGGTGGTGGCAGATGGGAACCAGTGATGATCACCTGGAGGGATCCTGAAGCCAGAGCCCCAAAGCTCTTGTGAAGGACAAGGTTACTACGAATGGGGTGTGTGCGTGCATGTGTGCAGGGGTGTCAAGGTGTCACCAACCATGTTAACCATGTCACCTGCAGGAGATCTTCCACCTCAGCTGGCTCCTATTGCATCTGGCCATTTGGGCCACATCTCTTCACCCCTGTTTGACCGGCTCTTGGACAAGGTAATTCATTTCATTTTCTCATGAGTCATGTTTTAGAGAAGCGTCTCTGGTTTTAGGGACAGTGATTCATCTGAGAGCTGGCGAAAGGTCAGGGGGCAGATGGTTACCTGAGCACAGAGTGCCAGCTCCCTCTTTCCCTCCCTGGTCATGTTCGGCAGAAGGTGGGGAATTCCAAGCAGGAGCCCAGCCTCGTGCTGACTGCAGGGCGCTCACACACTGGGTAGGGAAAGGCTCCTTTGAGAGGCTCATGGTCCACGGAGGAGAGCGTTGGGAGCCAGCAAGTCATGGTCCAGGGAAGGGCTGGGAGGCAGCGATTTTTCATTAGCATAAGGAAATTCCCAAGGCTGAGTGCTTGCACAGGTGCTTATTTAGCTCACAGCTTGGGAGTTGAAAGTCCCAAAAGCATGCTGTTGGATCTGCAGAGAGTCCCCTGGACTGCGTCACCTCGTGGAGGTGGCATTCCAGCAGCAAGGCCAGGGGTGCCAGGACAGATCACACAGTAGAACTGAAAGCCAGGTCAAGAGGGGAAGTCCTGTGACCTCCCACTCGTCCCTGTTCTTAAAGTCCAAACATCTCTCGGGGGACCATCACACCGGGGACCGAGCTCCCAACACAAGGGTCCTTGAGGGACACACTCGAGCCCTATCTAAATCATAGCATTCCATCATAGGAAAAGGAGTGGAATGAGGTGGGAGAGAGGGTGGAGGTACTGGGGACTGGGAAGATGCATGAAGGAGGCAGCAACTGGACTGCTTCTTGAAGGGTGCAGAGCAGGGCCATCTCAGATGGAGGGAAGTCTGTGCAAAAGGCCAGAGATCCTGAGGAGGGTGACATGCAAAGGGGCGTCAGGACACGAACCTGGCTCACATTTGCAGAAGCTGAGTGGGTGGGTCTTATCAGTAGACAGTGGGGAGCCAGCGGAGGAATCAAGTAGGGTGCTGCTGGCCTGGTGTACTGAGGGTGGAGATATGGACCAATTCAGATGCCATGTGGTTGGTGCCTGGAGAGGCAGGAAGGTTTAGGTGGGAAAAATCTCTTTGCTGGCAGGAAGGGCGGTGCAGAAGGCAGACCTTGCCCCTTCAAGGACAACAACAGGTATACTTAGCAGGAAGAGGTCATTCTCAAGCCAATGAGAACATGTAGATGCAGACTTCTAGAGGTTCACAGTTAAATTGGAATTTCATATAAACAATGAACACTTTTAGTTGTCCAAAATATTGCATTATTCAGTGCTTGTCTGAAATTTAAGTTTAACTGAGCATCCTGGCTTTTATGTGACCACTCTACTCCTAGCACAAGGAAATGGCCCCATGTCCATTTCTTCTGACCAGAGAGAGAGCAGTTGCTTACACTTGCTTTTGCTCTGATGCTCTGCTTGAATTTGTTAAAATGATGGGTCAAAATACATGTGTCCAGAGAGTTCAGATATCTCCTGGGAGTGGAATCCTAGTAGTGGTATTTCTGCTGATTAATCATGAGGATTTTGCCTGACGCCAGTGCCTTCCCGCTGAATGGAGAGATCAGACGAGTGAAAAACCTTCCAGCCACTGGCTTCTCCCTGAGTCCCTATCATTAGGCACCTTCACTTTTCAGTGGGTTCTTTGGTGTTTGTAACCATTATGGTTAATGTGTAATTAAACTCTGGAAAACACCTGCTGGAGGCCAGAACCTGTCTCTGCTCTACAGACAGTAATTTACTGATTGAGTCAGTAAGTAAGCTGTACATACCAGAGTGAGGGCCACCCCTATAATTCAGAACAAGGTAACCCCATAAGGGATATGGAATAAAACTCACAAAAAATGAATGAAAAAAAATCATCTGTGGATATCATCCAAGAGGGTGACAATGTTTTTGGCAAGCCCCAAACTCAATCAAGGTGACCGGGGGTGGGCGGGGTGGGTGGGATCGGGTGAACTAAGGAAGCCACCCAGGAAGCCACATGGCTCCTGTAGATGTCCAGCATGAGGTCATGGAAGACCAGCAGCCTTAGCCGGGGCGATGGGACTTGCAAAAGAAAACTGGAAAATCATTTGGTAGGGTTTATGCAAGGCCCTCCAAGGGAGGTGAGGCTGGGATCTGCCAGGAGTGGCTCTGGTCTCTGGGGAGGTGTTGGTGAGCCTGGGCCCCTCCCCCCAAGCACGGCCTCTGGCCCCTTTCAGCTCAGGAAGTGACTGTTTGGATTTGTTTATATGGAGAAAAACTTTCCTCCCTCCCTTCCTCTTGGTCCTCTTGACCCCCCTCTTGCTCTTGTTCTGGTCTTCCTCCATCTCTCAAAATAAATTAGCAAAGAGGACTTCATTCTAGTTGGGGCAAGACCCTCAGGAGCTTGGGAGATGTGACTTCCCTCAAAGGCAGCTC
>JAJEJO010001970.1:0-19253 GCA_020662805.1 Glaucomys volans
AGGCAGATACCCCAAGTGTGGCTTCTGAGGGCAAGGGTTCATGGACACCTTCTACCCAAGCCTGTCCCTTGGCTTCCAGGTAGAGGAGTTTGGGGCTAGGAGGAAAAGCAAGGCTTTGGGGAACAGTCTTTGGCAGCTGACCTAGCCCCCACTAGGATCTCGGGTGTGGCAGCAGGAAGGGCACTGTAGCAGAGGCTCCTGGTTGCAGGGTACCTTCAGGCATGCCTTGGCTCCAGGCTCCCTCAGTCCCACATGAGCACAGTACTAGAAGAAAATGCTAGAACATCAGGGGTCTGGGGAGCAGAGCCAGAGCCCCCGAGAAGTGTGGGTTTCCATGGTCACTGGTGCTAAAAGCCATAAAGCGCACTTCTGAGGATGGAGGAGAGGTGCTCACACCCAGGTGAGGGATTTGAAAGGTCCTTGTGAAGAAGGTGGCTTTAGAGAAGGACCTGGAAGGATGAGTGGAATTGATAGCTGGGGGCAGGAGCAGAGAGGGCTAAGTGGAAGAATGATGGGACCTTCTAGAAGCCTGACGGATAAATGTATCAGGTGGTATGGCAAGAAGGGTAGGGGTGACAGTGACGGTGATGGTGATGGTGGCGGTGACGTGAGACCAGCCCAGCAGTGTTGAAGGAAGCCAGAGCTTCCAGTAAGTGCAAGCTGCATGGGGGCGGGGCCTGGAGGCCATTTCTATTGTTCAGATCAGGGACAGCAAGGGCCCCCAGTCAGGCCAGCTGGGAGAACGAGGGGGTGAGGAGGATAGCAGTCCCACTGGCAGGGTCTGTGGGCCTGGGCACCTGACTGTTGGGGAAGGATGAAGGACAGGCGTGAGCCTAGATAACCCCGAAGTTCCAATACAGAATATCCAAGCATGGTGGAGCCAGGAAGCAGGGGGGAAGGAGCAGGTTTGGGAGAAGAGGTGAGAGGATTTGTTTTGGACGTGCTGAGTTTGAGATGGCTGTGGGCCATGCTGGGAGGGATATCAGGCAGGCCTTGACTCTCTAGATGAGAAGCCTGGGGCTTGGAGGGAGATTGTTTAGTGTCCTCTACACCCCAGTGACAGCTGGAGAGTTGGGAGTGGGGGTGATGGTGGAAGGAGGGCGCCAAGGTGGGGGGAGTGGGCTCAGACTAAACCCTGTGGAATGTTGGCCCAAGGGAAGAACAGGGGGAGAGGAGTCCCAGGAGAGGCAGGAGGTGGCTGCCAGGGAAGCCAGGGAAGGCCAGACACCATGCGGGAGGGGCCAGCACATGCAGATGCTGTCAGGGTACCCACTAAGAGGGGGGCAGAGAAGACGGGCTCTGGAGAGAGCTGGCATGATGGGGCCCAAGTTCAGGGGTGCCTGGGCCTGGACTTCTGCAGGTTTCTGCATTTGGGCAGAGAGAAAGGAGAGTGGAGAAGTGAGGGATGCAGGGATAACTGTAAGGGGAGCTGGGGTGGGATGGTGGCGCAGAAAATCAGATTCTGAGTGCAGAGGGGCAGGTCCCAGAGCAATGGAGCAGGAGGCAGGGTGGGTGAGGGTTGGAGGTAGGGAAATGGGAAGGTTTGGGGCAGCTCCAGGGGGACAGAAATGGTGACCCACAAAGAAGGGAGAATACAGGCCTGAGTGAAGGCATAACGCAGCCCTGGGGCCACCCAGCAGGCTTTACCTGTCCAGTCAGCACAGCTTCATCTGGACTCTGTACAGCACTGCTCAGTTCTAGAGCTGCAGTGGGGAAGCCGGAGGTGGGGACTTACCTGGCCCTCTGAAGCCTGCACTGAGGGCAGCCTTTAGATCGTCCACCATGGGCTGTAGTTTAGAGGTCGTTCAGGTGGGTGGAGGGCAAGGCTAAGCAGCAGGGGTCTGGAGGCTGATCCAGACCCTGGGGCACTGTTGCCTGCCTGGCTTGTGTATTTACCAGGGGAGCTTTTGGGAGCCTGGGTGGTGGGGAGGAGCTAAAGCCAGCCGTTGGCATTGCCCCTGGTTAGGAGTCACTGGGGGAACAGTGACATTGAGTGGGGCACAGTGGGCATGAGGGTGCTGGAGGAGGTGTCTCAGAGAGGCCAGGTTCCAAGCCGAGAGGGGAAGAGCAAGGCAGTGATCTGCAGGATGAGACCCTCTGGGAACCTTCTGCCGCTTGGGTATCTCTGACTTCCCACACTTCCCTGAAGGCTCACCTCCTCCTTACTCAGTGACTCTTATCCCATCTCTGCAGCCCACCTGGACCCCTTCTGCTGGGTGGGCGAAGAGGGCAGTAGGCAGGGCCTTCAGAAGCAGAGGTGAGATGAGGTGAGGTGTCCTAGTCGGGGAGCAGAGATTTCAGGCTCAGTGGAGCAGGTGGCACTGACAAGATGGGAGCTAGAGGTGGCACTTGAGCAGGAATAGGGTGACTTGTCCCTGCCCTCTCCCCAGCTCTAGCAAAGCTTGTCTGCCCCTTATGCTTTTCTGTTAAGGCAGATCACTGTCAGCCAGAGCTGGTTCTCAGCCTCCTGCCTGGACCGCTGCAGTGTCCCTTAATTGGTCCTCGTCTCTCCCCTCCAAGCCATTCCCATGCTGCCAGATTAATCTCCTTAACACATGACTTTGTGCATCCCCAACACCACCCCGGCACCCTGAGCCTCAGTGGTGGCACTGTGGGCAGCAGAGGCAAGTCCAGCCTAAGGCAGGGATCAAAGCCATTCTGTCAGCCCTACCAACTTTACATCCTATCCCCCACCCACTGCCCCTTCCACCTTCTGGTCTGGGCAGAGGGTCCTCCCTGCACATTCCTTTCCCTGCACCTTTGCCACCACCGCCCTCAACCTGAGATGTCCCCGCTGGGCATCCTCCTGCCTCTTCCTCCCCAGTGGCCCACTGGCCCACTGACCTCAGCTGCTGCAGGGCTCCTGGTTTTAGACGCTCCGTCCTGCTACATGTGAGGCCTGCTTTGACTGGCAGTGCCCATGGGGCCCCCTGAGCGTGGCCACGCTCAGGGGGCCCCAGGGCTGCAAGTTTCACTGGGGTCTGCCTCGTGGTAAGGTGCTGTTACTCTGTTTAACAGAAGGGCCACTGGGGATCTGAGCCTTTGAAGGGATTTGCCCAAGGTCACACAGGTGGAAGTCTCAGAGTTGGCAGGGCCCCCGTGTTCAGGTTCAACCCCACCTTTGTATTAGGAATGTTGTATACACAGAGGACACTATGAAGGTTAAGCAAAGGAGCTGCTGCGGGTCCAGGGGCGTCCTGGAGCTGGGAAGTACTGAGCGCTTTTCCTGGGGCCACAGTTGCTGCAAAGTGACAACCTGAGAGGAGGGTGGGGGTTGGGGAGGAGACGGAAGAGGGGAATTTGCAGTGAGCATCAGCACGGAGAAGCAGCCGGGACCTGGGTGCTCAGGTGGCCTGCCCTCAACTCACACAAATGCCCAGTGGGTCTCACCTTCTGTGAGCAGCATGAAGGACACAGCCTAGACCCAACAAAGGATTTCTGAAGCTGGAGACAGTCAGGGAGTGGAGGCTGGACTCGGCAGGGCCGTGTGCATCATTCTGCTTTGTCTGGGTGTGTGGCAGGGCAGCATTGTAGAGAGTGTCTTGGAGGTAAAGATGTCAAGAAAGTGCCAAAGACTTAGCTGTGTACCTTTTTAAGGGAGCCATGTCCCTCCATCAAGTTCCCACTCCTTTCGGAGCCTCAGTCGCCTGGGCTGTTGGGGAGGCTCACATCCCTCCCTCATTTGGTTGTGAGTTAGAGGAAGTGAAATCCTGGGAGGAAGGTCCTCAGCCCAGTGGAATCCATGGTGGGCACTAGCAGAAACTGACTCCGCCTCTGCCCCTTCCAGGCAGCCGTGGCTGTAATTATGACCGTGGTCCCTGGGGTAACCGTGTTGCTAAGATTGTGTCTCTGTCCCGGCCTGCATTTGCAAAACGTTCCCGTCTCCAATTTAGTAACTTGGACAGATCTGGCTGCCTGGGTGGGGGTTGGGGGGAGGCTTTTTTCCACGGATCACTGGGCTCTGGAAGGGAAGCAGCATAGCCCTGAAGTGTATGAGGGAGAGAGGGGGCAGGGCTGGGGAGCATACCTGGCCCCCTTCCACCCGTCAGGAACCCGTGTTCTCCAGAGCTGCTTTGCAGGGTTGGATGGGGCTTCAGACTTCACTGCCATCCTTCCCGGAGGGGGACCACGCTGCAGGCCCTGAGGGCTGCCCTGCACCATCCTCAGTGAACCTCTTGTCAGTGTGCAGGTGAGCAAGGTGTGCACTTGTCCACAAGCTGTCAGTGCCAAGAACCTCTTGTCAGTGTGCAGGTGAGCAAGGTGTGCACTTGTCCACGAGCTGTCAGTGCTAAGTCCCTTGATAAGGTCAGAGCAGGATGAGAACACACCAAACACAGCAGTAGTCCTTTTAAGATCCATTAATTGAGTAAATATGTATATCGAAAGTTACGGTGTATAATATTCTCTTATTCTTACTCTTTTTTTTTTCTTTTTCTTTTGCGGTGCTGGGGATTGAACCCAGGGCCTTGTGCTTGACAGGCAGGCACTCTACCAACTGAGCTATATCCCCTGCCCCCTGGTCTCAAACTTCTGATCCTCCAGCCTTCACCTCCCAAATTTGCTGGGAGATGGGATTACAAGCATGTGCCACCAAAAGCGGCTCAACTTGTTCGGTATTCATTCATATTCATTCATCTCTGTTGATTCGAAGTATAATTAAACATTAGAAGATACATTATCTACTCAGTCCATCTTGTGTCTGGATTCACAGGCCCCCTCACTGTCCTGTGGCTTGGGTCTGAATCCTGACTCTATAGTGTTATCGGGGTCAGGGTGATGTAGAATCGGGCCCTATCCCAGGCGCTTCCTGCTCTGTGACTTCAAACCAGACATCCATCATCCCTTGACCTCTTCTGCTCCTCTGTGACAGCAGAGCGGGCTGTTGTATGGAAGGCATGAGGTGAAGCACGTGGTGAGCCTCTGAAGCATCGCAGCTGTGTGGTTTGTGCTCATTGTTCTTATCCAATCCAAGACTGGGCAGGCAGCAGAGTGACCAGAGGCAGGTTCACTGACCACCACGTCCTGGCAGACTGGACTTGGGAGTGCAGTGGGGAGGATCCACTTAGTGAGAAGCCATCTGCACTCTGGATTTTATCTACACTCACACTGGCCACTTCCCTGCCTCCTACATTGTGCTTACACCGGAGGGACTAAAGGTCTTGTCTCTGTGCGACCCCATTAAGCAGGTCAGGTGGCAGTTCCCCTTTTGCCCCCACTCAGTCTGCAGAGCAAAGACTTGCTCGAGATCTGCCAGAGCAGCAGGCTCTGTGCCACAGCAGCTCCCACTGTGGCCACTCACCCTCTGGTCAGCTGGCTCTCTGCCCTCCCTGCTGACCCTGCCCCTGCCCCTGGGCCTGCCTTTGGAGAGAACCCTGTGCATAGAGAGAAAGTGTGTCTCTTTCTGAGCAGCCATGGCCCCGAGGTCCCCAGTGCCCTTTATCTGCTAGTGAGAAGCCCCTTCCTTCCAGCTCTCCCAGGCTGGCCACACAGATTGGGGCCATTAGGATACATTTGGTGATGCCTGGGATCTGGCTTCATGCTTGGGCAGCCAGACGAGGCAGCTGGGTAAGCAGGAGGAGGTGTCTGATGGAAGGAGGGCCTCGTGTGGCTCTTTCAGCAACTGAGATTCTTTGAGGAGCTACTATGAATATTGGGCTTTTCTTTTATCTTTAACCTGTCAGGTGGAGTGGGCTGCCCTAGGCCAGCCACGTCTCTGTCCTCCGCCCAACCACATTCTTCTCTTACCCCCAGCCAGAACTGGGGTCCTGTTGCCCCCGTATCTCTCCCTTCATCCTTTGGAGTTCAAGGGCTGCCTCCCGACTAGTGTGTTCACCCTCCACCTTTCTCCCCTGAACTCCTGAGTTTACTGCCAGGGTCATTTACCCCTGGCACTGAGGCAGGGTCTAAGGCCCCTTGTGGCTATTTGATTGTGAAGTGTGTGTATGACTTGGTGCCAGCTAGACACTGAGCTCTGGGAGGCAGGAGAGTGGCTGGTGTGTTTTCACAGCTCTTCCAAAGCCTGCTGCCTTGCTAGGCATTCAGTAGGCACCTCATGTGGAAAAAGAAGTAACTGGTGAGCAAGAATGGCAGGCAAGAGCCTGTCATTTGCTCTTGAGAGGGCCTCTCTAGGATGTATGCTTGGTCCCAAGCCCAGACCCTGGAATTACCTCCAGTCTTTTGGCCAAAGAGGTTGAGTATCTTGCTGAAGGTCACAAAGTGAGTGACAGGATAGGCTTAGAATTATCCCAGGAGTCCTGGCACCTTCCCATCCCGGGGGGGCTCCCTCCTGCCCATCAACTTATGCGTGACAGGGAGTATGTGCATCATGTTTGCGTGTGTGTGGGGAAGGAGGCAAGCGTAACCATCGGCTGTCAACAGGAGGCTGCCAAGTCCACGGAGTGGTGGTGGAACACGTGTGACTGCGTGTGGGGCCGTGTGACTGGGTGTGCATGTGAAACTTTTGGCCACAGCCATCTGGTGTCAGCCAGAATCATTGCTCTGCTATCCTGGGCCACTGTCCTGGTCCAGCAGTCCAGGACAGAATGCTCTGAGAGCTCCCAGGGGAGGTAGAACGGAACCCACACACAGGCCCCCAATAGACCTGTGGCCCCAGAACCTGAGACCCAGGCCTGGGGAGTGGCTGGGGGTGTGGGTGGTTGCCCTTACGTGCATTTCCTCCTGTACCCTCTGAGCCTTCTTCCCATGAGCCAGGGCATCCAGCCCCTCCTACCCTCCAAGGTTGCTGTTCTTGCTCCTCCTCCCTGGGGCCCCACATTCAGGAGGACTGGGATGCGGGGCTCAGCAACAAGCCGGCTGCTTCATGCCCCCCTGCCCTCCAGCCCGAGGAGCTCACCAATGCCCTGGAAATCAGCAACATCGTCTTCACCAGCCTCTTTGCCCTGGAGATGCTGCTGAAGCTGCTCGTATATGGCCCCTTTGGCTACATCAAGAACCCCTACAACATCTTCGATGGTGTCATCGTTGTCATCAGGTATGACTGCCCCCTACTGCCTCTTGCTGGAAGAACAGCAGCAAGGTGGTGTGGGGTGAAGGGCCGTGCATCCTGTTCCTCTGGGGTAGGGGAGTCTGGAGCCAGGCCCCATTGACCCACAGACCTTGCCACTCCCTCCAGGTGGGAAACTCTGGGCTCCATGTTCTTCTCCATCCTCTGCACTGGCCCCACATCTTGCTCTCTGAAACTGGGGCTCACAAGTTCCATTCTCCTCTCCTGTCCTCAACCCTACCCAGGCTGGGGTGGGTGTGGATTGAGGAGTTGTCTTTGGAGAGGAGCTGGAAGAGGAGTGAGGCCCAGCCAGATGTCCCTGCCTGCAAAGTGCTTGGAAACCAGCTCAGACGCCGGCAACTTGCTTTAGGGTTTCCAAGACCTTGGGAAACTATTCCAGCCCCCCAGGCCCAGGGCCAGGAGAACTGCTTTATTGCTTTCTGGAATTGGCTTTAGATTTCATTAAAAGAGAACAAAGCAAATATTCCATAACTCGAAGCAATTGCGTTGGCCAGATTTAGGGAGAGGGCTGCCTGATGCCAGGAGGTATCTCGCCCAGGAAGGGTGGAGGGGGCTGGGACCATAACCTGGATCCTTACCACCTTGGGGGCTCCTGCCCGGAGACCAGAGGGCCCAGCCATGCCTTTCTATCACAGTGGCCTGGTTAGTTCCCTCAGGTGTAGTGCATCTCTGAAAGGGAGGGCAGGAGACAAAGACAAGGGCTTAGTCTACCTGCCTCCCCTGTCCCTGGCAGTGTGTGGGAGATCGTGGGCCAGCAGGGTGGCGGCCTGTCGGTGCTGCGGACCTTCCGCCTGATGCGGGTGCTGAAGCTGGTGCGCTTCCTGCCTGCGCTACAGCGGCAGCTTGTGGTGCTCATGAAGACCATGGACAACGTGGCCACCTTCTGCATGCTGCTCATGCTTTTCATCTTCATCTTCAGGTGAGTGCCGGCTGGCAGGCCAGGTGTGGGGCTGGAGGCCTGGGGTGGAGAGCTCTGGGCCCTGACCCTGTCTGTGGCTCCCTGTGTCCTCAGCATCCTGGGTATGCATCTCTTTGGCTGCAAGTTTGCATCTGAGCGGGATGGGGACACGCTACCAGACCGGAAGAATTTTGACTCCCTGCTCTGGGCCATCGTCACCGTCTTTCAGGTGCGAGGGTCACAAGACAGGGGGTGAGCAGAGGAGGTTGGGTGGCCAGTCAAGGCCCTGACTCCTGCCCTCTGTCCCACAGATCCTGACCCAGGAGGACTGGAACAAAGTCCTGTACAACGGCATGGCCTCCACTTCATCCTGGGCCGCCCTTTACTTCATTGCACTCATGACCTTTGGCAACTACGTGCTCTTTAATCTGCTTGTCGCCATTCTGGTGGAGGGTTTCCAGGCAGAGGTAACTCCCTGCCCTGCCCATCTTGCCTTGCCCAGGGCAGTCCTACCTCCAGGAGGAATGGCTGCCTCTCTTGAGCCTCCTCCTCCCTCTGCTGCAGACTGTGAGGTCTTGCTGGCAGGACACCAGACTAAGCCAGGGGCCCCGGGAGGTGCTGGGGGGAGGTGCCAGGTCTCACGCAGTTCTCATGTGGGAAATAGTATGGTTGTGTGGGGTCCCTGGGTTATAGGTTAGTGACCTGTGGGCTTCTCTCTCCCCACCAGCTAGACCCTCCCCCAGCAAGTCAAATGAGCCAAGGGTCGGGCCCACAGTGAAGCTGGACCCTGAGCACAGTGCTCTATGGGACATCTGGCAGGGGCGGGGGACAATTAGGGGAGTGTGGGAGGCTTGTGTGCAAGTCATCTGAGCTCAGGCTGAGCTGATGAAGATGCCACCAGAGCCCAGGCAGGGTTGAGCTGCCCAGGGTGAGAAATGAGCCCAATTAGCTGCGGGCATGGCAGAGATGAGCGTCCTATTTCCAGCCCAGACTCCATCACCTTCGTCACAGGCAGCGTCATCAATTAATATTGATTTACATTGATCCTGCCCTGGCTGTGCCAGGTTGCGGTGTCTGCCCCAAGGACTGCATCTCCTCCTTGCCCTCAGCTCTGCCTCCCTTCCCACCTAAGCCCCCAGGTCTAGCCCATCACCCTAGCACCTCAAACAGGGCAAGTAGGGCCAACCTAGAAATGCTCCAGGTTGGGCCTGGAGAAGCTCTTGGTCCAGTTCTCTCTGGGTGACCCGGATGAAAACTCCCGCTGCGGCCTGGTCTATAAATACC
The DNA here is from genome assembly GCA_020662805.1 of Glaucomys volans. Classification (NCBI taxonomy): domain Eukaryota; kingdom Metazoa; phylum Chordata; class Mammalia; order Rodentia; family Sciuridae; genus Glaucomys; species Glaucomys volans. The sequence continues at coordinate 9,207 of JAJEJO010001970.1, forward strand.
CAGCACACGGTGGAAAAACAAAAATCTATTTTCCGACTCTTTCCCAGCCTTGCAAGGGAGGGCCGTTCCCCGTGGGCCAGGCTAGGCTGGTGGGGTGCGGGTGCATCTGTCCCACACTGGTCTTTTCTCCCTGCTTCCGTTTTAATTCAGTAGTTATCCATTATGGCATTTCCTCCCTGCTGGGTGGCAGAGGGCAGCCTATGGGGGAGGCTTTGGGGTGGCTGGGCTTCTTGCAGGGAGGGAGGGCTGTTGGTGCTCTCTGTTGGAATGGGATGCTTCTTTGGGGTTTCCCTGAAGAGCTGAGGGGTGCCACAGGGCTCTCTTAAGAGTCAGGGTGTCTATCGTTCCCCTCTGGGTCATTGCTTATGGCCTGCAGGAAGAGGAACTGAGTGGGGATGGATCCCTTTATCCCCTTCCAAGCAGAAGCTCTGGACAGCTAAGGCTTTCTAGAAGAATTCCTGTGGAACTCTGTGAAGGGAAATGGAAAACACCCAGAACCTGTTCCTCTCCCTTTCTGCCCTCCAGCCGGCATGGCAGTTCTGGGGGTGCCCAGTGCAGACAGCCCGCTCCCCACCACTCGGCCTTTCTTAGCACCTTGTTAAATCGAGTGCAGTTGAGCTGGCCTGGTTGCTAGGCAGCAGTGATGTCTGAGTGTGGGAATGGAGCTGCCTGGCCCTTGCGCCTGGCCTGGTCACCCTGGCCCTGCTGGGAGCTTGTGAACTGCTCTAGTATGGGGGGCCGACAAGGACCCCAGGGGGCCACAGCCTCCTCAACTTTCAGAATATAAACACCCTTTCCAGGAGGGTGCCACCTCGATGTGGCGACTTGGGCTGCAACGCTTCAGATGAGGGGTGGGATGGAGGAGCATTTTAAGGTCCTCCCTGGAGGTGAACAGCAGCTATGGTCCTAAAGTGCCCGTGTGAGGGCCTGGACCAGCCGTTCCTTTGTCCTGCATGTGGTAGCAGGGGTGAGGGCTCTCTCTCAATGCCAGTGACCTGGACACCTCCACAGCCACCTGCCCTCTTCTGTGTGGGGTTTCAGGATGCCCCACGGTCTGGTAGGGGAGGCTGGGTTTGCCCTTGTGATGTTCTGGAGTTTTATTTTGGTTTGTTTTTACAAATAAGAAAACCCTCCCCTCGGTGGAGGGGGAGGCTGCTCCCATTTTGGTGGACTTTACCAGCAGGAGAACTCAAGGGTGGCTCCCCTGTTGGCCTTGCCACCAAGCCAAGAGAGGGAAGGAGGTGGCCCTGGGGGCACAGCCTGCTTGGCTGTTGATTTTCTGACTTGCAGGGGGCAGTGCCCTGAATTCCTGCAAATTTATCATCAACACACTTAATTAAATGAACAGGCAGCAGGCCCCGTGTGCAGCCATTAATTGATACCAAACAACATCAGAGCCATCATCCCAGTGTTCACTTGTCACATCCCATCCCACACAGAGCAATTGGATCCATTCCCATGTGCAGGGACTTGGACCCAGAGTCTGACAAATCATGAGGCCTGATTTTGCTCCTTGTCGAGGTCCAGTCTGAGGCTTCTGTCCACTTCTTCCCGTACTCCCTGCCCTTCCCCAACCCGCTGTCTCAGAGCCAGGGAGAGGGGGATGTGTGGGTTCACGGTCCACATCCCCTTCTTACTCTGCATGATTCAAGCCATTTTCTTACTTTCTGCTGACCTCTGGAGCCATGCCTATAAGTGGCATCACTTCCGGTCTTTCAGCGAAGTGAGCTGTGTTGAGGGGGCAGTTCCGCTCTGCCCAGCACACCCTCCATGCATGGTAGCTGATCACTGGGGGCTTGGTCCTTCCCTGCCCTTGTCCCCATCTTTGCAGGCTCTGCCCTCACCCTTCAGATTCATGCTGGCCTGGGGGCCTGGGGGCCTGGGTTTGAATTCTGGAAGGCCATCCTGTCCCATCCCCACTCCCCGCCCTGTGTCTCTCATTTCCCCTGCCGAGAGGTGTGCAGCCTCCTCTTCCTCCTCCTGTTTGGACACTGCTGATATCTGAAGGCCCGTGAGCCTGTGACAGCGGCCCTCCCCTGCCTCCCCCTCTCCCTGTAGGAAATCAGCAAACGGGAAGATGCGAGTGGACAGTTAAGCTGTATTCAGCTGCCTGTCGACTCCCAGGGGGTAGGTACGCGATCCTGAGTCGGCATGCCCTGCGCCCGTCCCCCTCCACCACGCCCCCGTGTCTCGTGCTCGTGTTCACGCTCAGCTCCTGTGCAACCCGTGGTGGCTGTGGTGGTCATTGGTGTTGTGAGGTTTGCTTCGATTTTAAGTCCCTTCCCCTGAGGATATGGAAGGGAGGAGCCCCCTTGCCTCTGCCCCCATCACCCTGCAAAGGGCACGTTCCCGTCCCTGCCAGGCCAGTGAATGGACTGGAGAAGGAAGGGACTTAGAATCCTCTGTGTGCACGTGTGTGGGGCACCCCGTGTGTGCGTCCTGGAGGAGCCCAGACGCTCGGCTTCAGTGGAGTCGAGACCTGCAGCCACAGAACATGCTTCCCCGTCTCTCTCCCCTTCATCCCCCGCCCTGGGACCCCATCGGAGACCCCACAAATGGCCTCAGCTCAGGACAAGTCCTTAAAGGATGTAGGAATGGGGCGTGGCTCTTGCCAGAATGTACCAGAATTTCAGATCCACCTCTGAATCTCTGGTCCCCAGCCAGCTACCTCAGGCCACATTTCTCCCCTGGCCCTCATGTTGAGCCTGTGCCCTGCCATTTCCTGCACCAGAACTGGAATTTGGGGCAAAGTCAGGATTCTCACAGGACCCCATGGTGCTGCTCATCCCAAGCAGCCCCCTGGAGATCCCACTTGATAATTAAAGGCCTCGTTAGGGATGTAAACTGAGTTAATGAAAATGATCCCCTGAGATGCCAATTACCCAATATTTATGTCCTTATCAAAAGTAGCAATCAAGTATTTTTTAATAACTTCTTAAGGAGAAGTGTGTAATTACTGGGGAACCTACTGACCTGCTAAGAAGGAAGAAAAAACTATCCCTAAGACGAGAGAAATAAAAAATGGGGCCAGGGAGCGGCCCAGGGCTTGGAGAAGGCAGAAGCAGAGGGACTGAAGTGGTGTCCTTGGGCTGAGCTGCTCTGACTGAGGTCTTTCAGTTTCCTACCCGGGTCCTGGGGTCTAAGGCTCAGGGGAAGGGAGCCATGGAGAGAAGGCAGGGGGCCTCAAGTGCACTTTCAGGATTGAGATTCTAGTGATCATTGTACCCAAGTCCCCAGCTCCTCCAGCCTGTGTCACCCACCCACCCAGCCACCCCTTGTCCCCCCAGCCAGCCTTGGTGCCAGTCCAGTCAGGCTGGTAGTGCTGTGTGCTCAGGACAGCCATGGCCTTTTACTCAGTGTGGCTGGTGGGAGGCAGAGTCATGGGGGCCCTGGGAAGCTCTGGGCCCAAGCCTGGGTGGTCTGGCCTGTATCAGTGCATGCCTCCTGTGTGGTTGCTGGATCCTGTGGCCTACATATATGTGGTGTGTGTGTGAAGAGAGGGAGACCTTGGTCCATCCCAGTGACCTCTGCCTGGCCAGAGCCCTAATGGCCCACTGCTCCCCACCTTAGGGAGATGCCACCAAATCCGAGTCAGAGCCTGATTTCTTCTCACCCAGCGTGGATGGCGATGGGGACAGGAAGAAGCGCTTGGCCCGTGAGTACCTGTCCTGAGGGTGCAGCCCCTTGCCCTGGGACAGCCCTGAGTGGACTCAGGTGCCCTCCCTCTCTCCCCCTGCAGTGGTGTCTCTGGGTGAGCACCCAGAGCTGCAGAAGAGCCTGTTGCCGCCTCTCATCATCCACACGGCTGCCACACCCATGTCGCTGCCCAAGAGCTCCAGCACAGGCCTGGGGGAGGCGCTGGGTCCCAGCTCCCGCCGTACCAGCAGCAGTGGGTCTGCAGAACCCGGGGCAGTCCACGAGATGAAGTCACCGGTAGGGAGTGCATTTGGGTGTGCAACGGTGGAGGTACACCGGGGATAGGGTGAAGAGGATGGAGGAAGGTCCGAGGGAACAGATCCAGAGCCGTGGGTCAGGCAGGGCCTGGGTGTGCCTAGATAAACCCCAGGGCCATCAGAGCTGGCTGTGCAGGCAAATGAAGACTCCCTGACTTTGGAGGCCAAAGAGCAGGGTGCTAATCCTGCCTCTTTTGTCCCCTCACTGAGTGACCTTTGCAAAACTTAACCTCTCTGAGCCTAAACGTAAAGGGGGGCAGATGCCCAGTCCTCCTTTCCTGCTTCCTTCATGCCTAGTCATAATAATTGAATCCTCACTTAATTCCTGATTCTGTGCCAGAAATTGCTCTGGACCCTGCTCATAAGCCTCTAAGTGAATTTAATTCTTGCTACAACCCTAGGAGGTGGGTACCATCATTGTCCGCATTTTGTAGATGGGACCTGCCTCTCAGATGGTTGAAATGAGTGGCAGAACCAGCCCTGTATTTCCGGAGGCTGGTGTCAGAGTCTGTGCTCTCACCATTGTTTTATTTATTTTTAATATGAAGACTTTACTTTTAATTGACAAATAATTACATATATTTATGGGATGTATATATTTGTAGGATGCTTTGATATATGTATACATTATGGAATAATTATGTCAAGCTAATTGACATAACCCATATGCTACCGTGTTATTGTAGTAAATCTCAAAGCTTTATTCCTCCTAATTGAAACTCTGTTCCCTTTGACTACCATATTCCCATCCCCACCTCCTCAGCCTCTGTGAGCCACCAATCTACTCTCTACTTGAATGAGTTCAACTTTTTTAGATAAGTGAGATAGTGCAGGATCTGTGTCTCCGTGCATGGCTAATTTCACTTAGCACAATATCCTCTGGGCTCATCCATGTTGATGAAAATGATGGGATTTCCTTCTTTTTAAAGGCCGAATAGTATTCCATTGTGTGTGTGTTTGCACGCACATGTGCCACGTTTTCATTTCATCCATTTCTCAGTGGATGGATCGCTGGATTATATAGATTATATTCCTTGGCCATTGTGAATAGTGCTGCAGTGAACCTGCAAATGCAAATGTCTCTGCCCCATACTGATTTCAGATCCTTTCAATAGGTGTCCAGGAGTAGGATTGCAAGATCTATTTTAGTTTTTTGAGGCACCTCCATACTGTTTCTCCATAAGGGCTGTCATCATTTGCATTCCCACCAACAGTGTGTAAGCGGTTCCTTTTCTCCACATCTGTTTTGATAATAGCCATTCTAACAGGTGTGAAGTGATATCTCATTGTGGTTTTAATTTGCATTTCCCTGATGATCAGTGACACTGAGCATCGTGTTCATCTGTGCTTGTTAGCCATTGGTCATTTGTATGTCTCCTCCCCTTCCTTCTTCTGCTTGTAGTTGTTTTGGTACTACACACAGAACCCAGGGCCTCTTGCATGCTGGACAAGTGCTCTACAACTGAGCTGCCTTCGCAGCCCTGAATGTCTTCTTCTGAGAAATGTCTGCTCTGTTCCTCTGCCCATTATTTTAATTGGGTTGTTTTCTTGCTATTGAGTCGTTTGAGTGTCTTTCTCACTATTATTTTCTACTGCCTCTCACCAATGATAATACTTCTCTTACCACTAAATGAGGAACAAATGTTACTGCCGCATTGGCTTCAGCAATGGAGGCACAGGGAGGTTTAAGAACTTGCCTCGGGTCATGCAGCTGAATTGGGTGAGCCATGGTCTGAAACCAGGCATTTGAGTCCAGAGCTCCTGCTCACACCTTTACACCCAGCGTCATAGCAGGGAGGCCCATAGGAGAGGGGTGCATGCGAAGTGGCTGCAGCTGAGGCCACTCCTCTGCTCACCCCCAGCCCAGTGCCCGCAGCTCTCCACACAGCCCCTGGAGTGCAGCAAGCAGCTGGACCAGCAGGCGCTCCAGCCGGAACAGCCTTGGCCGCGCCCCCAGCCTGAAGCGAAGGAGCCCGAGCGGGGAGCGGAGGTCCCTGTTGTCTGGGGAGGGCCGGGAGAGCCAGGATGAGGAGGAGAGCTCGGAAGAGGAGCGGGCCAGCCCAGTGGGCAGTGACCGTCACCACAGGGGCTCCCTGGAGCGGGAGGCCAAGAGCTCCTTTGACCTGCCCGACACACTGCAAGTGCCGGGGTTGCACCGCACAGCCAGCGGGCGCAGCTCTGCCTCTGAGCACCAGGACTGCAATGGCAAGTCAGCTTCCGGGCGCCCGGCCCGGGCCCCGCGGCCCGACGACCCTCCACTGGATGGGGATGATGGCGATGACGAGGGCAATCTGGTGAGGCCCCCATGGGCACAGTGACCCCTCACCAGACCTTGAGAGAGGGCCACTGTGCCTGGCCTAGCTATCCTTCCAAACCCGAGGGGTCTCAAGAGCCCTGGAAGCTGAGCTGGCTTCTAAGCAGCCCCTTTTGTCCTTCTGCCACCCTGCTGGGCCCCAGGTCCTTGTCATGCCCGGGACTGCGGCTCTGCTGTCCTTGGTGGATATGAATGGTTTCAGGCAGATGTGTATGAATCTTTCATGGCCCTCCCCCTGTGACTCAGAAAGACCCATCACTCATCTCTCTAAACTGATGTCCCCCTCCCGCCCTCTTTTCTCATCTGGTCCTGATCACAAGCCTTGATTTCCAGCCTGCTCCTACCCATTCACCCTCCCCCAACCCCTCATCACCCACTTTACCCTGGGGATGGATGGGCATCGGGACTCGGGATGCAGGGTTAGCATGTGAGGAGAAGGGTCAGTGTCTCCTCTGCCCAGGTGTGTCTGAACAGGCAGCTGGGCTGAGCGCGGTGTAATTGATGCGGCTTCCAAGCCCAGCAGGGAGGGAAGGAGGAGGGCAGGCAGGGGCCGGGTTGGAGGCAGGGATGGGAAGAGTGGAGCGCCCCTGGAAGGGGAGCAGGAGAAGAAGGAAGTCTTAGAGGGGGCAATGCTCAGAGGAGGGGGACCCTCATAACTTAGGGGGAGACTGGAGGTAGTTTTAGTAATAAGGGAAGAGAAGCAAGGCAGAGGGCTGGGCTAGAGGTGGGGGAGGGTGGACCAGATGAGGGACCTGGGGCTGCTGAGGAGCTAGGGGGGGACTCGGGAGGTCTGCTCCTGCTCACGCTCCAGTGCTCCTCCACAGAGCAAAGGGGAGAGGCTCCGAGCCTGGATCCGAGCCCGGCTCCCTGCCTGCTGCCGCGAGCGTGATTCCTGGTCTGCCTACATCTTCCCTCCTCAGTCGAGGTAGGTCGGGGGCTCTGGCCTGCGCCCTGCAGCTCTCCAGGGCTACTAGAGGTAGCTCCTGCCTTGGGAGTGTGAGTGAAAGGCCTGGGGGCGAGGCGGCCTCCAACTGGGAGAGCCCTCAGCACTGGGGGCTGCAGGTGCTGCCCCCACCCCAGCCTCCGCTTTTGTCCTGGAGCAGGTTCCGCCTCCTGTGTCACCGGATCATCACCCACAAGATGTTCGACCATGTGGTCCTCGTCATCATCTTCCTCAACTGCATCACCATTGCCATGGAGCGCCCCAAAATCGACCCCCACAGCGCTGTGAGTCACGAGAGCTGTAACGCAGCCGTTCAGGCTCCTCCCGGGTTAGCGCTCAGAACAAGCAAGCGAGGCGAGGCCCACCCGCCTGCCCAGGTCACACACCCCGATGGACAGAGCCAGCACCGTCCATAGGTCTCGTGGACTCCAGTCCCTGCTCCTGGCCCTGCCCCCAAGATGCCTCCGTGTTCTCCCCACCTCAGTTCCCCCTCGGTTGGCACACCAGCCCAGCTGGGTGCCCCACCGCCACCCCAGGCTATGACAGACAGCGTTCTGAGCCGGAGGCTTGGGAGTTACATGTGTGTGAGTCCCGCAGAGTCGGGGTGATGCAGACTGAGACTGGTCCTGCATGGCTGCGTGGTCTCGCTCCCAGCCGAGGGTCTTAGTTTCCTCTGTGACTGGTGCGTTGCTGAGGGAGGTCTCGCCCAGACGGTGCCATGGGTGATGCAGAGCAAGCCAGGGAAGCTGTGCTCTGTTCCCTGTGGTCTGCCAGGTCACAAGCAAGTAGGTTTTCTGGGGCTGGAGGGGCGATGTTGGTCACTTCTGCTTGGCTATGAACCTGTCAGTCCTTCTCAGAAGAACTGCAGAGGCCTGAGCACAGGACATCCTGCCCAGGGGCTCCCGCTTCAGGACGGGCTCAGCCCAGCTGGTTCTGGGAGTTGTTTCTCCCTCACCTGGCATCAGAGTCCCTCCTCACTGTCAACAGTTTGGGTCCTAGGACAGTGAGTTGAAGGTGACCCTGTTCCCCTCATGGCATTTTGCACTTGCTTGGAGGTCGTCAGAGGTCCTCCCTGCTGCTCCTGGCTGCCTCCCACATCGTTGTTTGGATCTCGGTACTGCCGAGGCTTCTGTTTTCCATTAGGGTGGGCTCCAGCCAGGCCAGGAAGGGGAGGCAGGCAGCCTGAGGAATGGAGGGGCCAGCCTAGGGCCCAGGACTAGGTAGATGAGGGAGTACCAGCACCACAGACCCCATTCCTGGGCTGGTCACACCCGCTCCTTCCCCGCCTCCTGCCCAAGGCCCTGCACAGAGCCCCCTGCCACTGTCTCCCCACCTTCCCACTCAGCTCCTCCTCCAGTCGGTCACCGCCTGCTCTTCTCCTTTCCTCCTCTCTCTTCTACACTGTCTCACTCTCCCCCACTGCTGCCTCTTGAGCTCTCTGAACCCCTTTCTTGGCCACCAGGAGTGGTCTTAGACCCCGTGGCAGGCATGGGCAACACCAGGGCAGTGGGGGACCCATGCCCAGCATAGATATGGTTCCTGGGGATTCACAGTCTGTACCCAGGTGCCCAGCTTGCCTGCTGCTCTGTTTCTGGGGCACACAGCAGGAAAGCAAGTGAGAAGGATGGGACGGCAGGCAGAGGTCAGAGATCAAGTTAACTCCTGCCCCAGTTTAAAGGAAGGAATGGGAGAACTGGGCCTGGGATTTGGGACTTGGATAATAGCACCGTGGTGCAGAGTCCCCCTCTGGGCTGTGTGGTGGGGGAAGCTGGCAGGGGCAAGACTGTCTACAGAGCTCCAAGTGAGGTCAGGACCTGGTGTTGACTGTGTGTGAGAGACAGAGACAGATTGACAGAATCGTGTGGGATATTGTGTTGTTGGGGAGGGTGGGGTCATCTTTCTATGATGTTTGAAGCAGTTTTTGGCTTCTGTGTAGAGAGCAGACCTGGCCCATGGAAGGAGGTTCACGGTGCCCCCTTCTCTCTCCTGCAGGAACGCATCTTCCTGACCCTCTCCAATTACATCTTCACCGCGGTCTTTCTGGCTGAAATGACAGTGAAGGTGATGGGGATAGGCATTGGTTTGGGCCCTCTGGTTCCTGGTGGGTGTGGAGACAGTGGAACTTGCTGAGGGTGGGAGGGATGGCCCCAGAGAAGGGCAGGATTGGGGACCACAGGGAGGGTGGCTGGTGACAGTGATGCGGTGGCGGTCCCCAGGTGGTGGCACTGGGCTGGTGCTTCGGGGAGCAGGCGTACCTGCGCAGCAGCTGGAATGTGCTCGATGGGCTGCTGGTGCTCATCTCCGTCATCGACATCCTGGTGTCCATGGTCTCTGACAGCGGCACCAAGATCCTGGGCATGCTGAGGGTGCTGCGGCTGCTGCGGACCCTGCGCCCGCTCAGGTGACCCCCCACCACCAGAAAAGTCCACTCTCCTCTCCCTAGCAATGCCTTCTCCTCAGGGGCACCTATAGCAACCAGCACCCCCCTCAATGGAACAAAAGCCCTCCCGTGCCCTGCCTCCTGTCTGTGACCCCACAGGTAATCCCATGTCCCACCCCAGATAACAAATTATGGCCTTGGTGCCAGGCGCAGTGGCGCCTGTCTGTAATCTCAGCAATTTGGGAGACTGAGGCAAGAGGATCACAAGTTCAAGGCCAGCCTCATCAACTTAGCAAGGCCCTCAGCAACCTTAGCATGACCTGTCTCAAAAAATTATTTTTCCTATTTTTATTTTTTTCAAAATTTTTTAAATTTTAAAAAGGACTGGGGATGTAGTTCAGTTGGTAGAGTGCCTGCCTCGCAAGCACAAGGCCCTGGGTTCAAATCCCCAGCACCG
>JAJEJO010001970.1:24896-51639 GCA_020662805.1 Glaucomys volans
AAAAAAAAAAAAAAAAAAGAAGCACCCTGGCTCAGAAAAGGCCTGAGGTCACAGGAAATCTAAATTCATCTCTGGCCTTAGACCCTTCAGTCCTTCACCTGCCCCCAGCATCTCTTGGATGGAGTCGATGAGGCCCCATGCCATCCCTCATGCTCTAACGCCATGGGCAGGCTGAGACTAAGCGAAAAGACACACAGAGTCCAGAAAGAATGTGAGAGAAGCAGCTGGCATGAGCCACTTGGTTTCTGGTGTTTCCAGGTGCGTGTGCACCTGGCCCCTCGTCTTCGGGGCTCCTGCCTGTCTGGTGCTTCATAATCTCCGAGCCTCTCTCTCTCACTCACAGCCCACGTCTCTCCACGTGTCTTTCTGTGTGGGTTTCTAAGCCTTTGTCTGTCTCTGTGTGTCTGTCCCTGTTTGGTCTGTGGGTTTCCTCTCCTCCCCACCTTCTCACAAACCATCTTCCTTCGGCCGATAAGATGCAAGCAGTGCTCTGAGTTTTCCCTTGGGTGTATGGAAATGTGAGTACCACCAAGTGAGTTAGGAGCTAGGTGCCCCTGCCGCCCCTCTGCCCTCAGCTTCATCTCCTGCTGCCTGTGACAGGCACAGGAGGAGCGGAAAGAGTGTGGGAATCGACAAGGGTCGGGGGTGTACAGGGACAATGCTGTCTCTAGGAGGGGATTTGCCCCAGGAGAAACTGGAGGGGACGCTGGCCTCTGGGTAGCCATGGGCAGTGCAGCTCTCTGGGCCTCCTGCCTGTCCAACAGCCCTCGAGGCCCCTGCCTAGCTCCTGGGTAGGGGTTTGGTCTTGGCTTCCCTGTGGAGTCTGCTGCTGAGCGGGTGTGCTGTCCCCAGCACCGCGCCCCCACCCCTGCACCATTTGCCCACACCCCTTACAGCGGGTTGTCTCAGCAGGGCATTGCAGATGGAATTCTTTCAGCAGGAGGCACTTGTGGCCCCTACCTGGCCAGCTGGCCCCCCTTTCTGGGGTCTGTAACTATTCAGGTGCTGAGTCCATGGTGCAGTAGGAGTGGACATCTCTTCCAATGACAGGCTTCCTGTGCCTCCCCGAGTCTCCCCACCCCTGTGACCCTGTGAGCTGGCCACATCGCTTGTCTTCCTCAAGTACCCTGTACCCTGAGTTATGGATATTCAGAACCAGCCGCCCATGCTCAGTGCACCCCATGTGTAGGCAGAGTGAGAGTTGGAGCTGAGGGGGAGCGAGCTGCTGAGGGGCCCTGCCCAGCGCACCTGGTCCGGTCAATGACCAATGTCGTGTTTCGTTCTTTTAGATCTAATGCTGGACGATGTAATTGCTTCCGGCAGCTCAGCCAGCGCTGCGTCAGGTACTGCGTCTGGGGTGTGGGTTCATGCGTGTGGGGACATGCTCTTTGCTCCCTCTCCATGGCTCATTGATTTATCCTCTGGGGTGAAGGGCTGAGGGTCCCTGGGGCCACTAAGAGGGCAGGGGCTGAAGCGCCAGGTCTTCATCACCCCATCATCCCACAGCCATCCTATAGGCCGCATTAAGCTGGGTGGGAGGTGAGGAGGGCCAGGGCACACCCCTGGCTCCAGCAGCTCTTGGAGGACCCACCTCCTTTGCAGAGGTTCCAAGGCTGAGCTCCCCAGCCTGCCCTGCCCTCCTCACTCTGCCCCCTCCCTGCTCACCGTTAGATTATTAGAGTTGCAAATCTCTTCCATCTCCCTTTGTCTGAAGGGGAAACTTTGATCCAAGGGAGCAGGATGAGAGGAGCAGAGAGGGGAAGGATTTGTTTTAAAAATGTAATGATGAATAATTGAACAGACTCATTAATAGTCAAGTGATCATGGTGGCCACGTCATGGCTACAAACAGCAAGACTTGGGAATCAAAAGCCTGGGTTAGCCACAAGCTTCTCCACAAAAGGCCAAAGGTTTGGGAGTAAGTCAAGTCCTTATGCCTAAGAACTGTGTCTCTGGGAAGGACCCTGTACCACCTATCCTCCCCTGGCACCTCAGTTTCCTGGTCTTCCTCTTAACAATCCCCAGATGGAGCTTCAGTGCTTGGAGGATCAGAGTGTCTGTGTCAGGGCTGTGGGGCCTCATCATACCCCCTGATGTTTCTACCTGGTGGCTCCCAAGCTGTTTGTCCCCATGACACTGCTTATCATCCTCTCCTCCTCCAGCAGACCTCACATTGTTAAAGGCCATCTCTGAAGTTAAGAGTGCTCCAATAAAGGCTTTGCTTCGCCATTTTTACTAATCAAAGGCTCATCTAATTGCTAATCAGAGCTTCTGAGCTGCAGAAGGTTACACATTGAACGATGGCATAAAAAAGACGATTTTGCCTTTAAATTAGTCTGTGGGGTCTTAACATAGGCAAGTATGTGGTTTCTTTAAAACCTTTAGAAATATTGAAAAGATGGAAAGGACCCCCACGTGGTTGCCTTCCGAGGCTGCTGAGTACTTGAGACTTGAGGTCCAGGAACCATTGACTATACAGTTCTCCACTCTTCCCCACTGCCTGACTCGGGCAGGTCCCAACCTGGGGGTGGTGAACTGCCGGCTTTGTGGTCGGGGGGACCTCTGAGCCTCCATTTGGTAGGTCATCCCTGAGGCCCTTAGCTGGTCCACATTTCCTGTTCCATGTTGCTGAGCTACGGTGGTTCAGCATTGGGAGACCATCTCTCTGGGGGCTCAGGAGTCTCCTGCTGATTTGTGTCTGAATTGCTGGGGTCCCTGAGCTCTTTGTCAGGCTGTTTTGCTGCCCCTCAAGTGTTAAGGAATGAGGGGAAGGTAGAAAGAAGTGGTCTTCAGCTTTTCCCCCATGGGTTCACCTGGGCTAAAAACCTGAGTATAAACACATTCGTGCACACCCCAAAACACCACCCAGCACAGGGAGGGCCCACTGAGGCCTCTCCTCTAAGGGGGTTGTCCCATGAATCAATACAGGCAGAAGGTAGACTCACAGCCCCAAGACCGGACTCGCCTACTCCATGGTAAACACTCCAGTTGTTCTCCCCCTGTATCCCCATTCTGGGATCTCCCCTGTTTCTGTTGGCATATTCATTGCTTTCCCTGACCATTAGAACCCAGAGACCCTAAATGGGGAGGACCATATAGTCATAACCCACTTCTGGTTCCATGGGTTTTATACCAGAGCTTTTCAGTGGGCATAAGAATCATAAGAACATACTGGAGTATGTGAACACATTCCTGGGTTCCACCCCAGAAGCTTTCCTCGAGTGTTCTGGGGTCTACACTTCCAATCAGCTCCCAGGTACTGACGTATTGGCCTACCCACTTGGGTGATTGTGACAAAGTTGGACTGCTGGGAATCAAACAAGTACAGGGTCACCTCCCTACTAGAATTGCCCCCACCCCACCCTGGGCTAGAGGGACCACCAGACTCAGGGAAAGGCAGAAGTAGGAGTCTGATTATCAGGGAATGGACCTGACTAGATTCTGGGCCTGGAGGGAGGGAAGGGACAGGCTGCTATGTGATCAGGCCAGCCCCAGTGACCAGTCGGCCTCCAGCACCCGCACTGCTCTCCTTGTCCCCTTACCCACAGCATCCACCCAAACCCACCCTCTCCTTCTGCCAGGCTGGGACCCACAGTTGCTGAGATGTGGCCTCTGCCGTGAGGGGCCTGTATCCCTGCAGCCGCCTACTCCCTGCCACTGTCGTTTGCAGACCCTCTGCCCAAGCTGTGCCTTGGGCTCCCAGTGACCCCTACTAACTCACTGTACCCATTGCTGTCACTCACAGCCTTGCAGCCCCTCCTCCACCCTCCTCTGTCCCTGCCCCTGACTGGAATCCTTCTCCCCACTGTGGGAATCTGGTATTTTCTCTGCCTGAAGCAGTTCATACGGGTGGGAGGCCGGGAGGTGAGCCCATGACTGGCTGAAGTGTGGGTCCTGCTGGCTCGCGCCTCAGTCTGCTGAACTACTCACTTTCTGCCGGGCTCCTTCTTTCCCTCTGTACAGCAAAAGGGCTGCCTGGGAAGGCCAGTCAGAATGGCCTGGTGTTCTTTGGAACTGTGCTTTGGTGGGGGAGTTTCCAGCCACCTCAGCACCTGCTGTTCTACGGAGGAGCTGGGGTAGAGGGACTTTCGTACACCCCTCAGGGGCCTGGAACCTGTCGCCATAAGCAAATACCCATACCCAACTCTGGGCCTTTTTGAGGGTCCCTGGCTGAATCCAAGCCCATCCGCCACTCAGACGCTCCAGCAAGGCTGGAAGGTGGAGTCGGTGGTAGGTCTGAGGCTGCCTATGCAGTCAGGTGGGGCAGCAGGGATGGGGGACCCCTCCCTTCCAGCTCCACATTGTCTCAGCTAATAATGGGACTAATAAGGAGCCACTTTTTCTAACCTAATTGTATTCAAACATTTTAGTTAATTCTCCATTCATATTTTAGCATAATGGGATCCGGGTGCTCTCGGCACTTATGGAGATTAATGCAGAGAAAGAGTTCCGACTGCTAAGGCGACTAGCGCCCTCTGGTTCTCATGGTACTGAAGGAAGGAAGGAAGGAAGAGGCCTGGCTGGCCCGACCACCCTCCACAATCGGGTGTGGATGACCTGTGGCCTCACAGTGTCCCTGCCCCAGGCCATACCACCCCTATACTCCTGGGGATTGGGAAAGCCACCTGAGCAAACAAAGCCATGCTGGCTGGCACTTCTCTGAAAACAAAAAGATGACTTATGTACCCCTAAGGCACACCCGACCTTATTGGGGTTCTCTCTGCCCCTGGTTATCCATACCTCAAGGCCGATGTGGAGAGGGGCCGGGTGGGCCTGGAGCTGTGCATCCCAAGAGGCGGGACATGCCACTCCTGGGCACTCTTCTTCCTTTGGCCTTTGGTGGGAGCCCACCCCAGGCCACTCCCTGCCTCAGTGTACCTCTCTGTTAAGTGTTCCTCTGCATGGGAAAGGACAGTTATATCTGAGCTGGCCTGGGCTCAAAGCTTCCTGCTGCCCCTGAGCCAGCCCGCCCCTGGCACAGGCCTCAGAGGCTGCAGCCTTGCTGGCTGGCTGGCTTCTGCTGGAGACCTCCTGAGAGGAGAAGGCTGTCTGGGACCTGAGGCTTCCCCATGCGTCCCTGTGGGGGTGTCTCTTCCTTTTTCTTAACTTCCCAGGAGACCAATCTGTTGACATTCTCCGGATAACATGTGTCCCACTTGGCTTGGCCCTTCCTCCGTACCTGGAGGAGGGGGTCCCTGCAATCTCTGCCCCCAGATTTATTCTGCCTGCTAAGCAGGCTAACCTGGCATTGTGATTTTTATAATTAAGTGGTCTGCTAATTATAAGAGAAACCTTATGCCTGTGACAGATCTCAGACAGTGCTTCCAGCCCAGCCTGCGGTTCTTGCTGCCCCAACACCCAGGGCAGGTTGGGCACTGCCTCATTAGAAACTGGGTGAGTCCGTTGGGGGGCCCCCCCCAGCTTGAGTCTGGCATGGAGCAGAGCCCTGTGGCCTCCCCTGGGTTCTCCCCCCGTGGGGGTGTGGGAGGCCTCGGCCCTGCTCCCTGGAAGCCCCATGGTAGGTCAGTGCAGCCAGCCAAGAAGATGTCCAATTTCCAATCTCCGGCTCTATCTGCAAATCCCAGCTCTGAGTAATCCCCTCTGCTCCTGTAGGGGCTGAGCTTGGAGAAGGCACAAGAGCCCTGGCCTCTGTGGCCGGAGCTCCCTCTGAGCTCACTAAGACTGGGTGCATTTCATCTTGAGACCTGACCTTGCTGCAAACACAGAGTCAAGGGCATTCTAAGGGCCCGGTGGATTTTGGAGGCTGCCTTTGGGGAGGGCTCACCTGGTGTCTAATGTAGGCGGGGAGCTCTGCATGTCCTGACCCGTCCTGCCCCTGACAGTAGCCAGTAGAACAGATGCTTGGAGGGGGACATGCAAAGAAAGCTGCCCGCCCCCAGGGGCAATGAGGGGAGGGCAAGGACGCTGATGACACTGGAATGTTTCAGCTCTGGTGTTCAAGGCTGGCAGCTGGGAGGGGCTGTGGGTGGCGGGGTGCAGGGGACAGTGCCCTGATGCTTGTTCCACTCTTCCCCCTGCCCTGCAGAAGCCCAGTGCAAACCCTACTATTCTGACTACTCCCGCTTCCGGCTTCTTGTCCACCACTTGTGCACCAGCCACTACCTGGACCTCTTCATCACAGGTGTCATTGGGCTGAATGTGGTGACCATGGCCATGGAACATTACCAGCAGCCCCAGGTAAGAGGGAGTGTCCAGCCAGGGCCCCCTCCTCCAGCCGTGGGACCCCCAGCTGAGGCCAGCACAGCCTGAGCCAGGGTATCTCCATGGCAGGTAAGTGCAAGGCAGTAACCCTGCAGTAACCTTTGTCGGCGGGCATCATCGTTGTCATAGAGATGAGGACACAGAGGCTCAGAGGCGTTAGCTGGCTTAACAGCTAAAAAGCAGAGGACCTGGTTTCTTCTCCAGCAGACTTTTATTGAGTGTCTAATAGGTGCTGGCCTCTGGTCCTTTGAAGATAAAGAAAGTAGCCTGGTGCCTGCCCATCTTCAGTTAGGTTCCAGGGAATGTCCAGATCCAAAACTTACCTGTGGTCTCGCCACATCTCCAGTCATCCTCCCTCAGCTGCCCTCCAACCCTCAGTTTCCCCATCTATACAACAAGGAGCTTGAATCAGTGCTGCGTAACACCCTTCTGGCCTAGCTCTCTGTGTCTTCTGGCACCTTGCATGTGGTCTTCTCTTCACTTCTCAAGAAGAGAGTTTCTTTAGCACAAGATGTACATCATTCACGTGAATGAGGACCCTACTGTCTCCTGGGGCAGTTGCCAGGGGTCAGCTCTCATGGTGGAAACAGGGAAGATAGGTCCCCTGAGCCTCATCTTGTCTCCCAGTCACTCTATCTCCCAGTGTCAGCCCTGAGCCTAACGAGACCCTACATCTTGCCCCTTCCCTACCAGATCCTGGATGAAGCTCTGAAAATCTGCAACTACATCTTCACTGTCATCTTCGTCTTGGAATCTGTTTTCAAACTTGTGGCCTTTGGCTTCCGTCGGTTCTTCCAGGACAGGTAACAGAGAGGAGAGAGGTTTGGGAGAGTTTGGGGGTTGTGGGTAGGAGTGTGTCTCCTGGAAAAATACTAAGAAGGATTTAGTGCCTGGAGACCCTTCGTAAGTCCTGGGGTCCATTCCCTACCCTGGGACTGGTGATGGTGGTGGTGATGGGGAGCATCCAGGGCCTGGGAGATGGGAGGGAATTTGACAGGACAAGGCTTAGAGATCATTGACAACTAGAAATCAATGTGGCCTAGCCTGGGGCCTGAGGGCAGAGTCTGGAGACAGACTGCCTGGACTGGATTCATATCCTAGTTCTACCACTTAATTGCTGGTAATATTGGGTAAGTTATTTAATCTGTCTGTGCCTCAGTTTTCTTACCTGTAAAATGGTAATAATATCCACATCAGAATGGTAAGATTCTGAATTGCTGTTTATAAAGTCCTTTAAACAGTGCTTGGCACAGAGTAAATGCCATATAAGTGCTAAATTTTAAAAAAGCAGATGAATAAAAATGAAAAGCAGAGGCCCTGGAGCTAAAGACTAGCCCACCTGTGCCTCCAGCTGACTGTGTGGCCTCAGATAAAGCTATGTCCCTTCTCTGCAGGAGGGGAGGCTAGAGCAGCTGACCTCTGCCCTCTTCCAGCCCTGACCCTCAGTGCCACAACTGCACCTTCCCCCACAACCCCCCTTCCCCCACTCAGGGAGCTGTGTCCTGGGCTTTCCAGGTGGAACCAGCTGGACCTGGCCATTGTGCTGCTGTCCATCATGGGCATCACGCTGGAGGAGATCGAGGTCAATGCCTCCTTGCCTATCAACCCCACCATCATCCGTATCATGAGGGTGCTGCGCATTGCCCGAGGTTGGTCCTGGCTGTCTGGCCACACACCTGCCTTCCCCTAGGGAGATAGCAAGGGTCTGATTTGAGGATGGCTGTGGGTTCCCAGGGCTCTTTCTCCCAGCCTCGGCAAAAGGGGAAAGTCAAAGGCAGGCTGGCTGGACAGGTTGGCCATCCCGCCAGCCCCTGCCCCAGCCCTGGCCCTGGTTCCACCAGCTGTGTGGCCAGAGACCCAGAGGGACCTCTCATGACATTATCCTGTTCTGCAGTGCTGAAGCTGCTGAAGATGGCTGTGGGCATGCGGGCGCTGCTGGACACGGTGATGCAGGCCCTGCCCCAGGTAGCTGGGAGGCGGGGGGGGTGGGAAGGGTCCTCTTGGGGAGGAGGAAGTGCCCTCCAAAGGGGCGGGGGCCCAGGGAAGCTGACTGGGAGATCTGGCAGCACCTTCTCCATTTCTTTTCCTCTTTTCCAGGTGGGGAATCTGGGACTTCTCTTCATGCTATTGTTTTTCATCTTTGCAGCTCTGGGCGTGGAGCTCTTTGGAGACCTGGGTGAGTCAGGGTAGAGGAGCCAGGGCTGAGCCCGAGGGGCTCCTGGACTAACGTGGGCCTCATTTCCCTCTCCCTCCTTCCCCAGAGTGTGATGAGACACACCCCTGTGAGGGCCTGGGCCGGCATGCCACCTTTCGTAACTTTGGCATGGCCTTCCTGACCCTCTTCCGAGTCTCCACAGGTGACAACTGGAATGGCATTATGAAGGTGAGAGCCCACCTGAATCAGGGCCCCTTCCAGGGCTGGTTCAGCCACCAAGGAGGCAACCCCAGTTTTTGAGCCAAGATTCCTCAGGAAGATGAATTGACCACAAATAAAAGCATGTGCCTCTCTGTCTCCTGCACCCCCACACACTCCAGTTGCCAGAATGTTCTGGAACTCCCTCTCCCCAGGACATGCTCTGACTCACACTTCCCCAGGCAGATCTTCTTCTGTCCCCAGGACACTGCAACTCCCTCCTCCTCCCGTTCCTTCTTCTCCTTCCATGCTCTGTGACAGTGATGACCTGGTTTTCTGCGACGGCTCCTTTCACTGTCCTCCCTGGCCTCACCCCTCTATCCTGCCTCCCCCAGGACACCCTCCGGGATTGTGACCAGGAGTCCACCTGCTACAACACAGTCATCTCTCCCATCTACTTCGTGTCCTTCGTGCTCACGGCCCAGTTCGTGCTGGTCAACGTGGTGATCGCCGTGCTGATGAAGCACCTGGAGGAGAGCAACAAGGAGGCCAAGGAGGAGGCCGAGCTGGAGGCTGAGCTGGAGCTGGAGATGAAGACCCTGAGCCCGCAGCCCCACTCGCCACTCAGCAGCCCCTTCCTCTGGCCTGGGGTCGAGGGCCCTGACAGCCCCGACAGCCCCAAGCCCGGGGTTCCACATGCTGCGGCCCACCCAGGGGCAGCCTCCCACTTCTCCCTCGAGCACCCCACGGTGAGCCAATAGCGCCCTGAGAGAGCAGGCGGGCATGGGAGGAGCAGGGTGGGGAGGACCAGCCAACAGCTAGGTGGGTGGTGGACAGGGAGTCAGCAGACCCTAGAGCTCCTCCTAGATCCTTCTGCCTCTCCTTCCTGGATAGAGAGGGGCCATCGGCCACCTGCCCCTCCCCACAGAGGGCTCCCCACACTGGCCACACAGGGCCACCCTCAGCAAAGCCAGTTATACTGGCTCATTGTCCCCAACTCCTCCAGCCTGGTGTGGCCTCCCCATCCTGGCTCTTAGGTTCAAGGCTAAGTTTTCTGTTTCCTTCCTGTTTCTTTCTTACCCTTGCCTAATTGCCGAAACTCTTTCCTACTCATGCCTTTACCTGCCTGGTTCCTTTCCATCTCCATCCTGGCCCCCCTCCCTCCCTCATCCCCTCATGGGCCCCGCTCATCTGCCATCTCCCTTCTCTCCTTCCTCTTCTTCCACTCTTCCCTCTTCTCTGCACCTTCCTTTCCTTCCTCTCTTTGTTGCTGTGTGTGTGTACACGTGTGTGTGTGTGTGTGTGTGTGTGCGCTCGCGTGCCTGTTGGGTGGGTCTCACCCGCTCTCTTTCTCTCTGTGCCCTTGTCAACCCCTGCCACTGACACTTCCCATCACTGCCCTCTGACCCCTGCTCCCCTGGTCTCCGGCTCCCTTATGGGCTGGTCCTCCCAGGATAGACAGCTGTTTGACACCATCTCCCTGCTGATCCAGGGCTCCCTGGAAGGGGAGCTGAAGCTGATGGACGAGCTGGCAGGCCCAGGGGGCCAGCCCTCTGCCTTCCCCTCCGCCCCCAGCCCGGGTGGCTCCGACCCACAGGTTACTGTGCCCTGTGCTGTGCCCCCTCCCCTGACTGTGCCAAGCTGTGCCATGCTGTGCTGTGCTTCTGGGGTGGCTGGGGGGTTGCCTGCCCACTGGATAACTGGAGAAAGAGCAGCCATAGGGCCTCGATTGAGTGTCAGGCCTGGCAGGAGGCAATGAGGGGTGCTTCCAGGCTGAGAGCAAGCCCTGGAGCAGCCTTGGAAGGTAGGAGGCTGAGGTTACCCTTCCAAAGGGGAAGGATGGGTGGAGGACAGGCCTGGAGGGGAGCTTTGTAAGTAAGAATCTGGAAGAGAAGAGGGACCTTAGGAGTAGAGGGATGGAGGTACCTGGCCCCAGGTCTGAAGGGCTTCTGGGAGGTGACCAGGGAACCCATAGGGGGCATGTCCTAAGCCAGAGTCTGTTTATTCTCTTGTGTCCAATACCCATCCCCAGTCCTTTGGTGGCTTTTTAAGCTGTGGAGCCATTTGGCATGATGAGAGATGTCAGTAGCCTGTGATTTCTGTCCTAAGGGAATGGAGGTGGAGGCTGGACCTTGGCATGAAATAGGAGTTGGCTTTCTCCCTGAGCCCAGCCCCTTCCCGCCCTGCCACAGGTGCTTCTGCCCCAGGCCCATTGCATCCTGATGTGCTTTCTGGGCCCCTCCCACCCTCCTCTCCTCCCCTTGGCCAAAGGTCCCACCATCCCTCCCCCACATCAGGGGCTGCAGATCTGGAGCCCGTCATGGAGGCAAGCATCAAGTAAAGATAGAAAAAGCTGTCTCCACAGGTTCTGCTAGGTAGAGGGGTCAGCAGGCAGGTTCCCAGAAAGCCTTCAGCCTGATCCAGAGAAATGATTGTCACATGGTAAGAGCCCGTGCCTCTTGTTGAGATTCTGTCTCAGACCCGGCAATGACCTAGAATAATTAGTGCGAAAGTAAGTCCCTTCCCCAGGCCTCCCACCCTATAGGCAGCTCACAGGAGAGGTGGTGCAGGGAGGGGCTTTGATGGGAAGGTGAGCAGGGAGCCTGCTCATCCTCCCCACCCCTCCCTCAGCATGCCATAGCCCCTGAGGTTCCCTGCAGATCCCCGCTGGGCCAGCCAGATGGTGTGGCAGCCCACCAAGGGTGCCTGCTTCAGGCTGACTGGGAGAGCACCTCCCAGGACCCAAGTTGAAGAGGGCGGGCAGGCTGCAGGCAGGCGGAGGAGGGCCCCGCGAGGGGAGAAGCCAGATCTGGGGGCAGGCCAAGTCCTGCCAGGCTTTTGGAAGCAAAGAGAATAGGCAGAAAACAGCCATCAGATTGGCAGCATTGTCCCCAGTGCCCCCCATGCCGCTCTGTCTGTGCGGAGAAGAGACAGGCTTTGCTGGCCTTTCTTCTTTTTTTCCCCCGTATCGTCTTTATAAGAGTTGAAGCCCTCGCTCCTCCCTGCTCCCTCTCTGGGTGGTGGCAGCGTGGGAGGGGGCTGCTCAGGTGCCTGGGGTGTCTTTGGAACGTGTTTCTGTGTCTCTTGGCTTTGTCAGTGTTTGCTCCAGCTCTTTGGTGCCTGTGCAGCCTCTCTGATCAGAGCCGGGGACTGAAGTGGGTGAGGGGCGGCGCTGTCCATTTATTTGGGAAAGGGGTGGGAAGCCAGAAGGGATGCCTCCCGCTGCTTTGTGGAAGAGGGAAGTGGGGGCTGAGAGTGTGCCCAGTGCCCGCCGTCTGGTTTCTCATGCCTGATCATCTCTCTCCTGTCTAGATCCCTCTAGCTGAGATGGAGGCTCTGTCTCTGACGTCAGAGATTGTGTCTGAACCGTCCTGCTCTCTAGCTCTGACGGATGACTCTTTGCCTGATGACACTCACACACTCTTACTTAGTGCCCAGGAGAACAATGTACATGCACACACCCCTCGCGATCCCCTGGCCGGGGCTGGGCTGGCTGCAGGGCTCCAGATCCTCTGCTCACTGCGCCACCAGGCCGCACCCAGAGATGTCTACCTGCAGGCACTTGGTGCCCCAGCGTTTGCTGGCATGAGGTCTTTTAGATCCCTCACTGGGATCTAAAAGGGGTCTTTTAGATCCCTCACTGGGATCTACAAGGAAATTAGATAAGCTGAAATTGAGGCCTTGCCCCAAGGGGCACGGGGCAGCAGTTGTGAAAGAGTTACCTCACGAATGTCACAGCCCAAAACAGAAGTGGCCTCAGAGCCAGCCTCTAGATTCGGAGCCCCTGTGCAGGCCAGCCCTCCCCTCCCTGCACCCGCTTCCACCTCCCCCCACATGAGACGGTCACCACCACAAAGTGGGTGAGAGCCACATCTCTGCTGCTACCACCACGCCCTTCTCCACCTGGGGGCTGTTCCTGTCTCCTTTGTCACTGTCCCTGTGCGTCCCTGCGTCCTCGCCAAACCCCACGGGGGGCTTCTTTGTGTTTTGATAATTTCTCTACCTTTCCCCAGCTCTCTGTCCCCCTCTGACTATGAGCAGCCCCCTCCTCCCAGCGTCTCCCGCCCTGTTGTGAGAGCAGGGCCCAGCCTGGGCAGGGCCTGACCACAGGCTGGGCCCCCAGGGGTGAGGGTGACTGGCTGAAGTGGGGCCTGGGGCTGAGAACCAGCCTCAGCCTACTGGGGCTGTGTGACTGACTGACTAGGCCCACTGAGAACAGGAACTGAGAACTGGAGGTCCAGGGGCATGGGAGTCACGAGGGATGGAGGAACTCCCTAAAAGGAAACCTTGAGCATCTCCAGCTCAGGCCCAAGGCTGTTCAAAATAGATGCTCAAAACCTACTGCTCGGGGCTGGGGGTATAGCTCAGTTGGTAGAGCGCTTGCCTCGTGTGTGCAAGGCCCTGGGTTCAATCCCCAGCACCACCAAAAAAAAAACCAAAAAAAACAAAACCTACTCCTCGCCCAGTCTGTCCACGGAGGGAGGAACTGAGTCCACCCTACCAAGACTTTGCCACCCACCCCACCCTCCAGAGCCCATGTAGTTAAAGGGGGGCAGGATATCAGGCTGTGACGAGCCCCTCACATTCATTTGTCATTTACCCCATCTGAACCCAGCTCAGGCCCATCCTGTCTGGACCCCAGGGCTCCCTTCAGAGCCTCTCGGTGGGGTCTTTAGAAGGCATTCTGGGATCACCTGCAGGACTAGGGGCTGGGGGCTGCTCTTCCTTCCTTCTCAGATACCTCCTCACTCCTCTACCATCCCCACCAGGAGGCTGGCAGGTGATGCCATGCGCGCATTCTGGGGACTCTCCTGCCCTTTCCTCCCCGTGTGTGGAGGGCTTATCCTGTGTCTGCCCCTCCCTCCCGCTCCCCCCACCCGGCACTCATGCCCATCACCACCTTGTCCTGGGAGGGGACTGGGGAGCAGGCCTGGTGGGGCGGGGGCTGGTTTCTGTTGTCCAGGTCTGCCTCAGGTGCCAAACCCAAGTGCCCCTCTCTCACTCCCCTCCCTGGTCCTATTACAGATGGAGCCCCACCCCAAGGAGGCAAATGTCACACTGGGATCTGACTTGCTCACTGTGCGGAAATCTGGGGTCAGCCGGACGCACTCTCTGCCCAACGACAGCTACATGTGCCGGGATGGGAGCGCTGCCAAGGGGTCTCCAGGACACAGGGGCTGGGGGCTCCCCAAAGCCCAGTCAGGTACCAGGGTTGGGGCAGTCCGGCTTGGCTCATACAGGGAAACCCCAACCTTGCCCAAGCCCAGTCCTGATCTGGAGGGCCATCAAGGCAACAAGAGGTCTCTCCTACCTGGGAGCCCCCAGCCTGAAGGGGGACACCTAGCCCCTGCCCAAGGGGGACCCCAGGATGGTGAGGGTCTAGGTCAGGGGAGCCTGATAGGGAAGGAATGGTGGAAGGGAGGTCGCCTCTCTCCTCCTCACCTCCTCCTCACCTCTCCCCTGCTCCCGCCCCCCACAGGCTCCATCTTATCTGTTCACTCCCAGCCAGCAGACACCACCTACATCCTGCAGCTCCCCAAAGATGCACCCCATCTGCTCCAGCCTCACAGCAACCCCACCTGGGCCACCATCCCCAAACTGCCCCCTCCGGCTCGCTCCCCTTTGGCTCAGAGGCCGCTCAGGCGCCAGGTGAGCAGGTGTGGAGGGCTGGGCCTGGACTGGGGGCTGGACTCTATGCTGGGAATTCTAGGCTATTGGTGACAACCAGGGTTGACACTTTCACTCTTCCAGCAAACATTTATTATTTGCCAGTGATATGCCAGACTCAGTCCGAGGTGCAGGGGCGCAGTACTGGGCTAAGCAGGAGTGGCCTGTACCCTCTTGGAATTTGCACTTTCTCTGCTTCACTGAGGCGGGCCTGGAGACCAGAGGCAGGCCACGGCTTCCCAGGACCACACACACACATCCGGTAGAGGTGGAACCCAAGTCTCAGGGCTCCCTTTTCTGTCCTGAGCTGCATCCCTATGCTTCACACTTCAGACTGAACTAAAGGGCACGAGGCTGGTTTCAAGTGTTCTGACTTTTTGCCAAACCTGGGACACATTTGGGCACCTCCCAGAACCCAGGCTCTAGGGTCACAGGGCAGTGAATAATGTAGCCAGGTGGGGCTTGTATGCCCTGCCCGTGACCATGGCTGTGGCTCACACCCTGTGTGTGCCCTTGTACCTGAGCATAGATGCAGATGAATCTGCTCAGTGCCATGCACCTGGAGAGCAGGCACAGTCCCTGTCCATTCCACATGTTCTCACTGAGCAGCCTCTGGGTGCCAGGCTCGGGGGACAAGCCCAGCCCTCTGGGCTCACCATCTAACTGTGGAGATCACAGGTGTGGAACTCATGTGGGGAGCAAAGAAGAGGAAGGGGTTGGTTTTACTTGGAGTAGAGACTCAGGACTGTATTGAAAAGAACCAGAGTTCTCTGTGCTTGCCAATCAGGAAGGGGATTCAAGGCCAAAGGGATAGCCTGGGCAAAGGCTGGGAGGTGAGAATGAGTCAGCTGGGGAGCGCAGCTGGCCCCAGTGCTTTCTTGTTTCCCAGGGGCACAGGGCTGCAGAGAGCTATTTCTACAGGCTTGGTGGGGGAAGGGGGGCAGGGAATAGAGAAGGAAGACAGATTTGGGGGTGGAAGGGGAGGTATGGTGAACCAGAGGTCAGGTGGCATGTGGCCTCCATGCCCCAATAAGAGCAGCTACTGATTCCTCTGCTTGTGGGGGGTGGGGGTTCCTACAGCTGCATGGGTCAGGGGATACTCAGCTTGACAGGAGGGACAAGGGACAGTCCATGTTGTGGAGAAAACCCCTGGGTTGAGCCCTCCACCCACCCCATACAGGCAGCAATAAGGACTGATTCCTTGGACGTGCAGGGCCTGGGCAGCCAGGAAGACCTGCTGTCGGAGGTGAGTGGGCCCCCCCCACCTCTGGCCCGGTCCTCCTCCTTTTGGGGCCAGTCCAGCATCCAGGTGCAGCAGCATTCCCGCAGCCAGAGCAAGGTCTCGAAGCACATGCCCCCGCCAGCCTTTTGCCCAGGCCCAGAACCCAACCAGAACAAGGGCCCTCCAGAGACCAGAAGCAGCTTAGAGCTGGACACAGAGCTGAGCTGGATTTCAGGAGACCTGCTGCCCCTTGGCAGCCAGGAGCCCCTATCCACACGGGACCTAAAGAAGTGCTACAGTGTGGAGTCCCAGAGTGGCCGGCGACGGCCTGCATCCTGGCTGGATGAACAGAGGAGACACTCCATCGCGGTCAGCTGCCTGGACAGCGGCTCTCAACCCCACCTGGGCCCAAGCCCCTCGACCCTCGGGGGCCAGCCTCTTGGGGGTCCTGGGAGCCGGCCCAAGAAAAAACTCAGCCCACCCAGTATCTCCATAGACCCCCCGGAGATCCAGGGCCCTCGGCCCCCACCTAGCCCTGGTGTCTGCCTGCGGAGGCGGGCTCCATCCAGTGACTCCAAGGATCCCTCGGCCTCTGGCCCCCCTGACAGCATGGCTGCCTCACCCTCCCCAAAGAAAGATGTGCTGAGTCTCTCTGGTTTGTCCTCTGACCCGGCAGACCTGGACCCCTGAGTCTCACCTGCTCTCTCACTCACCTTTCTCCATTGGGTGCAAATCCTAGCTCCTCCTCCTGGGCCATATTCTTGAAAAAGTCCCATAGAGACACCAAGGAGGTGCTCCTGCCTGCCTCCATGGCTCTGGGTACCTGTAGGCAGGACTTCCAGAGTCCAAAGCCGCAGCCCTGGCGACTCGGCTCCAGGCAGAGAGAGAAAGAGAGAGAGATGCCCAGCACGGCGAGGTTCCGGACACCAGGAGCTGTTGGGAGAAAGCAATACGTTTGTGCAGAATCTCTATGTATATTCTATTTTATTAAATTAATTGAATCTAGTATATGTGGGATGTACGACATTTTGTGACTGAGGAGACTTGTTTCCTTCTACTTTTATGTGTCTCAGAATATTTTTGAGGCGAAGGCGTCTGTCTCTTGGCTATTTTAACCTAAAATAACCAGTCTAGTTATATTCCCTCTTCTTGCAAAGCACAAGCTGAGACCGAGAGTGCATCATAGCCCGGCGGTGGCCCATCTTCAGCGGAGAGCGAGAACCATTTTGGAAACTGTAATGTAACTTATTTTCTCCTTTAAACTCGTCATCATTTTCTGTAGGAAAAAAAAAAAAAAAGAAAAAAAAAAAGAAAAAAAAGAAAAAAATGAGATTTTACAAATGAAATGGAACCTTTTTATATATACATACATATCTATATATCTATATATCTATATAAAATAAAGTAATTTTCCAAAATAAAAAGTTAAGCACGGTCCAGAGTAAAAACAAAGGGGATGGAGAGCTAGGCATGTCCAGATGGCCATGGAGATTCCTGGAGATGAGGAGTGGGTGGTGGGGAGGGAAGGTTTCGAGCTGCCTGTGTGTGTGAGTGTGTATGTATGTGTGAGCGCTTGCTGGTGTGTGCATTTGTGTGTATGAGGGGTGTGTGTGTGTGTAGGTGGGTGTGTGTGTTAGAACCCAAATGCCTGGCCCTGGAGGGCTGCAACCTTGCTGCTCCTACCACCCGGGGCTGGGAGAGGAGGAGCAGCCCCTCTGCCTGGAAGGTGGGGGCAGGGGCTCCTTTTTCTATCAAAGCTTCATTGTGCCGTCCCCTTGGCCAGGCCGCTCAGTGAATGTGAGTAATTCCAGATTAACTCTTATTTCTGCTGACAGCTATCAGCCGCACATTGAAAGCTAGAAATTGGCATAATGAAGCTGTTTTGGTTAATGGTGCCGACTGAGGCTGGGGAGCTGCCTCGGCTGCCTGGAATCTGGATCTGTGGGCTGGTGGGGGAGGGACAAGCAGGTCTGTTTTCCCTCCAGGGCTTCACCACTGTTGGCCATGCATCTGGCAAGGTGGGTGACCTAGGTGGCCTTGCACCTCTTGCCTTGCCCTTCCTCCTGCTGGCACAGAGATTAAGCTGTGTAAATGGAGGAGGCTGCTCCCCGTGGAGGATGTGAGGACTGGGGCTGCTGTCCAGGGTGAGCCCCTGGTAGGGTTGGTAGGATCTGCTGCCAGAGAGGAGCTGACCCCCTGAAGGGTGATGAATGACACCATCAAGGTGCTTACACGGTCTGCTGCAGCCTGCCCAGTGGGAGCCAGCAGAGGAGGAAGGGCAAAGGCGGCCACCACGAGTGGGAGGGGACAGCAGAGGGGAAAGCTGCATGGCCCAGAGCCACCTTTCTGGTGCTACCACCGGCAACAGTTTCTTGTCTGAAACCCTGGTGACCACAGGTTCAGCCAGTCTGTGGCCTATCAGTCACCCCCAAACATCTGCCCGGCTCCCACTCCCTGAGAATCCCTGCCCGCTCGCCCAGCCTCCCAGCCCTGCCTTTAAACCCCAGGCCTGGATTTGATTCTTGAAACCTAAGGGCAGCCTTCACTCACAGCCCCCCATGCCATCTGCACTGTCTGCACAGGCAGCAGGGAGCCTGGGGTGCCAGGCTGCTGGGTGGCTGGACCTGGAGGCGTCCCTTGTCCAGCCTGTTCTTTTCTAATTGCTCTTTTGGACAGAAATGCTACATTCCTTGGAGCAAACACCTGGTTTGGTCCTCCTAGGTGTACAGGAATGCCAAACTGTTTCCTCTGGCCTCCTCGGGTGGGGAGGGGGGTGTTTATGAGCTGCCTTTTTTTTTTTTTTTTTTTTTTAAGCAAAGCTGTACAAAATTCAAAATTCCTCGAGTTTTGCCACCTGGATATACAGATTAAGCTTTTATATTTTTGTAGAATTCTGTAGCTGTCTATTCCCCGAGGGTGGGAGATTTGGGAAGGGAGCTCTGGGATCTTGTCTTCTTTTGATGGTTGGAGGATTCTGGGTCAAGGTGAATTAGAGACCTGGACTGCTGTCCTTGCCCCTCATTTTCCATCCCCGCCTCTGGCTAGCACTAATGCTGGAGTGTGACTTAGGGTGGCTCTTGGTGTCCCTGGTTCTTTCTGGGATCCTCTTCCCCTGGTTCCCTCTTCCCAGTAGGAGCCAAAGGAGGCTTGTTTAGGGTACACTGGCTACGCTTTGGGGTTCCTCTCTAGAGGTAGACAGTGGTAACCTAGTGAGAAGGACAAGGTCCCCACTCCCTCCTCCACCTCCATCAGTCGACCAGAGCGTTTCTCTGGAAGGAAGCCATGGCTGGAGGGGTCATGTGGACAGTAATATGGAAAAACTAATAGCAGCGTCAACGTGTATATCTCAGGGAAGACAATCGTGGCCTCTCCCTTCGCAATGTAAAATTGTTATCAATGATGGAAACCATTGTGTCTCATTGAAAGGGTTTGGAAGTGGGAGTAATATGAACAGTAGTCATATTACTGAGTCTTATGAACAGTAGTCATAATAATGCTGAAGCTGACCTCAGATTGCTTATCTGGGTAGTTATTTGATTCTACTCTGGGATACAAAGGGGGTGGTGGGACGAGGGTGGGGAAGTCTGAAGGAGGCTGGAGGAGGGAGCGGCTGGGGGCAGCACATCTTGGATTAGGGCCTCCAAGAGCATTCCCTGCCTAGGGACTTCAGGGAAGGGGAGGGGTGCTTTGGCGATAAGAACATCTCCCTGGTACTTTTGCCCTCAAGTCTTCTCTTGGGGGTTCAGAGGAAACTGTGTCAACAGCTTCAGGCCCCCACCTCAAGCTTGGCTGCTTTTGCTTCCTCCACCCCCAAAGCTCCAGGAAAAGGTCTGTCTGGGGGTGGGGGACAGGGAAGAGGAGTGAGCTGAGCTGGTGCTAAAAACAAACCTGAGGCTCATATGCAGTCTCTCACTCGCTCCTCAAAACACCCTAGCAAGGGAAGTGCTGTTGCCAGCATTCTTCATGCAACAGTGGGTCCAGAGAGGTTAAGGGACTTGCCAAAGGTTATACATCCGGGAAATGGCAGAATTGGGATTGGACCAACCTGCACCCCACACTGGCCCAGTCTGTTCTCACTGTGATGGGAATGGGGCTGATGGGAAGAACTGCACTTACAAGATGAAAGGGGTGTACAAGAGAGCAAGGGCACCCTTTTCCAAAACAGTTGCATAGAACCAGGTTCATTGAAAGGGACACATGGGTTCCCAGCGTGGCATGCTCAGAGACTCAGTGGGGCCCACAGCCTCCCACCAGCCTTTGGCCATGAGGAGCAGTGGAGAGGGGTTGGATCACAGAGTGAGGAGTCCTTCAGCCCCAGCTGTTTGTCCAACACCTGGCCAAGGCTGTTCTCCAATCACTGCAGATTCCCAGGCACCACCCTTTCCACACAGTTCTGCCCCGAAGTCCAAGGCACCTGCTTCCCTCCTCCCCCTCCCAAGCTCTCTTCCTTCCTGTCCTCTAACCTTGCCCCACCCAGACACCTCACCCACTTTTCAAACATTCTGTGCCTCCATCTTCACCCCTGGTCCCCACCCACCACATCCTAGTGCCCCATGGCCTCTTTTCCCTTCCCCTGGGCGGAAGGAGCAGCCCAACCTGCAGGTTGTTGTGACAGCAGTGCAGTGAGAACATCAGACACCAGGTGGCAGCACAAGGCACCCTTACCTGGTGCCACCCATTGCCTGTCCTGAAGAGGGACCAAGTCAGGGAGAGGATTCCAATGGCGATGGACACCTTGTATAGACAGGTGCTCCATAAAACCCCCAGAGAAGGAAACAGACTCAGAGCCCAGTGAAGGACTTGGGCACAGGGAGGTTCAGATAGGAATCCTGGCCATCCCAGCACTGCATTCAGATAGCCTATCCCTGTTGAAGACTGGTAGACTCAGGACTAATCCAGGACAGCGATGGAATTAATTCTCAAAGCAAGTTGAGCTGTGGACTGGAATCCTGCTCAGGGGAGGGGGACAGAGCAAGGCAGGTCAAGGAGGTAGTTGCTCCAGGAAACCCCAGGAGGGAACTCTGCTAAGAAGGCTGAAATTCTGCACGCCTTAGCCCGGGTCCAGGTGTGGGAGCTGCTGGCTTTTGCCCGTGGAGCTCATTAATTCTTGCTTTGAAAACTCCAGAATCAGGCGCAGCAGCCAGTGATCTCACATGCATGCCAAATCAGGTCAGGAGCAGGCTGGGTGGAGGGGCAGCCTTGCTGAGGCCCTGAATGGTCCAGTGGGGCCCCCGCCAGGCTGGGGTCTGGAGAAACATATTTCATTGCTTGGAAGGAAAGAAGTGGGAGGCAGGTATTAGATCAGAATCCTGATTTAGGGGTGCTTCAGGCCTTCAAGGGACCAAGGGGTTAGGGAGAAGCAATCAGTAAAGTGGACAGGGGCTTTGCTTTGTCCTGCTGCCCCAGCCTGTCACCTCCAAACTGACTTCCCTGAGGCAGCATTTCCTGCACCTGGGCCTTCCCTTGTTTTCTCTGCTGTCATGCCTGCTCTGGGCTGTACCTTGCTATGATCTTATCTTGCAGTCTCCTTGCCAGGAAATCCCCAGTGCTGAGTCCCCCGGGACACTCACTGCTAAGGGAACTACAGCACTCTCTCAGCTCAACTAGCCTGGAGCCACAGCCACTTGGGGAGGAAGGATGGGAGGTGGGTTACTAAGGCACGAGAGGTGGGGGGTGTTGGTCCATCTTTCCACCACAGCCCAATCCTCAAGGCCTTTATTGCTCCTCTCGGCAGCCTTCTGGCTAGAAAGAGCTTAGTTCTGAAAACTCAAAAGCAGAGTGGGCAGTCCTGGGTGCTAAGGGCACAGTGAGGAACAAGACTCAGCCCCTATAGCGAACCTGTGCACAGCGAACCTGTGCTGGTGGGGGGGGCAAGATCATCAGTAATTACAATACAGGGAGGGGGATGGGATGTGCAGAAGAAGGGATGGGGTGGGGAAGGGCAGATGCTGGAAGCCTGGGGATCTTCGGTGAATTCTTGAAGGACAAGTAGAGTATACCAGGTGCAGGAAGGAAGGTGGGCTGCATGAGGAGCATGCTGAGCAGCCCCGAAGGATGGCCGGGATGGCCAGGGCAGGAGCTGAGTGTACAGGAAGTACATCCTGACCTAGGAGCTGCGACTGGCATGCAGAAGGTGGGGGCTCCTCCTACCTGTGCCAGGATGGGCTCTGTGACCCTGGGCAAGCTGCAGGATGTCTCAAGGCCTCAGAGTTTTGCTCTGGGCAGGAGAACAAACAAAACAACGGCATCCTTGAAACACTGTGCTTAGGATTCAAGGGCTGTGTGAAAGGGCCACCGTCCATGAGGAGCTGTGAGGGCTGAAGCCCAACACTTCAAGAAAGATGGGGGAAGGCAAGGGTTGCCAAGGGCACCAGGAAATCTTTTTGGGAAGTTTGCCACCTGAAGGACTCTGAGGGAAAGTCCCCTACCCTCTCAAGAGTAAAGCTAGTCTTCCTAGTTTATCTGATGCTCATGGCCCTACAAGCCTAAGAGGAGGAAGGGGAGAGGAAGGGAGAGCCAGAGGATGATGGTGGAGAGGCCAAGGTAAAAACGCAAGGCTATGGCAGGGTCAGCAGAAGGCTTGGAGGGAGCTTCCCGGCTGCTCAGGCCATACAAGGCTAGAACACAAGGGTTAGAAGAGAGTTTAGTGGCCCCTTGTCCAAGCTGCTCAAAAAACTGAGTCCCAGAAACATCAAGGTGCCTGCTGAGGTCACAAAGTGCTCAAAAAGTACTGTTTGAGACACGGAGGGAGTTGGAGGTGACTCAATAGGTCTCTGCCCTTGGGGACCTCTCAGACTGTCAAGAAAGACAGATTCTTCACAACTAAATATAACTCAAGGCACACTGTGACAAGATGTGGAAGCTCTGTGAAGTGTTTTACCCAGGAAAAGGGGGGAAGGAAAGGGTGGGCAGAAAGGGATGAGTGCAAGGGAAGGGGACAGACAGAAAGAGGGCTGAGAGGACTTTCCCAGTGAAGGGTCCCCAGTCCAACTGCCTGGGGAGAGGGAGCCTTGGTCCCAGCCTTGCCACCCCTACCCTGAGCCTGCTGATCTCTGCTCTGACAGCTTTCCCTTCCAGTAACTTCCTGCTGGCCATTTTCCCACTATCTCACTGACTCCCTTCCACACCTACTGCTGGGCAGTCAAGGAAGGAGAAAGCTTGTCCTGAGAACAAGTGCCAGGAAAGGGACCACAAGGTAAAACTGGGCAGAGTGGCAGGCAGGGCCAGGGGGAGATGAGTCAGGGAAACAACTGCCCAAGAGACTTCTTTCTCAACCCCAAGAAGCGGGAGTGAGTGGTTTCTAGGACCCTATTAGGGAACAGAGTGTGACTGGAGAAGTGAGAGATGGAGGGATCCTGGCACAGACACATGGGTTATGCCCAGCCCGCACCCCCAGGCCAGGCTGAGAGAAGAAATGAACACATTGGTGCCTCAGTGTGCCCAAGAAAGTGCACTACATGCTTCTCCCACTAAATGCTCAGAGAACCCAATGAAGAAGATTCTGTTACCATCATCAACATTTTATGGATGCAAAAGTGGAGGCGCAGAGAAACTCTGGGCCAGACCAGGGAGCCACAGAGCCTCAGAAGGCAGCAGTTTAAGAGAATCACAGGAGGCCACAGTGTGCACCATGCTGGGGAGTCCACTCCCGCCCCCTCCTCCTACACTGCACATACACCACTGCACAATGCCTTGGTGTCTACCATTGTCTCTGGCAGCTTGTGGAAAAGGGAATAGCCTTCCATTGTCTGAGCCCACGAGCTCTTCCCATTTTACAGATGAGGAAACTGACATCCAGAGAGGAACACGACTTTATGAAGGGTGTCTTTCAAAGAGGGAGGGTTGTGGAATCCCTCTCCACGTCTCCCTGGCTCCTCAGCTCCCACAGTGTTCAGTGTGGGGGCACGTGTGTGCTCTTGACCCCCCAACACCGGTTGGAAACAAACTCTGCTGTGGGCCTAACAGCCTCAGGATCTAGAGGGGCGTCTCTGGTACAGCCCTGGAGCCACTGGAAGGGACTGTCTCTGTGTCCATGACCCTCCATTCCCTCCTGCAAAGTCCCTCCGTGCGTCGCGGTTTCATAGAGGTGCTTTCGCAATCGACTGGGACTAAAGAGCAGGATCCGGACCGCCCAGGGTAGGGCTCCGCAGGGCGGGCCCGGCCGAGTGCGGAGCGGAGGCGGCTCCCAGCGCCGGCTCTGTGCCTCTGCGCCCGGCTGCACCGGACCTCGTCGCCGCGGTGCCTCGGCCCCATGGACAGCCTGTGCGGCTCCGGGGAGCTTGGCTCCAAGTTCTGGGTAAGGCGCGGGGCTCAGGGATCGCTGTGCGGGGACCTCCAGGTCCCCTTCTCCTGTCTTAATGCGGGGCGGGGGCGGCCGATGTCCAGGGCCTGGCAGGATGGGCCAGCCCGATGATGGCTTGGGCGTCCGGGAGGGGGCGACGAGGCGCCGAGATGGAGCTCCGATGGGCCCCCTTGTCCCTGCGTGCCAGTGAAACCCGAGTGCTCGGAACTGTACAGAGGTGGTCCTCGTGGAAACTGAAACTGGGGAACTCCACCATGTCTGGCCACACCGCCCACAGCCAGGTCCCACCAGCATGGAAACATCTAAGTCCTGCCCTGTCCTCCCCTTCCCTGCTGCAGAAAGGACAGGGGCAATGCGTGGCACCCCAGGAATCAGGAAGTGCCCCCACATGCCTGCTGGTCCCAGTCCCTCTGTTGGTTCGCCCCAATTCGCAGAAGGAACATTTTGCTTTTAGCACCTTCCTAGTGGACCCTCCAGCCCGGATCATTTAACTAGTGTTTGATTGGCCACCCTGCACCTCTGTGCTGGGACCCCAGGGCATCCAGAGCTCTTGCTCAACCAGGTACTTTGGAAGGCTGGCCCTGCAGGGCCCCATCCTTTTTGGCAAGAGTTCCTGCCACAATACCTCTGAGCAAGAGCCACTGGCTGCAGGTCTGTGAGCAGGCCATCCTTCCCCCCATGGACTCCGGAGAGAGAAGCAGACCCCATTCTGGAGGCAGGCCCTTACCAACACAGGACGTCAGGATTCCTGAAGTCCAATCCTCCCCTTTCACAAATGGGGTGAAGGGGCCCAGAGAGGGAGAGACTTGACCAAAGTCACCTAGTTCCATGAGGGCAGAGTTGAGATAACAAAGGAGGCCTTTTGTGACTCTCACCAATTTCCTTTCAAAGACATCTTGTCTGTTGACCCCTGCCACCTGTTTGGATATATTAGGTGTAACTGCCTACAAGCTGAGGAAAGGGATGGTGTGGTCTCCATTTCACAGATGGAGCTCAGAGTAAAGTGGCTGATCTGCAGTCATCCAGGGGCTGCTTAGCATAGGCTGGTCTCAAACCCAGACTCAGAATCCCAGTCTGTCTTTTTCCCATTTTGAGTATATGTACATATATGTGCCTAGTGTATACATGTGTGTGCCCCATGTGTGCCTGTGTTTGTGTGCTAGGGGTGATGGTGGAGTGTGATTCATAGGTGTGTGCTATATACCTGTGTATGTATGAGTGTGTGTGTTTGTGTGTGTGCGCGCATCAAGAACCACATTCTGGTTTGGTATTTAAGGTTTCTTAGGCTGGTATTTAAGTTTGGGTTTTGGGGTTTTGTTTTGTTTTTTTTTTCTTTGATACTGGGAATTGAATCCAAGGGCACATTACCACTGATCTGCGTCCCAGACCTTTTTATTTCTTATTTTGATTCAGGTCTTGATAAGTGGTCTAAGCAGCCTTGAACCTGCCATCCTCCTGCTTCAGTCTCCTGAGTAGTTGGGATTATAGGCATGTGCCACCATGTTCTGGCTATTACACATAATTCTTTCTAAGTTTGGAGCAATGGAATACCTGTAAAATGTCTTTGAAGATTTCTTTTCACTCATTTCTCTGGGTCTCTGAAGGGCTAACCAAAATGATGAAGCATCTCTGCCATTACCCTTCTTGCTTAGCCCCATCTATCACCCAGCCAGTCTGGTCACCTATCACCAGAGTCCAGAGGTTGTACCTTTGGTTTTTGTATGCTGGTATGAGCATCATCCTGTCATGGAGCCAGAGTGACCAGGCAGAAGTTGTGCCCAAGCCTTAAGTGCATGGCCCTTAGTTCCTTAGTCCCCGAGTGCTTAGAATTATGCAGAGGCAATCCTCATGGAGCCTGGAGCTGGGGAACTCAGGACTCCCTTCCTACAGCAAGTTTAGACATCCTTTGTCTCCACCCGCGCACATAATCTATTGTGGAATCTGAGAGTGTCAGAGGTTGGGGACCTGAAGCAGCTAGTCCAGCCTCTCACTGTAGAGGAAGAAAGGTTACACCACAATCAGTGACAGTCTGGGAACTGGGATATGGTGCTACCAACCTTGCCATTGCCTGACTGTACATCTTTGAGCCCTGGACCCCCTTGCGGGGTCTCTGCTTGATTACCTTAAATGATAAGGAACTACTCCCTTGCACATCCCAATCTTGAAACATCCTCCATCTTCCATGTGATCTCCATGGCTCCTGGAAGCCATTCCTTGCCACACTCAGTGGCAGGAAGCCTCTTCCAGCTAATTCTCAGAGATTTGCAGAGTAGAGGCTGGAACCTCAGCTATAGCTACTACCCCAAAAAGTCTAGAGTTCTGAGCTACTCATTTGTGGCATGCTATTGTGCATCTCATTTACACAGCGTATCATTCAGGTGTACCTGCCCCTGAAGATTAGGGGCTGTGCAGACCCACCTTGTAGGAAGTGATTCAGGACAACCAGGAAGTATCTGAACCAGGAGGGGAAAGGCAGGAGGGGTGGGGTGTTCAGACCCTACTCTGCAAACCTTTCACTAGCTTTTCCTCATCATCTTGCTTTCTCCACCTGTGAAATGGAGAAATAATTCACCTGCTCACCTCACAAGATTTTTGTGGGGATCAAATGAGATAGGGAATGAGAAATTATTCTGAGAATCAAGAAACTCTCTATGACTGGAAGTTCCTGGTATTCCTTGGAGGAGAAGAAGGACAAAGGGAAATGAGGTCATAAGGGAATGTTAGACTTGGGAAAACCTACAAGAAAATGGCTCTTGGGCTGTTGGACCAGGGGCTCCCATTTCAGAGGTTACTGGGGATCAGGAGACCGATCCTGGTTAAATCCGTCAGCCTCAGCCACAGCTCACCCTTAGGGTAGGAGACTGGGGGACATCCATGACACCCTGGACTTAGATACACACACCTGGATGCTCACACATACCACACACTGCATGCGTGATTTCTACCTTTCTTTTTTTTTTTTTTTTTTTTTTTTTTTT
>JAJEJO010001970.1:51739-70600 GCA_020662805.1 Glaucomys volans
TAAGCTGGGCGTGGTAGCACACACCTGTAGTCAGTCCCAGCTACTTGGGGGCTAAGTCAAGGGGGATCCCAAGTTTGAGGCCAGCCTAGGCCACTTAGTGTGACCCTCTCTCCAAATGCATACTAGAAAGAGCTGGGGTTGCAGCTACGTGGTAGTGTGCTTGCCTAGCAGGTGTGAGGCCCTGGCTTCAATCTCCAGCACCAAAAACAATTTAATGGAAAAGGACCCACAACTCTTGAGGGCTGAGACAGATCTAGAACAAAGGAAGTCAGTGTTTACTTTTACTCTGACCTGTTGTCCTTCCATGGAGGTTCACTCTTGGTACAGAGCAATAGAATCTGGGCAGCACCCGGGAGTGAGGTGAGTACATGGAGGAGGGACCCAGGACTATTTGCTCTTGGGAGGCATTGGCCCCTATGCAGATCTAATCTGATGATCCAGCAAATTGAGAAATCCAAAGATTTTGACCATAAAAACTGTCCAAAAAATGGCACTGACTACCTGATAAGTAGTGAGTTCCCTGTCACTGGGGATGTGTAAGCATATAGTTAGTGACCAGTTGGAGTATTTAAGCCGGGCGCGGTGGCGCACGCCTGTAATCCCAGCACCTGGGAGGCTGAGGCAGGAGGATCACGAGTTCAAAGCCAGCCTCAGCAACTTAGCGAGGCCCTAAGCAACTCAGTGAGACCCTGTCTCTAAATAAAACACAAAATAGGGCTGGGGATGTGGCTCAGTAGCCGAGTGTCCCTGAGTTCAATCCCCAGTTCCAAAAAAAAAAAAAGAAAGAAAGAAAGAAAAAGAAAAGAGGATTTAAGCCAGGGAAGGGTCCTACCCTGAGATTCTGGGACCAACTGGGAAGAATGAAGTTCTAGCCAAAGGGGATTTGTTGGTTTGTCCTCTGAGATTTCTGGACTCCTCTTTTCCCAGTTCTCTCACTAAACCAGTTTTCTTAGTGGCAGCTCTTGTTCCAGGCCCATGGGTCCCCTGCATGGTAAGGGAAGGTCACTTCACTGTTACCTTTGCTGCATACCTACCCTAGAGAGAGACAAATCCCTGGTCCCCTGGAGGCCTATCTCCCTGTGTCTCCTGCTGGGCTCTAGCGAGGACCAATTCTGTTGTCCATTAGCTGTGTGCCTTTAGGCAGGTTGCTCACCCTCCCTGGGCTCTAGCAGGGCTTAGGTGGCTCTGAGGCTGCCTTCAGTATGGAGTTGTACAGTGATGATTCTGGGAGGATAAGCCTCAGGCTTGGGGGCAAGACCATGATTAAAGCCTTCTAAATTTAGGGGTTCTAGGATATCAGAGTCTCCCAGTATGAGTAGGTAGCAGGTGTGAGTAATGGACAAGGTCCATTTTTCATGTGTTTAGCTCTCAAATGAAGACAGTGATATGCAAAACTGTCACTATCAGAACCCCTGAAGTGGCAGACGGGTAGGACATGGATACTCCTTATCCTACCGAAGCCCACCTGCTCCTCTCAGAAACCTAGTTTCACCTTCCAGGTTGGCGATCCTTGGAATCCCTTCCCTCCGTCCTGGAGACATTAAATCTGGTACTTGTGACCTTTGAGTAGGGAAATTTAGTCCCTTTGGCCCTAGATTGGCTTATCATGTCCCCTGGCCCTGGATTGAAGGCTAGAGACAGGAAAGCAAGCGAGTCAGCTTTGCCAAGACTGTCTGCTAACCCCAAACAGGGACACGGTCTCGGAGCACCAGCTGCTCTCCAGGCAGGGCAATCCCAGCAGGAACGACTGCTGACCTACTCCAGAGAAGTCCTGGGCTCTGCTTCCCCAACCCCCACACCATGGGACTGTCCCAGGGGCGAGGCCCCGAGGAAGGGATGAGAGCTGGGTCTGTCCTTGTTCAGGTGGCTGGACACTCCCCTCCTCGCACCTAGAGCTGTTCTTATTTCTGAGGCTAAGTGCATGGGGTAGGGATGGAGGGGCAGTGTATGCTGGAGATGGGGCCTAACCCTGGACTGGATTTCTCCTTCTAATTGGATCCTCAGGTTTCTAGTCCAGGAGCTCCCAGAACCCCAGCCAGTGTATCACCCAGGTCTTGGCAGCTTTCCCTGATTCCCAGGGTTGGCTGCATGACTGAAAGAAGGCTTGCAATGTTTCAGGTGACCTGGATCCAGGTGGAATGTCATACTGGAGCCCTTCAGGGTGTAGAGGAAACCCCAGTCAGGGGCTGGGACTCTGAAGCTCCACTCCATCAACCCTGGGGTCTCAGGTGTCATGAACATCAGGTGATAATTCTGGCACACACTGGAGTTCAATTAACCAATGCCACTGTGGCCCAGCAGGCCCCTTCCAGGGTGGATTGCCAGTTAGGCCTTTGAGCTACCACACTGGCCCAGTGCAGCCAATTTGGGGCCTCCCAGGTCCTTCCTTCCAAAGGCTTCCTGGTAAGGAAGGTAGCTCAGCCAAGGTAGCTCAGTGAGGATGGATGGGGATCAGGGCCACCCCTTCCCTTTCTGCACCTCCATTGCTGCTGAGATAAATGATCTTGTCAGTCAATTCCCAGGGACAATCTGTAACCTCAAGAGCTGCTCAGCATCAGTGCCCCTCCCTCCCCCACCACACAGGATTAAGGAAATAATGACTTGTCATGACAGAGCTTGTCAGCAGGCTGAGGCCCCAGGGCTGGGAAGTCCCTAGCAGAGCTGCAAACGCTCCAGGGTCCTCACCCACCTGCTGTGGGTATGAGTCTGCAGGGATTCTGACTCAGTGCCGGTGAAGAGGTACTGCCAAGTGGTCCATTCTAAGTGCTAGACCTTCTGCCTTATCAGCCCCATCCAGCTGTTTAATCGCAGCATTAAGGAAGCTGCTGTTGCTGTGGAAACTGTGTGGGCGACGATGGAGCGGGGGCTGTGGGCCCAGTGCCTGCCTCCTAGCTGGTGCCCTTCAGACCAGCAGCGGCAGGGGAGGCCTGAGGAGCCCTCTCCCACTCTGCCTTGAAGGGTTTCAGCGGGGGAAATGTTATGGGGTCCAGGAAACGACCTTCACTGACCCTGTCCTTGCTTTCCTTTATCTATTTAACTTTCTTTGGACTAGAGGCCCCACGGATTGCCTGGCCCGTGGCCTTGATGCCAGGAGAGAGCGTGCTCTGCTTCTGGGCAAGAAGCTGCCCCATGCTGGGATTTGGGGCACCCTCATTCACTCCTTTGTTCGTTTGTTCTTTGGTTCAAGAAATACCTACTGCGTGCCTTCTCTATGCCAGGGGCTTCTCCTCACCTAGAGCATCATTGTCAATAGAAGTTATCCTTTATGAAACTATCCTCCCAGAGGCTTGGGAGATGCAGGCAGGAGGATCACAAGTTCAAAGCCAGCCTCAGCAAAAGGGAGATGCTAAGCCCTGAGTGAGACCCTGTCTCTAAATAAAATACAACATAGGGCTGGGGATGTGGCTCAGTGGTCAAGAAGAGAATGCATGTTCTAGTGGGAGGAGGAGAAAAATGATACATGTAATAAATAACTGGATTATATGGAATGAGAGAAGGTGTAAGCTATGGGTGAAATAGAATAGGTTGGGAGGGATGGGGTGCAAAGAGGAGTGGGGTGGAGAGTGAGTTACGATTGACGTTAGGAATGGGAAGCCCGACCTCCATGAAAGGGCTCCACGGGAGGCGGAAGCAGGCAAGAGTGTCTGAGGATGAGCCCAGAGGCCCAGGCGCTGGGATGGCCCGAGAGAGGGGCGTGAGGGACATGAGGTCAGACAGGTGGGGTGCTGATAACAGGGTCTTGGGTCCATATGAGGCCTTCACCTCAGCTTTTACTCTGAGGCGTGGAGAGCCCTTGGTGGGTTTAAATCAAAAGAATGACATAGTCATGTGGCCTATTTCCAAAAGGTCTTTCTTTAGAAAAGACTGAAGGGCAAGTGGCAGGGCAGAAGCAGGAAGAATGGGGGCAGGACTGTGGAAATAATCCCAGAGGGAGAGTGGAGGTGGGGAGCATCAGGTGGAACCAGGGAGAACCAGGTTAGGCGAACTTTTATAGATGAGACCATGGACTAGAGCACTGTCATGGAGTTCAACCAAATAATTTGAAGGTAGAATGGACAGGATTACTGAGGGGTTGGATGTGAGGTATGAGAGAAAGGGACAACAGGGATGGCCCAGAGTCTGGCCTGGGGGAGAGAAGAAAGGAGGGGAAAGTTGCCATTCACAGAGCTGGGCAGGCTGCAGAGGAGGGGAAGGTCCAATTCTGGATCTGTCTTATATGACATGTCCCATACATGGCCTAACAAGGACTCTGGAGAGGACAATGGAGAGACACAGGCATGGGCAATTACCTGCTGCATCCTGGGAATGCCCTCCCCTGCTCAGCTGGGTCATACTTATCTGTAGGAAAGGAGTCATCCAGGTACAGTGGCACACACCTGTGATCCCAGTGACTCAGGAAGCTGAAGAAGGAGGATTTGAAAGTTCCAGGCCAGCCTTAGCAATTTAGCAAGGTCCTAAGCAACTTAGTGAGACCCTGTCTCAAAATTAAAAATAAAAAGGACTGGGAATGGCCAGGCATGGTGGCGCATGCCTGTGATCCCAGGGACTCAGGAGGCTGAGGCAAGAGGATTTGGAGTTCAAAGCCAGCTTCAGTAATGGTGAGGCACTAAATAACTCAGTGAGACCCTGACTCTAAATAAAATACAAAATAGGGCTGGAGATGTGGCTTAGTAGTAAAGTGCTGCTGGCTTCAAGCCCTGGTAACCAAATAAATGAATAAAGGAGAGCAAGCTGATTGACCAGAGGTCAAGGCAGA
Organism: Glaucomys volans; assembly: GCA_020662805.1. NCBI lineage: Eukaryota > Metazoa > Chordata > Mammalia > Rodentia > Sciuridae > Glaucomys > Glaucomys volans. The sequence goes on from JAJEJO010001970.1 coordinate 56,496, forward strand.
CATCCTATCCTCACACCCCCAGTCACTTGGTTGTGGCCACAATGTCACCCTCAGTGAAATGAAGCAAGTCCCAGGGCTCCCTCACATGTTGCCTCATCAGGTCCAGGTGCTGGGCAGTTCATTCTGGGGCAGTGGCTGGGGGGCTGTCCTTACTCACACGTGGACACAGGTTGAAGGAGCTGATCCCGGTTACATGACTCTGGACTCTGGAGTGGTGGAGCAGAGCCATACTGGGTCCTCCACATCAGCATGGGGTTTTCTTGTGGCCACTTCCCACCTGCCTGGCCAGGAAGCAATTCCTGTCCTGCCCTCATGCTTGGACTCCAGCTCCTACGCACACCCTCCCTGCCAGTCATTGCTGCTCCAGCCTATGGGGCCCCGTGCTGGGAGCTGGAGGGTACAGGGCAGCACAAACACAGAGCAGGAGGAGGACACCCCCCTTCTGTGAGAGAGAGCATGTGTTCCCATACACAGGTCCCAGCCGCATTGCATCACAGAGCCAAGTGCCTGTACCAGTCCCATGCTGTTGGGTGTCATTGAACCTGCAGCCACTTTCTCTCTAGTAAACAAGGTCCCTCTGTTAAACACCTCTGGAAATTGTTCTGAGACAACAGCCGGATTACATTCACGTCAGTGTGGCCGTGAAGGCCATCTAAGACCCAGGAAGGAAAAGTCAGAGCTGGGGTGCCCCAGGGAAGCTTCCTGGGGGGTGAGGTCCAGAGACCTGCTGGTCTGAGTTGGGGGTGGCCTAGGGACAAGCTGTCTGGGTGGGGCCACCCACCCGTGGTGGAATGGATCCAATAGCCATGCCGTTCACACAGTGGAGCCCCCAACTAGAATGAAGATGGGTGCCCTGCCCTCACACACACCCTCCAGAATGACACCCCACACATGTCAGGGAAGGAAAGCCAGACAGGAAGGATAAGCACCGTATCCAAACTGGGCAGAATTGATCCAGGTCAGGATGGGGGTTCTTATGGAGTAGGCAGGGACTGGGAGGCGGACAAGGGCTGCTTCTGCCAGCAATGTCCTGTCTCCTGCTGGGGATGCTGGTTACACAGTCGAAATCCTGGGGGTGAAAATGTATGGATATGTACACTTCAGATGTGTGTGCTTTTCTGTAAAGATATTATACATGAATTTTTAAAATGTTTTTAGAGTCGGGCACAGTGGTGCATGCCTGTCATCCCAGTGGCTTGGGAGGCTGAGGCAGGAGGATCACAAGATCAAAGCCAGTCTCAGCAACTTAGTAAAGCTCTAAGCAACTAGAGAGACCTTTTCTCAAAATAAAAAATAAAAAGGGCTGGGGATGTTGTTCAGTGGTTAAACACCCTTGGGTTCAATCCCTGGTACCAAAGCTTGGAAAATGTTTTTTAAATGGGGGGAAAAAATTAGCCGGGTGCGGTGGTGCACACCTATAATCCCAGTGGCTCGGGAGGCTGAGGCAGGAGGATCACGAGTTCAAAGCCAGCCTCAGCAACTTAGCGAGGCCCTAAGCAACTCAGTGAGACCCTGTCTCTAAATAAAATACAAAATAGGGCTGGGGATGTGGCTCAGTGGTGGAGTGCTCCTGGGTTCAATCCCCAGTACCAAAAAAAGAAAAAAAGGGGAAAAAATTGACTGGGGCCAGATTAGCTCTGTCTGCTTCCCTTCCCTCCCAGAGTTCTTGACCAGGTCTTGTGGTGGACCCAGGTCTCTGAGCAATGTGTCGAAAGCTCAGCAAGAGTGCGTGTGTGCTTGGTTCTCAGAGTTTGAGCAAATACTGAATATTTAATTAGGCTTCTGGAATATGAGATGCACATGGTACAATCTTGGCTTCCTGGCTCTGACTTGAATGGAATGCCCCACGGCAACCTGCTCCTGGTTATGAATATATGGGGCTATCTATGTGCTGGAAGTCCACAGCATCTAGCCCACTGCCTGAGTCATAGCAGTCCCTCACCAAAGCATCGTCCATGGGAAGAATGCAGCTCCAGGGAAATAGATCTCTCAGTAGGTGCTGGCTCTACTGGAGGTGCTGGAGAAGGAAGGGTGTTTGGGATGGAGGAGGCAGGTGCTGAGCGGCCTGAGTTAAAGGGAGTTGACTATAGGGAAGGGATTAGTGGGAAGGAAGGAGGGAGGGGAAGCCTAAAGGGCCTCCTGGGTGGGTGCTGGGACTTGGCTCCAGGAGCAGCCTGAGCCACTGCATATTTGCTTCATTCTGCAGCAATGGCCAGGGCATTGGAGGGCAGAGAGTTTTCCCAGATGGAATTAAGGAAGGAAGGCAGTCTGCAGAAAGGGAGGCAGCACATGCAGGCCAGTTCCCTTCCCTGAGATATTTTCTTAAGATTGAGAACTCAAACCTGCAAAATTCAATAGTTAGCCTGGCGCAGTGGTGCACGCCTGTAATCCAGATATCCGGCAGGCTGCAGCAGTTTGAGGATTGCAAGTTTGAGGCCATCCTCCACAACTTTCCTATCTTGAAATTGAAAACACAAGGAGGTGGGGTTGGCTGGGCACAGTGGCACATGCCTATAACCTTAGTGAATTGTGAGGCTGAGGCAGGAGGATTGCAAGTTCCTGGTCAGTCTGGGCAACTTGGCAAGACACTGTCTCAAAATAAAAAGAGCTGTGGGGATGTAGCTCAGTGGTAACGTGTCCCCTGGGTTCAATCCCCAGTGCTACAAGGGGGAAAAAAGTCCACATAGACCATTTCAGGGTGTCAACACTGTAGTAAGATGTGTAGACTTTGTCTTCTAGACAGTAGAAAGCCACAGAAGGTTTAGAGGAAGGGTACAGTATTGTCCTTTTGTTAGTTCATTCATTTTTTTAATAAATATTTAATTTAACTTATTTAAGCAACTTTTTCTGAGCACCTAGTATGTGCTAGGCACCCTTCTAGATAATTAGGATACATCAGCAAATGAAATAAGGGTTCTTTCCTTCAAGGATATTCCATGTGGCAGGAGGAGATGAAAGAAACATAATAAATGAGTAAGTTATATAACAGGCGCTATAGAGAAAAAAAGAACAGCAAAGACAAGGAGTTGGGAAAACTAGAGTGGGACGCCAGTGGCGGCTTTCAACGGGGTGGTCAGAGAGGGCTTGTTAAAGAAGAAAGAATTAAGCATGTGTGGGAAGAGTGTTCCAGGAAAAGAGACCCTCCTGGACAAAGGCCCCGAGGAAGGAGTCTGCCTAGTATGTGCTCAGGAATACCAAGGTCAATGGCTAGAGTGAAGCAGTAGAGGCAGTGACAGAAGTCATAGGTCAGGGGGAAAGGACACTATGCAGGTCCCTGTAGGTTGCATTGAGTGGAGGCATCCAGTTGACCTTTGTATTTGAGGAGCAATAGACTGGAGAGATAAACTTGGAAGTCATTGGCTTATCAATGGTACAGTCATTGGGGATAAGCCTGGTATGAGAAGTACTGAACTTGAGGGGCCAAGGACAGATGGGAGAGAGCACCAAGGGGGCACATGCAGATAGAGAAGAAGGAAAAGAGCAAAGGACTCAGAGCAAACCCCAGAAAACTCTCACACCAAGAGGGGAACCAGTCAAGAGACTAAGACGCAGGACCAAGACCTCAAAAGAGGGGAAGAAGCCAGGACCTGTCCAGCTGCTAGTCTTTCACCAAGAATCCACAGGACCTAGTGTTCCATGGGTGTCTGGGTGGCTGGGAGAATGATGGCACCCTTGACAGAGACAGGCAAGGCAGGGGAGGGGCCGATCCTGGTGGGGAGTAAGTGAGCATGGTGTGAGAGGTGTTGAACATGAGGCGCTGAGGACAGATGGGAGGCCATCTGAGAGGAAGCAGGAAGTGGGGGCCAAGACTCCGGAGGGCATCGGGGCTGTTGCTATGGATTTGGGGCTGCTCAGTACAATCTGTGAGCAGTGATGAACCTGGGGTGAGGTGAGAACCTGGGGACAGGGGATGGTATGCACAGGGCCCCTTAGGAGGAAGAAGAGACAGAGCAAGAAATGCTTGCCTGGGAAGGAGGAAGGCCAGGAAGGAGCAGCTTCCAAGGGATGGGGAAAGCTCACTCTGTTGTAGGGGGTCCTGCATGAAGGCCAAAGGGAGCCCAGTTAATTTGCAGTTGAAGGGACTTCTGGTTCTAGAGGGTGGATTGAACAGGGGACTTTATCCCCAGGCCTTCCTGATTTTCCACTTGCATGACAATAAGCAATAAAAGATTCCATCCTATAAGGACAAAGAAGAGAAGCCAAAACAGCAGAGGAGACATCAACACTTTGGGAGAGAGAGACAGTGAAAACCAATATCCATGCCTGTCTGGGAAAGCTCAGGATTTACAGGGCTGCAGAAGGGATGCAGAGCAGAATGCAGGGGCTGGTGAGGAGAATGTGTAAGGACAGGTCGGACACCCAGGCTGCTTCCCCACCTGCCCTCCAGGCCAGACCAGCCCCAACCACTTCCTAGAAGACCTGCAGGCTATTCTGAGGAGTTCAGTGTGGCTACTGCAGTTCCCACTGCAGGATGGAGCCCCCAGCCTCATACCCAAATTGGTCCCAGAGAAAAGACCTTCAGTTGGGGAGGTGCTCTTCTTTACATGACCAGGTTCCCTCTTTATTTTTTTAAATATTTTTTTAGATGTTGATAGACCTTTATTCATTTATTTATATGCAGTGCTGAGAATTGAACCCAGTGCCTCACACATGCCAGGCAAGCACTCTACCACTGAGCCACAATCCCAGCCCCCAGGTTCCTTCTTGATCACTATGCAAGCTAAGCCCACACAGCTCGTGGGGTGCCTGTCTGTGCTTTTGTGACTCATTCACAAGTATTGAGACTGTCAAGCATGAAGAACCGCTGCAAATTGGGGAACCTCCAATTTGAATGACAGAAACCAAATCATCAGAGAAACAAAAAAAAGAAAGGAAAAACAGATTTATGTGCAGGTGGAACGGGTAAAAATTAAAACGTTATTTAAATCAGCATAGAAGATAGGTGATTATATCCTCAGGCAACTGTTGTCTCTAGGTGGATGGGATTGTGGGTGGTTTTTCTTATTATTTGTTTATATTTTCTGAGTTTTCTCTAAAGAACATCTAATGCTTTGTAAGAAGGTGGAGGTGGGAAAATTAGTACATCAGCAGCCTTGGAGGAAACAATCTCAGTGAAGCAGGTGTCTATTAATGAATTTATTTCCCCAACATTTTCCAAAAATATTCTTAGGAGTGGTTATTTTGTTGTTGTTTTGGTTTGGGTTTTGATACTGGGGGTTGAAGCCACGGGCACTTTGCCACTGAGCTACATCCTCAGTTCTTTTTATTTTTTATTTTGAGACAGGGTCTAGGTGTAGTTAAAATCCAGGAGATGTACTGGGAGGGTGACCAGGAGGGGACCTATCATACTTCTTTGTCCAAGATGGAGCAGTTTCCCAGGATGTGGATATTCAGGAGATCCAGTCCAGCCAGGGAGAGTTGGTCACCCTAGATTTATAATTCGCAAACATCTCCCCACCTCCCTTTCTTCCTATGAATCTCAAGCCCACCTAGCAAGGTAGTTGGGGCGAGGACGGGGCACTCCACTCCCATAGAAAAGGTAGCTGAGGCTCAGAAAAGCCCTTACTTGGAGATGCCTGAATCGAAAGGGGGCTCTGAAACTATGGAAATGTTACGTTGATAAAATTAAAAATTGGGTTGGGGATGTGGCTCAGGAGTAGAGTGCTTGCCTTACATGTATTCAATCCCCAGCACCACGCCAAAAAAAAAAAAAAATGAGAGAGGGAATCTAGATTGACAGAAAGCAGATCAGGCTGAAAGGAGTAAACAGCCAAGGTGCACAAGGGAACTTGCAAATGATGGAAATATTCCCTATATCTTCATTGTGGCAGTGTTTTGCAGGCAAATGCAACTGTCAAATTCATTGAATTATAGATTGATTGATATGGGGATTGAACCCAGGGGCACTCTTCCACTGAGCTATACCCCTAGTCCTTTTTATTTTTTTTGAGACAAGGCCTCACTAAGTTGCTGAGGCTGACCTTGAACATGAGCTCCTCCTGCCTCAGCCTCCTAATTCACTGGAATTACAGTGTGTACCACCACGCCCATCTAAATCGTACACTTTCAATGAATGCAGTTTATTGCACTTACATTTTACCTTTATCAGCGAGGGAAATGAGGCAATGGGGGCAGCTACATCCTCTCTGCAGCGCGCATGCTCAGATGCATGCTTAGGCTCCCAGCCTCCCCTGTCTTCTGGTCCACCCCCATCCTGGATGGATGGAGTGTCTCCCTGGTCCAGCCACCTCCCTGAGGGAGAGCCCACTTCCTCCAGGGACTGCCACAGCACTGACTTGTTCTCTCTGTCCCTAGGACGCCAACCTGTCAGTGTACACGGACAACCCAGACCTCACACCATGTTTCCAGAACTCCCTGCTGGCCTGGGTGCCCTGCATCTATCTGTGGGCCATCCTGCCCTGTTACCTGCTCTACCTGAAGCACCACCGGCGTGGTTACATCGTCCTCTCACACCTGTCCAGACTCAAGACGGTCAGGGGCTCAGGGCTCTCTTCCTGGTGGGGCTGGGACCTGAGGGGAGTCTGTTTCTGAAAAGCCCCACCCCCTCCACAGCTGGATCAAGTCCCCAGCTTCACCTGCCCTTCCCCACCAGGCCATGCAGCCTGCCAGCGAGGCCTGCAGCCAACTGAGACCTTCCCTGCTTGGGAAGTTCTAGCAAGTTCATCACCAACAGAGCTTCCCATCCCCACCCCCAAGAAGCTTTTGGCCAAGGTCCCTCCCAGCTCTGGGGGACAGGCCTAGGCATGTCTGGTGGCTTCTAATGGCTTCAGAAACAAAAACCCCTTCCCAGCAGGGACAGCCCCTGCCTCTAAGGGGTCCTCAAGCCTTGCCCTGTTCACAGGCCCTGGCCGTCCTGCTGTGGTGTGTCTCCTGGGCTGACCTCTTCTACTCCTTCCATGGCCTGGTCCAGGGTCAGGCCCCTGCACCTGTCCTCTTCATTAGCCCCCTAGTGGTGGGGATCACCATGGTCAGTGTGGGGCCCAGGAGGCGGGTTGGGGAGGTCTCCAGTGGGTTGTGGATTGTGATGGGGGGACCCGTGGACTCAGGAGAAGGCTGGACACCTGAGACTCAGGAAAGCGTAGGGGCAACTCCAGAAACATCCAGCCACAGGGAGGAGTGGAGGCCGGTCCAGAAGTGTGTGCTCTGGCCCAGCCTCCCCTACCCTCCCTGCACAGTTGCTGGCCACCCTGCTGATCCAGTATGAGCGGCTGCAGGGGGTGCAGTCCTCGGGGATCCTCATCATCTTCTGGTTCCTGTGTGTGGCCTGTGCCATCATCCCCTTCCGCTCCAAGATTCTTTCAGCCATAGCAGAGGTAAGGGGCATGGAGGGGGGATCCTGCCTGGTCTAGCCCTATCTGGTCTGGGGTGGGGGTGACCTCAGGGCTCAAGGTCACTGCTGAGTTCCAGGCCCCTTCCTACTACCTCACCCCTCTCCCACGACCTCCTCTGTTCCACACTTTCCTGTTGCTCCATGCCTGCTGCATCTCTGCCTCGAAGCAGGCAGGAGACCCGATGACCGTGTAATGCAGGGAAATGGGTCAAAGATGAGCCATTGTGGGATGCTCTTGGGAGCTCAGGGGGCCATTCCACAGCCACCACTGCCAAGTGCAGTGTCCAACGTGGGTGTCAGTCTTTCGTCTGTGTCATGAACACATGCATGGAGATGTTATAGAAAGAGTTCCAGTCTATCCACAAGTCCCATTCATTTGTCCTTCTTCCCCTAATTCAATTCCTGGCCTCTCTCTTGATCTATGGTGGTGGGGATGGGGATGGAACATGGGGGTCAGTCTAGTGCCCCCCATTTCTTCCTCTCAGAGGGAGGCAGACAAGTTGAGTAGCTGGGAGCACAGGCTCCGAACGGTCCACTCACCCCAGTGTGATCCTGGGTAAGGTGCTGGACCCTTTGGAGCCTCTTGTGTTCATGGCAGAATGGGCCTCATGAACTTTCCCAGGCTGGGCATGGTGGCACGCGCCTGTAATCCCAGCCACTTGGGAGGCTGAAGAGAACCACAGTCGGAGGCCAGCCTGGGCAACTGAGCAAGACCCTTTCTCAAAAAATAAAAAAAGACCTGTGGGTGTGGCTGAGTGGTGGAGCACCCCTGGGCTCAACCCCCAGACCTGCCATATGCTTTCCTGACTGTGGGTTGTCGTCCTAGTTAGACAACCACGATGCCTGGCGTAGGGCAGGTCCTCACCAGGCCACGGTCACTGTCCTCCTTTTGTACCTCACAGATTCCTCAGGAGGACCTGAGCACCCACCCCGCCACCTCGTACCTTCTCCTACCCTAGAGGAACCTGACTCCCCAAGGGACTCCCCAGGGCATGGGGTCTCTCTGGGGCTTCTGACACCCGCCACTCTCTCCCCCGACCCCAGGGTAAGATCTCGGACCCTTTCCGCTTCACCACCTTCTACATCTCCTTTGCCCTGGTACTGTCGGCCCTCATTGTGTCCTGCTTCAGGGAGAAGCCGCCACTTTTCTCCCCAGAGAATGACGACCCTGTGAGTTTACCAGGGAGAGTGTGGGAGCCCCACAGCATCTCAGCCCTGCCCTTACCAGCAGCCCCAGCCCTTCCTGTCCCTCGTGAAGGACATCTCTATAACCTGTAACCTGGGGCTGGGAGCGGGAGGGAACAAGGGCCATCCCTGCCTCAACTGAGCGTTTAAAGACTGATGGGCACTCCTGATGCTTCCTTGTCCCATTCTCTCACCTTCTAGAACCCCTGCCCTGAGGCCAGTGCTGGCTTCCTCTCCCGCCTATCTTTCGGGTGGTTCACACAGTGAGTTGGCTCTTTCTCCAGCCTGGGCCAGTGGGAGGGGGGCGAGGGGAGGTGAGAGGGAGAAGGGGAAGCAGACCAGAAGTCCAGGGACCCAAGCAGTTGGGCTGGCAGGACCCCTCTCCCAAACTCACACCCCAGTGAGCATGGAGCAGATGGGGGCAAGGCTTGGTGTCTGTTTGGGCTGGGTGCTGAGTGGGGAGGCCAGGCCCGGCCCAGCTTCGCTCTCAGGCTCTCAGGCCACAGGCCAGCCCTGCATCTGGCAGGCCGCAGGGATGATGGGCCCAGGGGGCTGAAAGGAGATTGTAATTAGTTCTGAGCTGTTCCATCTGGGATAAGCTTGCAGCCTGTCATCTCCTTGGCTGCCCCTCAGAGCGGCTTGAGCGGGATAATTGTGTCTGTGACCTGGGTGACAACTCATCAGCCACACGGCACGGAGGAAGCACCTGAGGCTGGACTGAGTCCACCCCACACCTTGTCCTCATCCAGCTGCAGCCCCTGTGGATTTCATCACCAGGGCTGGACCCAGAGGGGCCTCCTGGGGAGGAGGATGGGGCAGAGGTGGGAACTTGGCAGGAGGAGGCAGCAACCTGCAGCCTCCCTGTGGGAGTGGAAGAGATGCCTTCCCTGGTGGAAGCACTGGAGGAAGCCCCCTATTCTGGAGATCCTGGGGCCTTGGAGACAATTGCCCCCAGCTGCAGGCAGCTAAATCCTAACCCTGTGTGAGGCTGCCTATGTGCCCCTGCCTCCCTGCTCAGGATGGCCATCCTCGGCTACCGGCGTCCCCTGGTGGAACAGGACCTCTGGTCCCTGAATGAGGAGGACTGCTCCCACGTGGTGGTGCAGAAGCTGCTGGAGGAATGGAAAAAGCAGCAAAAGCGAGCAGCAGGGTAAGGCCCCCTGTCCCAGTGCCCTCTGCGTTGCCATGCCCCCCATGTTCCCATGCCCCCGCCCTCCTCCCAGGCTCCCCGCATCGCTGCAGGCAGGTAACCCTGGGTGAGGAGAAGAGCAGCCCAGGGGACATCTAAGCAGCCTCAGGTGGTTTCAGGCAGCAGGCCTAGGCTGGGTGGGGCCCACTCTCCCCAACTCTGTCAAGGGCAAGAGAGAGGCTGACACTCTGGTAACACTGCCCTGGGCCTGGTCTTAGCATGGAGGTGAGCTCATTTAATCTCTCAAAGCCCTGCAATGTAGATTCTATTGCCCCCATGATACAGAAAAGGACACCGAGGTTTAATGTGGTGCTAAAGGTCCTCCAGCAGACGGTTGCAGAGCTGGGATCCCCACCCAGCTGTCTGGCCCAGAGGTCCTGCTCTTACAACTTCTCTGCCCTGCCTGACTTAAAGGGTAGATTCCAGGGACTTCCTTCAGAAGGGGAAGGAGGCAGGGCCTGGAAGAAGGGAAACTCCAGCTGAGGGGATTTTGCAGCCTTCCATCAAGGACCCACAGGCATTTCTCTAGCCAACTGCCCTGCAAAAAGAGCTAGGGCTCAGGGTCCTCCTTCCTCACCCATTTCTGAACCCGCTTCCCTCTCACCCACAATGTGGGGCTTGGGAGTTCAATGCTTATTGAGCCCAGAACCTCTGATGTCTACCAAGGACTTGGGCTTGGTTCACAGTGTCTTGGCTCCGAGGGTGTGGAGCCTTTGAGAAACCCTGTGCCCCACACTCGTCTGCCTGTTGAACCCCCTCCCTGTTCCTCTATGCCACCTCTAACCCCTCCCTGTTCAGCTGACCAGAGACTGGACCCCCAGCCATCCCTGCCTTTATCTCCCCTTCCATCTCAGCATCCCCCTGGGGGAGCCAAGGAGAGGGCCAGAGATTGGAAAGAGCTGGGCTTATTCTTAAATAGCAGTCTGATCACCCCTGCAGAAACCCCCTGGCACCTGGAGATAGTTACCTGGGGAATTCCCCTGCGGTCTGTCCCCCTCCCAGTTCTGAGAACCTCCCTCTCCCTCCTCACTCTCATGGGGCCCATTCCTACCCACTGCTCCTTCCTCCCCTGACCAGACCCAAGGCTGCCGAGGCATTTGGGAAGCAAGTCTCCGGTGAAGATGAGGAGCTGCTGGGGCACCGACCTGGGTCCCCAGAGCCCTCCTTCCTTTGGGCCCTGCTGGGCACCTTTAAGTCCGCCCTCCTCATCAGCGCCTGCTACAATCTGATCCAGGACCTGCTGTTCTTCGTCAACCCACAGCTTCTCAGGTCTCACCACACCCCTCTTGCTGTGGCCCTTCCCTGGGGGGAGGGTTGACTGGCTGCCCCCAAGGGCTGGCCCAGGGGAAGGAACAATATATAGTGCAGTTCTCCAGCCAGGAACTGAGGAGTGTGCATCTCCTGGGTGAACTTTGGCAAGTGACACTGCCTTGACACCCATTTCCCACTCTCCTTCCACTTATGTATTTGTTGGGTACATTCTATGGACCAGGCACGTGGTGGATTCCTTCATAAATTTCTCTCTTTAAGCTTCTTCCACAGTTCTGTAGGGAGGTGCTGGTAATGACTTTATTTCTTTATTGTTGGTACTAGAGATTGAACCCAGAGCTCCTCTATCACAGAGCCACACCCCCAGCCCTTAAATTTTTTTTTCTTTTTTTTTTGGAACTGGGGATTGAACCCAGGGGCACTCCACCACTGAGCCACATCCCCAGCCCTATTTTGTATTTTATTTAGAGACAGGGTCTCACTGAGTTGCTTAGGGCCTCGCTAAGTTGCTGAGGCTGGCTTTGAACTCGCGATCCTCCTGCCTCAGCCTCCCAAGTGCTGGGATTACAGGCGTGTAATTTTTTTTTTTTAATTTGAGGCAAGGGCTCACTAAGTTTTTGAGGCTGCCCTCAAACTTGCAATCCTTCTACCTCAGCCTCCCTCCCAAGTTGCTGGGATTATAGGTGTGAACCACCACCCGACTCTCCATTATTCCCACCTTTTTTTTTTTTTTTAATGAGAAAGAAGACACTCAGAGAGGTGAAGTGACTTGGCCAAAGGCAAGCAGCTGGTAAAACGAGTCAGACCTCCATCCAGGGCTCTGAATTCCAGCTGAGATACTCTTCTCCTACTCACATTGGTCACACGAGAGGCTTGGACTAGGAGGTGCTCTCAAATGCCAGGTGGGGTGGAGAGCCTCCTCACAGTTGAGCCCCCACCTGTGCCCCTCCATGTGTGCCTCATTCATTCTGCCAAAACATTTTGAGCCCCCAGGATGCCAGAATGGTGCAGGACACTAGGGAGACAGAGAGAATAAGAGATGGTCTTGAGATCTTAGGGGAGAAGCCCACCACGGTTCAATGAGAATACAGCAGAAAGAGGGGCACTGGGTATCTGAAAAACCCTGAGAGGGGCAAGGGGGTCAGCCTGGGATAGCAGGGGACACTTGCCAGCTCAGAAGGTTAATCGTGCTTAGAAGAAGGAGTGGGTGAAATAGAAGCCCAAGCCACAAAGAGCTGAACCGGCATGACTCAGGAATTCTAGACCTGGAGGGAGGGGTAGGGGAGGGAGTGGCAGGGAAGCAGGAAGAACTAAGACTTGCCTCCCCAGCCATGAATCCAGGGAGGGGCCTTTGGGAGGCACTGCCAAAAGTGTGGGGGATGTAGGGCAGGGTGGCCAGGTGGAAATGGATCAACCAGTTCCCCTGGGAGTCCAACCAGGAATGAGATAAGGATTCAGGAGCTAATCCAGAGATGGGTGTGTGTGCCAGGGAGAGGGAGGAGTCGAGGGCAGCCTGGGTTCCTGCTAGGTAACTAGAGGGTGATGGCTCTTTCCCTGAACAGTGAGCTCAGAGGAAGGAGGAGGCCAGGCATGGGGCAAGAGAGGGAATGGGGTCCTGGCCATGCTGGGCCAGAGTTGCTAATGGGCCCTCCAAAGGGAGATTCCCAGCTAGCTGGAGATCACATCAGCAGAGCCATGGCAGGTGGGGAACCCAGGATCCCACGCTGGGGGCTCAACTCTCCTAGAGAGTCCATGAGAGGGAGAGGCCAGTGGGCCCCAGCAGAACCCTAGGAATCCTGACAGGTACAGAGAGCATGGTGCATGGACTCCAGGGACCAGAGCTGGAACCTGGAACAAAGGAGAACAAGCAGAGAAGCTCCCTGGGGAAGGAGCAGCCATTGGTGCAGAAAGCTGACTTGAGCCTGTGGAGGGCAACATGGCGGTGATTGGTGACCTTGACAAGACAAGAGCAGAGGCTGGGTCAGAAGGGAAAGGCCTGAGAACAGTGTGAACTGTCTGTCATGGGAACAGGGATGTGAAACTCCAGACACTTGCCCTAGAGAGAGAGATGTCCTTTGCTACCCTAGCATATGACTACAGACTGGGAGGCTCCAAATGACAGAAGTTCATTCCCTCAGTTCTGGAAGCCAGAAGCCCAAAATCAAGGTGTCACCAGGACTGGGTTTTTTTTTCCCAGAGGTTCTGAATGAGAAACTGCCCAATCTGACCATAACTTGATGACAGATGCTCAGGCGCCGTGTTCAAATGAGGTCACATTCATAGGTACCAGAGTTCAGAACCTGAACTTACCTTTGTGATAGACACAACTCTACCCAGAGGAGGTCTGACTCTGAGGATGGCCAGAGGCCTCCGTGGGGCCAATGGGAGGTTTGTCCTGGCAAGAAGAGATGTGGTCATGTCAATGGGTGAAGGCTGAGCTGCTGGGGCAGGTGAAGATATTGAAGATCATGTGACAGTAGGCAGAGATGGGTGGGATCCAGGGCTTAGGGAGGCAGGGTCAGGCTTGGAGAGCTGGAGGGATGTCTCTTCGGAGGCAGGAGCAAAGACTGAGTACAGTTGTTCGGAGGGCAGTCTGTGGATGACAGGGAGATCTGTGGGTCATTGAAATGAGAAGTCAGGCAACTGACAGAAGGGGCAGGAGTAGGCACAGTGACACACACCTGTAATCCCAGCTGCTCAGGAGGCTGAAGCAGGAGGATCGCAAGTTCAAAGCCAGCCTCAACAATTTAGCAAGGCTCTAAACAACTCAGTGAGACCCTGTTTCTAAATATAATGTAAAAAAAGGGGTGTGGGGGGTGGGGCTGTAGCTCAGTGGCAGAGTACTCACCTAGCACATGTGTGGCACTGGGTTCGATCCTCAGCACCACAAAAAAATAAATAAAGGCGGCCGAGCGGGGTGGTATACACCTGTAATCCCAGCACTTGGGAGGCTGAGGCAGGAGGATCGCGAGCTCAGAGCCAGCCTCAGCAACTCAGCGAGGCCCTAAGCAACTCAGTGAGACCCTGTCTCTAAATAAAATACAAAATAGGGCTGGGGATGTGGCTCAGTGGTGGAGTGCCCCTGAGTTCAATCCCCAGTACCAAAAGAAA